>JAENPR010000355.1:25000-612627 GCA_018135685.1 Themeda triandra | reverse complement strand
TGTTTATATATCTGAATGAGATTAGAACAGGATATAGAATACGGATAAATAAACAGGGAACATGGATATGATAGCCTTGTTTATATATCTGTAATGAGATAAGAACGGGTATAGAATAGGGATAAATGGCTCATATCCCACCAATGAGGGTGGTTATACCCAAAAAATTATTTTTATAATGTGGAGATTTTCTTGTTTGTTGTTGTTATGAGGTTCTGTTTGGTTGTTTTGTTGGGCATTGGTTGTTTGCAAGTTGCTTCTTTTGACCCTTTCCTTCATTGTATATGCCATGCAAAAGTATTATTGACTGCCTTTAGAAAAAAAAAACACATGCAACTCTCAAGAACCTCTTTTTTTGGCACAATTTATGACATCAAGATCCAAAATCTGTCATGCACAAAGACACCCAATGATGGTCATGAATTGGAAAAGTATCCCATGAACTGCTAGGATCATTTTGTTTCATCAAAACCAATCCCATCCTAAGAGCCCATACCTCGCCTTGCTCTTGCTCTCCAAGAAGGCAAAACATCTGGGCTACAAGACAGTGTCCTAGGCTCCTAGCCATGCCAAGATAAACCAACATTCAAGGGGCCACAAGTTAGACTAGAAATCAACGCATGCGTTCCCAACTAGGCAAGCAATCAAACATTCTTGTCAATAAGGACTACACTTTGGTTTTGGTTAGATCGGCTAAAGCTAATCATTAGCCATAGCTAAAATTGCTAACCAAATTAGCCAGCTCGCAAGGTAGACAGCCTTGTACAATATCAATATCGAACTCTGAGCACTATATCAGTATTCGTAAGCACTGCTTTTAGTTCTCTCTCTCTCTTTTTTTTTTTTTTTTTTTTTTTATGAATATGAGCTTTAAGTTTGTCTTCAGTATAAAATAGTCCACAAGCTTCTCCGGATAGGAGTAGCAAGTCAAGTGATAAATCAAAATGTGGCCAAAAGACCAGATGACTAAAGATCACGGAATTGAAGCGCAACAGGGACAAGGCATCAGCTTGCTGCAGCCCACACGCCCAGGAGTAACCATTTAAGACGACTCTGTGACAAAGATCCTTTCAATTCAAGGAGCCCATTCATCTAGATCCAATTCTTGATCACATCAAAAGCGTGACTAAGTCATCATACTCCCTCCGTTTCACAATGAGTGTCGCCGGATCATAGGTTCAAGAAACAAGGCAAAGGAGGAAAAGTTATCGACACCCCCTATATGGAAATGATTTGTCCGTGATAATATTTGGAAGTACATATTAATGCCCACTCACACCAACTTTTTACAATAAAAACAAATCACAAGCATTTCACTTTACGTGGGGCAAATACCTGGCGCCTAAAACAAATTTTACGTCCACTTTACACAAAGAAAAACCAAAATGAAATTTCAACCGGTACGCGGCCGCTCATTTCTCTAAATCTATGGCAATGAAAGGCCGCAACCCACTCGTTGCCTTCATTTAAACCATTCACCTCTCATCCATCTTCCCCATGGCATTTGACTTAAACACACCCTCCAAAAGAGAAGGAAGGAGAGAAGGTGCCTCGGATCTCAACAAGAGCTCCTTTGAACATGAAGAGGATCACGATTTCATGGAAGGAGTAGTTGCCTCAGCTCAAGATTTGGGGAAGCCACCACTTTGGTCTCCATCTTGTTCAAAATGAACAAATTTATCAAGGTTAAATACTTTGCCTTCTTCTCTCGCCGGTTCTCTCTCCCTCTCCTCCCTCTCCTCTCGGTTGTCTCTCTCTTGTTCTTTCTTATACTCTTCTCTGTTCTTTCTCTCTTTATTTCTTTCTCTCTTGTTCTTTCTCTCTCTTTATGGGCTCTCTCTTGCTCTTTCTCTCTCTATATATACCTCTCTCCCTCTCCCTCTTTCTCTCTATCTCTCTCCTCTCCTCTCCTCTCCCTCTCCCTCTCCCTCTCTCGTTGTCTCTCTCTCTTTGTTTCTTCTCTCTCTCTATATACAGTCTCTCTCTTGTTCTTTCTCTTTCTACCCCTCTCCCTCTACGCTTTCTCTCTCTACATCTTTTTCTCTCTCTCTCTGTTCTTTGTATCATCTCTATATCATATTAAAATTAATTAGCATTAGTATGAGCTGATTTAGTAACTCTATCATAAAATTAGAGAAAGTACCGGGTGACTGCATGATGGGCATCCATCTCATTTACATGATGCACAAGAACAAGAAAACATGCATGCAGGTGATTATTTCTCTCATGTTAAATTCATAATTTTAGTGTTTATCTTATCTGAAACAATTATTGTAGCATGGCTCCTCAGTACCCTGTGTCATAAAATTTATATCAATTGTTGTTCAACTCCTTCAATGGCGATGCAGTTCAACTCCCGGTCAAACCAAATTCCCACGACCGATCCCGACCACGCATCTGCCTTGTGGGCTTCATCCATGAAAGCGACGAATGAACCCGCTACCCCCATGTGGCACCCTGTCACCCTGCCATCAGGATCGCCTGCAGCAGGCAGGCTTGTTAATCAAAGGCACCAACCAATAGCCTTCTGAACATAATAGCAACTAGCGACAACTTGGTTTCTCGTTTTCTCATTAAGGTAACCAACGAGCATAGCTGCAAGTATTTCAAAAGGCATCAAGTATACATACACAATGTAATACACACAATTCTGGAAAAAGGCAGGAATGGCATGCAGGTAATACAAGTAGCAAGCACGCACCCAGTATGTTAGCAGATACCACGGCAGCGACCTTCTGCAGGCTGGATCAAGCCGTGCTTGGCCCTGCGCTTCCAGATGGTAGTCGGTGGTGTCGCCTGGAGGAAGGGCCCGTGCTCCCGGAGTCGTGGCCTCGCGCGCTTCCGGACGGTCGGCGGTGTCGCATGGAGGGGTCCGGGCTCCCAGCTCCCTGGCGCGGGGATTCAGGCGCGTGGTCGGAGGAGGCAGCCATGGTGCGCCGCCAAGCCTCGCGCGTCGCGGAGAGTAGTGGCCGCGCTCAGCTCTCTCCCTGCTCGCGTGGCCCGGCGCTAGACCATGTTGGTGGAGGGATTCACCGGGGCGGCCGACGGGCAAGATTGTGGATCCATCGGAGGGACAACCGCGAGATTGGGATGAGGCCGGCGGTTGAGGACCGAGGGGGATTTTTCTGTAGTGTGGGTGAGGCTGCGATGGGATGGGATTCAGATTGAGTGACTTTACAGAGCAATGTTACATTGTAACTTTCATGCGATCTCCGCTCTCCATTCCCCATCCAACGACTGACCGTGGATTCAAAGCTTAGCAAAAGCTTACAACACTTAGCATTTTTGTGCACTCCGCCAGGCGGCAGCAGTCTGCAGCCGGAATCACGTCCAGCTCCGACGTGCTGCCATCCCCGTTTGCCGCCAGGACGCACAGTAGGCCCAACCACTAGAACCCGTAGCTTCGATGTGCGTGGCACTTGTACAAACGCGGGGCGCGGCGGCTCATCAGCCCGGACGAGTTCGCGCGCCCCACCATCTCGGGCGACGCAGCCGACCTCTGCGCCATGCTTTCTGCTTCTTCGACGCCCACGGCAACGGCACCATGTTCATCAATTAAGCTTGCCATCCACTATCCACACGGCGGCCCAGAAGCGAAGTGCATGCTGGCGGCCTGGCGTTCACGGCCAGCGCGTGGGGCAGCTTGGCGGCGTCCGGCCGGCGTGGGCACAGGGCACGGCAGCGGGCGGCCATCGCGGGCACAATATGCAGCGAGCGCGCGAGGCCGTTGCGGAGGACGGCACGACGAGCAGCTACCGTCGTGGACACGGCGAGCGACGGCCGTCACGGACATATGGGATGCTGCAAGTGCGCGTCCCCATGGCAGAAGGCGGCCGGCATGGCGAGCTCGCTGCTAGCGCGGAGGGAGGCGTGGCGAGCGGCCGTCCAGCACATATGTTGCTCCCAGCCTGCGATAGCGCCTGCGCCGCCGGCGGCTGCACGTACTCCGGCTGGCAATGGGTCGTCCTGCTCGACATGCTACCGGCCATGCGGCCCGACCACCGAGCCGTTCTGGGCGCGCACCTGCACGAGGTGATGGCGGCTAAGACGCCCGAGGTCGTCACGAAGGGATGACGCCATGACGCCACGACCTGCGGACATGAAAGCATCGCTTGCCCAGCGGCTGTGCAGATTGAAAATGCCCAAGTGTAGGGATGTGTTTTCGTTTGGAATCAATACGTCCATTGGATCTTGAATGGACGCACGTGATGACGCAAAAGTTACATTGTAACATTACATAGCAACGTTACTGAATCTGGATCCGATGGGATGAGGGTGGGATATTTTTTCCTTCGTCGACACCGGGTAGTGCGGTCCCGCGGCGTACAGGTGTGGCTACAGAGAGGAGTAGGCAACGACACACAATTTGGAACGCTACACTGTCGCTTAAAGCGACAATCATTGTGAAACGGAGGGAGTACAATATAACTATATAAGATATTGATTGAGGGATTGAATGTGTGAGCACAGACCAAAACTGCGATAACCAATACATATACGTAGCCAACACATATATTACTACAGCAACCACCAAACACAGCAAAGAAAAGAAACAAGTTTTGGCAATGGAGCCACCTCCAAATCATTTATACTGCATTACAACCTTCATAACCGCTATGCTAAGATCGCAAAACTAATCCATCCAACCACCACTTCTGTACTGATAGAGGTGAGCAGCACAGCACCTTTCTTTGCCATCTGATGACCGAATACAGCTTTAGATCCTTCCTGCAGTCAGAGCCTAACATACCAACGAACATTCTCCAACACCTGCAATATAATTCAGCACTGTAAATACAAAGGATAAGAATAATCTTATTTTAAAAAGAGTAATGCCAGTCCAATGAATGGACTTACGGAAATAGTTGACTTCGAGTAATTATGCGCAAGTTTGGTAAAAACTTAAAAAAAAGTACTTGGGACATACTGTATTTCCTCAAACTATACTGTTGTATGTCTGCAGATACTCATCAGAACAATATCACTATACGAACCTTACTAGGGATTTGATAGGAAATTTTAATGATGTTATATCTTCATAAAAGGAATCACAGCCACCTACTATCTAAACCCATCCCATGTCATTCATAATGGAAAGAAAGGCACCACTCTCATATGAAGGTTCAAGTTCAACATACATTCAGTATTTCTGACCAACCATTAATGTGTTCACCATTTTGTACATCAGGAATAAGACAATAATACTAGATTTGATTTTTCCACCACCAGTGCAAATGCAAAATGCAAAACATACAGCTCAATGAAGTCATTTCAGCTGCAACACTGCAATAGCAATCAAAACATTGCTTGTGCACAAGAATTTAGAAGCACAATTAGGGTACTCATAAAGAGCATGGTTGTGTTATTTTTCCTGGCTGATGTGTATCGCTCTCTACTTTACAGGGCAAGAACAAGAGTGCAGCCACCACATGACTATAGTCAGAACACAGAATCAGCTGCAATAGTCCAGTGCTGCCACGAGCCCACAACTGCCCTGCTGGTTGCCATGTCACGCAATGCTTAATACATTTAGTGTAGCTCATGTTACCCTACCATGCAGCAGTAACTCATAATCATAATGAGATAGAACAAGGAAGGAAAGGTTGGGTGTCCTGAAGGAAGTTATGCCTCAAGACTTATGCCAAATGTCATCATCTAGAGACAGTCCAGTTGATAGGCCCAAACACTACCCAAAATCGAATAGGCTTTCTTCCTCATAAGCGCTTCTACTATCGAAGTGGTGAATTGAAGGCCCCTCTACATTCAAATAACTAAATAATAAATGTCTAACAAATGAAAAGTTTCTATTACATCATGTTTACTGCAACTTTGAAGGATCACCTATCAAGTAAATTTTTGGCTTGTCCAAGACAGATGGAAAAAATAGTTAACTAAGTCAAACTAGAGTTGATCCATGGTTATCCATGGATTTCTCTATGCCCCATACTTGTACATGAGATACTCTATCCCAGTATTGACAAACCAGGACCAGATATGGCAGGAGGTAATACCAACGGCCTATGGTAATAGACTTATGAATTATTGATGGTCCAGATATAAAGCAGTACATGTCATTTATGTTCCCAGTTGATAAATGTAGCACCTACATGGGGAGTGGGGACTAATTCAAGAAAAAAATCTGCTATCTGATTAGCCTAAGTTAGTTTGAGATGTAAACAATGTATTATAGAATTTGCAGACATCTAATTAATTATGGAAGAATAGAAATAAAAAGTGTAACAGATTTTGTCAAAAGTGTAGATTCCAGTAGTGGATTGTAAATTAACCATGCAAGGTCTGTTTTCAGATTTCAAAAAAAACCAACATGGTTGGTGAATAAAAAACATTCATGGTCCTATTTAGTACTCCCTCCATTCCAAATTGGAAGTTAGTTCTGGCCTTTCTAGGTACATATTTTTTCTATACATTTAGATATACACTATGTCTAGATATATCTAGAAGACTTGAAAAAGACAGAATGACTACCGGGAGTACATGTCAATGTATAACTAGGAAGATGAAACTGGAATGAACAACATTGCCACTCTGCCAGTAGAATCATTTTCTAACATATTCATGATGCTGCCAACTTTCACTCCTTAAACTAGTGAACCAGAATATACAAACTATTTCATTTCCAAAAGTCATACGCCAAAAATTATTACTAAGAATATACTCCTCTGTCCCGTAGAGTGTCATTCTAGGATTTAAATTGCGTCCCGTTGAGAGTGTCGTTCTAGGCTCCTGCCACTAGCCTACTATCTTGCAGTGTGCAGCTTTATGCGTTCAATCAACACCATCCCTCCATACCTCCTCTACCGCACTGAAGGCCGTACGAGGCATTGATGTCCCTGGTACACTGGTAACGATGGAAGATGTAGGGGCATGTAGACTCTCCTTGGTACTCCCACCCAGTGCTAGAACTGACATTCTTAAAGGGACGGAGGGAGTATCAAGCATTTTAATAAAACCATCAGCCAAAGGCAAACTTTCACTTGGTTGCATTTCCCCAAACCTACAAGCTATTATGTATGGCATGAAAGTGAGGCTATTCACATGCAGGTTCAAAAACAAATTTTGACCACAAGACCTGACCAAATTCACTGCATACGCACAAGTTAACTCATAAGAAACCATATATCAATACAAAGGATTTACATTGTGATTCTCAAATACTTAGCATTGTACAAGAACGCTAATTTACATTGCACAAGGAGGTGAATTTACCAAACAAGAAATATAATTGGCATGGCTATCACTTTATCATGAACTTGGCATGTTCCCTATTGTAGCATTAAGCAATGCAACCCAGCATGACAGGACGAATTCATGTTATACTAACCAGCAAATTAATATCCATACATAGCATGATCGATTTAACTCACTGTCAAGGCAAAAATCTTGAAGATATTGACAATAACAGAGTCATCATAACATGGCCAATTGCTCTGGTTAATCTTTGACAGCACAACTTGTGCACTCGTACTCAAGTGTAATCATCAATCAGAGCAAGTTTAACACATACCATGGCTGCAGGGAGTCATCACATGCGTGGCTGCGGGCGCAGGATCATGATGATGATGTCGATGGCCATGAACGCGACAAGCGGGCTGAGGTCGAGCTTGCGCCCGAACACGGAGGCATGACCTCGCGGCAGAGGGCGAGGAAGGGGTCGCAGAGGTCGCGCAGCGCCGAGAAGGGCTGGCGGTCCCAGGGGATGTTGGGGAACCAGGAGAGCAGCACGCCGACGAGCAGCACCTCCCGGTAGACCCCCAGCCACCGCACGGCGGCCGACATCGCGGCCGCCACGGGGGCGCGGAGCGGCGCGAGGTTGAGGCCCCGCAGCGCGGCCTCCAGCGTCGACAGCGGCGACGCCAGCAGCCCGCCTAGCGCCGTGGCCGCCGCCGACGCCGACGCCGATGCCGATGCCGATGCCTCCGCGGCGGCGTGCGGCGGAGGGTCAGGGTCAGGCGGGCGCCGCGGGGAGGGGCCGAGCGGGGAAGGCCGCTAGGGTTCTGGGGAATGCGCGGGCGGATGGGCTCGGGAGCGCGCGGAGAAGCGGGGCCCGAGGGCATGGGGAGGCCAGGATGCCGTACATCTCGCCGCTTCGCCGGAGAAAAGGGGGTGGAGAGGTTCTCGAAGGGGTTGCTTGGGGAGGAAGTGGGGCGGAGCGGCGGCGGAGAAGGGCGGCAGCCGGACTGGCGGAGGCGGCCCTGGCCGTGGCACGGGAAGAAGAGGATAGGTCTAGCGTTTCGTGTGGCTGTGGGCCCCGCTTGTAAGTGAAGGATCTGAGGTTGGTGGACTTGGACCCGTGATAACAGGGTAAATGGGCCATCGAGGCCGGGCCATATGAGAATTTGTAGAATTTATGCAAAAAGTTTTGTAGGAATCTGTGATTTTTTTCCTAAAAAAAGAATATGTGAATTTTATAGAAAAAATATATGCGTTTTAAAGGGAACTAGAGGTAAAACGATATATATAAATTAAACGTGGATTTATAGTCGATATGCAATATTTATGTGGTTTATTTATGGGCCTCATAAGTCAGTATGTTTGACCGGCTGCAATTAAGTTCGTTTTTAACAACTACTATGATACCTCAATAGCTCAATGTTCAAAAACAAGTGATCCAAACTAACCTCGTTCTAATATTACATTCTTCCTAATTCTAAATCAAATTGCGCTGAGTTTGACTGAAGATTTTACCCAAAGTTCCGTTCTACATGTTGTCCTTTTTTTTCACTGCTACTCAATCTATCATAAAATACTCCCATGTATCATTCCAAATTTTAAGATGCTCTAACTTTTCTATATACCATGTATTTAGATAGTACACTATATTTAGATACATAGTAAAAGTGACATCGAAAAAGACAAAACATCTTATAATTTTAGAATGGATTGGGTGTATTCTTTTAGGCAAGTACCATGTTTTTTTTTTGAAAATACTTTTATGCACCATGTAAAAAACAGTAAAAGATAACTAAATATAACACCGGTATGATCATATGTTACTCTTCATACGATTCTTTAATCGTAGTTTTCGACACGAGGACCATTCCCCGTTTCGATTAATCACTTAACGAAAATACAAAGGTACCATTCCCGTTTCGATTAATCACTTAATGAAAATACAAGGTTTTAGAGTTTGAAAAATCATACACGACTACACATTCAACTCTCATCAGTCGTCATGCATTCAGCAAACGCCGATCACACTTATCCACTTCCAACGACCGAGGACGTTCCTTCTCGAGCGAGCATCACGCACCTTGCCGACGAGCTGGCCGCCGTCGAACTCCGCCATGCATGGCCAGTTGGCCACGGCCGCCACGACCAGGATTTCCCCGGCGCTCCGAGAAGCACGCCGCCCGGCTCCCGCTCCGGCTCCGCCAGCTCCACCCGCGCGGAGCCGGGACGAATTTGCACAATGCTAACGCTGAACACGTAATTAGCCTCGCCGCCACGAGAAGGGAAGGACATGGGCTTTGGCATTTTGCATGGGCCCCGTAGGCCTGCCCATACGCGGTGGAGTAAAACAGCGACACAACCCGGGCTTTTATATACCAGAAGACGAGAGTAAGATAGCTTGGTACATATTGCAATAATGCAATTCCATACATAATCCCAAATGGCTAAATAATCTCCATCAAACAAGACTAAAAAGATGTGGGAGCATATAATTCCCAGCCGGGTTCGGTTGCGCGAGCCTATAACTCTAGCTTCGGAGGGCGGGGTTGGGTTAGTTTAAGGTCCGAGTATGCATTATTATTTGGCACTCATGATGCGGTGGCACATTGCCAATCATGTGGATATAGTATGCATCTTGCACTCATGAATTTGGTGGTAAATGGCCGAACATGTGGGTACATAGTTGGGGTGGTCACACCATCCTGACAACGCCTAGCGTTGGACCTTAGACAACCACCAACCCTTTTTCTTTTTTATTATTGCTATTTATCAAATGTTTCTCAATCTATATTTCTACTAATCAAATTCTAAAGGTTAGAATTGTTGGTACAATCATTTTATTATAAACTCGAATATTTTTTCCTCTTTATTTTTAATACTATACAATATATACTCATAAATTTCATTTTTTTTACTATTTTCATTCTAAATCTATATTTCAATCTATCGAATTATAAATTTAGAGTTGTTGGTACATTATTTTTCTAAAAAAATAAAGCATAAATTTAGATGATTTTTTCCTTTAAGCCGCAAAAAAACTCCCCCTTTTTTCTTTTTTTACTATTTATTCCTATATCATCAAGTGTCCTTTATCAATCTATATTTCTATCTATCAAATTCTAAATTTTTAAAATTCTTGGTAATTGTTATTTTTTAAAATAATAAATCATAACTTTATAACTTTTTCTTTAAGCTATAGAAAAATTCGTGAAGTTACAACATTTTTACATGAAAGCCATATCACTTTTCTCATTTAGTGAGAACAATTTTTTTTTGAAAATGAAACATTAGTTCCCTGTCTTGCTTTTCAATTTTTCTAGTTAGTTACTATTAGTTAAAAATTGCATGCGTCCATTGTTTATCCTTTATCTCAATCTAAATGTTTACCCTGTATAACAATTTAATTATTAGAATTGTCGATATACTAATTTTTTTATAATTTAAATCATAAATCCACAATAAATTCTCTTGAAGTTGAAACAAACTTCATGAAGCATAAACATTTACATATGAAGCCGGAACATTTTTTCTATTTCATGAGAACATTTTTCTCAAGAAAAACAACATTTCACGTTGTCAAGTGTCAACTGGTTTGGCATGGCGCTCCTGACTACCACTCCATCTTTTCCTACTACTAAGCCAAATTCTAGCGAAATTTAAACATATCATTTTGCCAAATTCACTCATGTACCTATGAGGCGCTCTATTTCGTTTAGTTGAAGAAATACATTAATTTATTTGTCGTCCTACTTTTTTTGATAACACGTACCATGTGTGCTTTGGGTAAGGAAAACGTACAAATATGAGTACAAACATAGATACGTACGAGGAGGATGCAAAGACAGTTGTTCCACCCGTATTACGTAAAGGTCCCTAACAAAATTAGAAATTGCAAACAAACCCCTGGACCTAGTGAATCCCAACTCCGCCAGAAGCTTCCATCCTCGGCCGCCGCCGTCGATTTCTCGCTGGTCGCCATCAACGAAGAAGAAGAGGCCCTGGCTTCCCCAGGATCTGGAAGAGCCCCATCGCTATGAAGCTTTTAGAAGAGCGCGGTAGCCACCCGACGCGAGACGCCCGGGATGAAGATGACGATGTACGAACATCGGCCGGGGACGCGCCCCGAGCTCCTCCGACATTGGACCGAAGCTCGCCGGCGACATACGCCACAGGAACACGAGCTCGATCCACTCTCCAACCAATCGCTACTCCCACAGTAGTTGAAGCATCCTTGACAAAGGCCGCCGCCGACATCAACGCCACCGAAGCGACGGAGCTGCCGGAGACCACCCAAACTCCTGTACGGGACGACCTCCACGCACTCGTCGCCGACGCCGGAGCGGCGTTGCCGAGACGGGGAGGAGTGCGAGAGAGCTTATTCCATCGTGGCGCCATCGTCGTCGCCGCCTCGGCGTCAACATCACCGGAAACCTAACCCTAGAAGAACTAGGACCTACTCCTCCAACCGGCGAGCGCAACGGACTTCCACACCTCCCCGAGGCCCGAAGGCCGCCGGAGCGAGGAAGACCGCCGGCCTCGCCGGTGGAGACCCGCGCCCCCGTTCGCCTCTGCGAACGGTAGTTGGGCGAGAAAGTTCGAGAGGAAGGGAGAAAGGCTTGCCGTCCTACTTTGTAATCGACCATTTGTAGCTCTTTATCCTTCTTCAATTTTGATAGATTGGAGTTTTGTTACAGCCATCACCCCAATAAAGTAATCCAAAGATTATCGTAAGTCTCCACCCTCACTAGGCTCGCACGTGGTTGTAATTACATAATAAACTTCATTTTGAGACTTCATGAACGTCCTCAAAACCACCCTAAGCAACAGGTCCAGCGCGGCCAAGTGCTTGTACCCCGCCACAGTCCACAAGATCTCATCCTCAATGGCTTAGTAGAGTAGCTGCGGCATCGACCTTGGCGTCCTATTGAAAGTTCTTACATTTCTCTCTTTCCACAACATCCAACCAACAAGGAAGAACAAGGAGTCAAAACCACAGCGAATTGATTTGGGCAAGCACCTCTTAGCATCCGTCTATCACTGCATGATGTCGCTCTCCTGGACCGGCACACGACCCTGCACTTACAAAAGATGTAATATGAGACATCTTCTCAGAAGCAACATCGTTTCTTATTTGATAACTTTTTTTACCTGTATATGGACATATTTAACTTACGAGTTAATGATTATATGTCTCATAAGATTCTGTACGCATACTAGAGACAAACTGCTTTTTTTTTTTTTCTGAAGTCCTTCCGTCAATCAGAACCTAAGCTGCTATTATAATCGCCAGTGGCGCAACTTGGACATGGTGCAACCGGCGACTTCTACCTAACGTACTCTAGCAACAATTTGCTACGGGAACTTGGATCTGGTCCAATGTACGACAGAATTTGACCCTGCAATTCCTTTGTAGCCTACGACAGAATTTGCTTAGCCCTGTCTCCCCCACTCCTGTCGCTCTCAACCCTGCAATGGATCCACTAACCTTCGCTGCTGTTGGCTGGAGCATACGAGCTGTAGGTTGGGTCATCTCGCCGATCATCTCTAAGCTGATCCACAGATGCTGCTCCTACCTCGGCTTTGATGCATCCAAGAAGCTGGAAGAACTTGGGCCAAAAGTGTTACTGCTTGAGCGGGTGATGGAAGTTGTCGAGGAAAGCCCTTACAAGGATCGTTTGGAGAAGTTGTGCAAGGATCTTAAATCTGCTCTCTATGAGGCCGAAGACATCTTGGATGACATTGAGTATCACCGCCTCGAGAGGATGGTTCGAGACAACAACTTGAAGTCAGGCGACAGCGCGTCTGGAAGTAAGAAGAAAAAGAGAAAGAAGGCCCAATCTCCCCATCATCAGGTCCTTTCTTCCCCTCAAATTATATTGCTGCATTAATCCATGTTCAATTCCAGTTCAATCTTGGAATACCCTGAACCTTTTCCACTTCAATCTTGGAATACCCTGAACCTTCTGCTGCTATCCTTTCTTGGGCTCAGAAATTTGATGAAGTAATTTGAACTTACTTTTATGTATATTCTCCTTATTGCCTCACCCTCAAAATACCATGTATGTCCTGAAACTTTTGTGCACAATGTGAGCCGCGCACACGCTCCATTCTCTAGCCTCTGCTCTCGGCCCAAGCCTTCTCTTCCGTCCTTCGCTACTCCCAGTCCATTGCCGGTCGTCTTGGTGCACCCAACACTTGCATATTCACAAGCCAAGAGACATGTTGCACAATACACATGAAACAACTCAACACGACACCTTTGGTTAGCCATTAGTATAGTCAAACACATATGAAATATAAATTAACCACAAAAGTTTCAAACCTCTCACACTTGTGTCAATTATTCATTACACACACATGTTCACATCCAGTTTAATGAGTAATGGCCACAATAATTGTAGGGGATTAATAAACACCAACATAGCTCTTCTTTTTTTAGGCAAACCGTGAGATTTATTGAAACCTCAACATAGCTTACCTGCTCCCTTTTGGTGTTTCAGGACAATGGTATGTCAAAAGGTCGGTTGAAAAACAGCTTTGAGAAGATAGAAAGGGTTATAAATGATGCATGCAAAACTTTGGAACAGCTGAACTTGCCAAGCGTAGCTAATTCTGATGGGAGACAAGTTTCTACTGCCAATTCACATAGTGCAGTCACTACGGCGGATCCTCCACTAAAAGTAATTGGTCGAGACATGGAACGTGACAAGATTATAGGAATGCTTCATGAGGAAGAATGTAATGGCCAACAGAACTCCAATAGTGATGTTGGTTATTCAGTAATTGGTATTCATGGTGTTGCCGGCTCTGGAAAATCAACACTTGCGCAATATATTTGTGCACGTGAGAAGAAGGACAAGGAAGAGAAAAAGGATGGTCATTTCGACCTTGTTATCTGGATTCATGTTTCTCAGAAATTTGTTGATTTGGATGCCATTTTCCGGGACATGCTTGAGGGAGCTACAAGGAAGGCATGCCCGCAATTCAATAGCCGTAGCACCCTAGTAGAAAATCTGAAAGACGAACTGCGTGGCAAACAGATTCTATTGGTACTAGATGATGTATGGTACAATATCTGGAGTGGGCGGAACCAGCTGGAGAGAGAACTAGAAGAACTACTTTCTCCAATGATGGTCGGCATGACAGGAAGCAAGGTCTTGGTGACTAGTCGAACAAAAGATGCATTATTAGCTCTTGGTGCTGTAGAAGATAGATGTGTTCCAATATCTGAACTAAGTGATGAAGTATTTCTTCAAATGTTCATGCATTATGCATTTCGAGGGGTAAGTATAGCTGGCCATGATAGAATAAAACTGGAACTGATTGGGTCTGAGATTGCAAAAAAGCTGAACAAATCACCTCTCGCAGCCAGAACAGTGGGTTCACAGCTACGCCTAAGAACGAGTTTCAAGTTTTGGAGGATGACTAGAGATCAAGACCTTTTGAAGGAGACCAAGGGAGCTCTGTGGTGGAGCTACCGGCATCTTGATGAGCAGGTCAGACGTTGCTTTGCCTACTGCAGTATTTTCCCAAGACGATATCGCTTGGAACGTGATAAGTTAGTTCGCTTGTGGGTGGCTGAAGGGTTTATAAAGGTTACTAATGATGAAGTGGAACTGGATGCTATTGGTCAGAGTTACTTTGATGAATTGTTGTCGTCCTCATTTCTTCAGGTAGGAGGGAAGGTTTTCAGAGGTGAGGTTGAGTACTTTGCAGTTCATGATCTGCTGCGCGATTTAGCAGAGGAGGTCGCAGGAAGCGATTGCTTCAGGATCGAGGAAGGCTGGACGGGAGAAGTTCCTCAAGTTGTTCGCCATCTTTTTGTTGGGAGTTATAATAGGGAGATACTTATGGAGAAAATTTTGAAATTGCAGAACTTACGCACTCTCATCATTGCTAATGCCCCAAGTGAACAAATAATTGAGGAAGAAGTATTTGAGGTTATGTTCAACAAGCTGCTGAAATTGCGGGTACTGAGTGTAGAATTTGGATTTAGTAAGCAACCCAAGTTCTCAGTTCCGGAATCTATTGGTCAGTTAAAGCATCTACGTTACTTGGTATTAGCAGTGGGTATACAAACCGACCTGGTCTTTCCACGCAGTCTTACCCATCTTTACCACATACAATTGCTAGATTTTCGTGGTTGCTTTAAATTAGTATTTTCCAGTTGTGAGGATATGAATCAGCTCATCAACTTGCGGCGTGTAATCACCTTTGCATATCTGGAAATTCCAAACATTGGCAAGCTTACATGGCTCCAAGAGTTACGGTTGTTCAAAGTCAAGAGTGAACGTGGGTGTGAGCTACGACAATTAAAGAACCTAAACAAGCTTCAAGGCAGGCTGCAGATCAGCGGTCTTGAAAACGTTGGCAGCAAGGATGAAGCTATTGAAGCTAGTCTTGCAGACAAGGAACAGCTGACAGGCCTTGCACTATGCTGGAGCTGGCATCATAGTAGGAGTTGCAGTCCAGAAGTTGAAGCAGAGGTGCTTGAGGCTCTTTGCCCATCGAAGTATCTTGAAACTTTAGAAATCTTGTATTACAACGGCCTCACGTACCCAAGTTGGATGGTGGGTAAGCAGGAAGGCGGTCCACAGCATCTTCAGAATCTTCAGCTCTCTGGGATCCGATTAGCACCTCCTCCCGAACTCTTTGAGGTTTTCGTTCATCTTCGTTCCCTCCTTTTTTATAATTGCAACTGGGACGTCTTGCCTGGTAATATGGAGCGCCTCACAAATCTCAAGATACTAGTGTTCACAGTTCTTAAAAATATTAGGGCACTTCCAACGCTGCCCCCGTCTCTCGAGGAGATTGAAATTAAGGCCTGCGATCCAACGTTCATGGCATCGTGCAAAACAATTGGACATCCAAATTGGGAAAAGATTCAGCATATCCCTAATAAAATAATTGGAAACTAGGGTTTTAGTGACGAATTTCTTCCATGAAGGTACGGCTGCTAATTTCTTCAATACCTTCGTTCACCATATTGTTAATATGAAGCTTCCAAAATTGAAAGCCATATAATTGATGCTTATGTCTGTGAAATTAATGATTTTCTGGCCTGTGCCTGTCCAGGGTAAGGACCTCTATAAGATGGCAATCCATCAACAGTCCTCAAGTGAAGACACACCCTGACGCAAAGGCTATCCAAGTTGGGAGAAGGTTCAGCATATTCCTAATAACATCTGTAAGCTTTCCTATCCAATCAACAGCCTTGGTTGGAGTGGACTGGTTCCAAACCAAGGTGTACGTGAGCCATTTCATTCTGTGTTATTATTTGCCTTTTGATATGTTTGTGTGTGAATTGAGAGTGAAAAGGTGTTGGAAGTACTAAAGTGTGCTACTCGTTTTCTAAGGTTTGTAATAATGTGTAATAATGCGAAACAATGAACGCTGGGTTTGTTTGTTTGTTTGTTTCCAATGGTCTGTAAAAACGTGCAACAATGAGCACTGCGCCTGTTTCATTCATGTATGTGCAATGAAAAGAATGGCACTGGATTTCTGTGTTCTACTGGTTGCAGATGAACACTGAATTTATTTGTTTCCCCTGGTTAATTAGTTAATTGGTTACATATGCTCTGAAACTACAGGCACGTGAGTCAGGAGTGGCGGCACTGCCATTGGTTCAGGCCTTCAGGGTCTCCGGTTAATAACAAAAGAGTATCAAAAGCATTTGCAGGTTGCCGTTGCGGCAGCCTGAGCAATCGGTTTAATCTGACGATTTGGTTCGGTTTTGAAGAGCATTGCAACCGATAAGTTTGATAGCACAGGCAACTTCAGTTCACAAACTCAAAACACGCTCCACTCCCAAGTAGGGGACCCACGGAGGGAGGTCGTGAGCACCTGACAGTCAAACACAGATCATGGCTTCAGTTAGTTAGAGTAGAGGAGGCCTGGTCGGAACACTGTTCATCCTTCATAACAAGCAAGATGAACGCATAATTCACCATCAGTTAATTCCATCAGAATAACTTAACTACTACTACAGATATAATACCAACTAAAATGAGAATTGGTGCGCACTACTTTCCCAATGTCAGTTAATTCCATTTTACCAGAAAACTGATCCCCACCCCCACCCACCCCACCAAAAAAAAAAACTTTCCCCTTCCACACAAGCTGAATTATGTCAGATGATCTTTCCAGATGTCAGTTAATTCCATCTGTAATTTTACCAGAAAAAACTTTTGTACAGAAGAACCAAACAGCCATTTTTATGGTTTCATTCACAAGCTTCTCAATTTATTGACGACATACGCACACAGATACCAGCACAGGCAACTTCAGTTCACAAACACAAAGCACGCTCAAACTGAACTTAACCGAACTAGGCATTTTTCAATGATAATAACACAGGCAACTTCAGTTCACAAACTCTAAACACGCTTCACTCCCAAGTAGGGAGCCAGCGAGGGAGTTCCTGAGCCCCTGACAGTAAAACACAGAATATGGCTTCAGTGTTAGAATGGAGGCCTGGTCGGAACACTATTCGTCCTTCATAACAAGCAAGATGAATGAACTCATGATTCGCCATCAGCACATAGCCACATACTGCAGCCTTATACTTCATTCCAACAGGAACTCGAGTGCAGAAACATACTGCGGACTGATGAATCTTTCAGGAAAGTGAACCAAAGAACAACCAACGAACTTATATGTGGTTAAGTGATAAGCAGAGCTTCACTCACACACTTGTGGCATATGGCAAACAGAATAACTTAACTACTACAGACATAATAGTAACTAAGATAAGATGAGAATTGATGCACACTGCTTTCCCGATGTCAGCTAATTCCATTTGTAATTTTACAAGAAAACTGATGCCCCACCCCACCTTTTCCTTCCACACAAGCTGAATTATGTCAGATGATGTTGCCCCCAATACATTATGGTTTCTTTTTTTTCGAAAACATGCACTGCACGTACCGCATTAAGAAGAAGTTAGAATTGTTTTTACATTCCGGCTTTCCTAGAGGCGAGGTGTCAAGAGGATTAGACGGACAGAACACACACAAGAGGCGCCGGCTCTAACGGCGGAGCTTCGGAGGTCGTACTAGCTACTAAACCTATTGAGCGACAAAGAATATGGTTTCCAGATTCATACATAAATAAGGTGACTGAACTTAGAATTGTATCAGGTTGCCCACAAAATCAAAATGTCACAGCAATAAACTAACAAGTTTCTAGTTACTATTCAATAAGCCACATGATGTTGAACATGTAATGGGATTTATGTACGAATGGTATGCCAGGCAATGCAACATATGAAAATGCAATCTTTTGAATTCATAATTTGCATTTTCTTGGGCCTAGATATTTTTTAAATGAGGGGATGGTAAGCGCATTTCAAGATTTATCACAAGCACGAATACTGGAACACATAGAGCCACAGATCAAGCAGTACAATGTAGGGGTTCACAGCTTGCATATACAAATCTGATACATTCAAGTTCAAGCTAATGCTGAAGCTAAAAAGTTCAGGAGAAACAACTGCTTAAAAACCACAATCTTGAAGGGTAAGGAATTAAGGATAACACCAATCTCAATGATGCACAAAGTGCTGCACAACCACAGATCGCACTGTTGCACCTTAAGTTTATCATGGGCTTGAGTGACCTACACTTGGTCCCTCACCTGTGCAAGTGCCTTTCAATGCTGCAACAATAAAAAAATAACATGAGCTGATTGAGGAATAAAATTCGTCCTAGACAACACTTATTCCCTGCCAACCAATTAATTTACTGTTTGTTGCAACGACAGTTGACAACTTGACATCAACACATGCATGATCTCAGTAAGATAATTGTCCCAAATTTTAGGACCAATATCTCCATCAATTAACAGATAAGGGCTACAACAAAACAAGGTTAACGATAGGCATAAGGCATCTGATGTGTAGATGTTCATTCTTTTATTATAGCTAAAATGCTTATCTTCCATGGCCCTGGCTGAGGAAGGCTAGATTGTTGGGACATTACTTACAATGAAGGAATAATGTGGATCATGGATGGATAAATTCATAGGCATACCCAATCAGTTTCAAAGATTCCCCACCACAAAAGATTTAGGTAGGGTCAATCCAGTTCAGTAGTATAAGATTGTGTTATTGCAATTCTATAAATAAGTTATTCAGGATCCTATTGCCATGTTAGTATCTAAATTATTTCTCGTTCTAAATGTTGTAAAACCCAAAATTAAACAAAGTTGTACCTGGAGTGTAGAAGCTCATGTACGGAAAAGCGGTGACAGTTGCGCCCTCATATACCTTCTTCACCTTATAGGTCTTTAGTTCAATTGTGTAGATAGCATTGTCCACCTTCATGAAAATGATACCAAGACCATGCGCACAGCCAATCACATAAACTTTGCTTGAGACGACATCAACAGGGAACAATGTCTTAAGCTCAACGATGACTCTTTCCCAACTAGCATCTAGTTCATGAGTATCCTTCCTTGACCATATGTAGAGTTTGGAGTCATATTCAGCAGCGAGGACCAGCCCACCATCCTCCGTGGTTGTAAGCACAGACTCCAGCAGAGACCACCCCGATAGGGACGATGGTAGTCGAATCAAGGATGTTTGATGCAGTTCCAAATCGTACTTGAGAGCTGTGCCTCCCATCTGATTCCCAAAGTAGAGAGCATTCCCCACAAGCGCACTGCCCATCCAGGGGTCGAGGAAGTAAGGTTGCTGAGTACAGATAGCTGGTTCACTCCAGGCAGCAGCATCAGATGAGTAGGTGTAGATGACGACGGTGTTTGTGTTGCCAGAGACATATTCGTTGGAGCACACAAAAACAACGAGAAAGGGTCCATGGTGGCAATCAAGGTGGCCGCAGGCGCCGGCAGTAGAGCAGAGAACTGCACCGGTCCAGGGCCAAATCATCTTCTTCTGCGGAAAGGGAAGCTCATGCACCTTATCTGTGATGGGATCCCAGACCACGAGGACGCTTCCAACACAGAGGACACGGCCGTGGCGGGCATCCAGCACGCGCATGTCCCGTAATTCGGTGCGCGAGGGGCGAAAGGCGGTCGTGGGAATGAATCGGCCCATGGCGATGCCGTCTTCATAGAAGTTGCAGAGCATCCCCAGCATCGGGGGCTGCGGTGGAACTCCCGGAAGCGGCGGCGGAAGCCAGGGTCGGAGACGAGGCGGCGCCAGCGCTTGGAGACGAGCGCGGCACGGACGAGCGCCGCGGGCTCGTGCGGTGGCAAGCGGAGGAGCACCTCCTCCAGAACCTCATCCGGCAACGGCCGCGGCATGTCGCCTTCGCTCGGCCGGGCAGCGCCGGCGAGAGGCGGAGCTAGGGTTTCGCTGCCGGATTGGGGAATGGCGGGATTGATTGGGAATGAAATCGCAGAGACAGTGAGGAAGACGAAGAGCGTTGCTTGGACACTTTCCTCTTCGAGATGGGCCACCACTCCAAATGTAGATGGGCTTTGTCTCATGGCGTTGTGGGCCCGTCTCCAAATTGAATAGAGATCGGTCCAACTCTCTAGGCCAATCTATTCAGTTTCGAATCATTGATCGGCCCAACTCTGATTGGCTCCGTGTGGTGAGCTGGGCTAGCTGCATCCCTATTGTTTTGCAGGACGCACAAAAAGTGAATGAACTAAAGAATCAGCCTAATCACTCTCCAGTTGCTCTTGAAATTTATTTATTTTACAGGAAGCTTACTGATGACCCCTCAAAAGAAAAAAGGGAAGCTTACTGATGAATGAATGCGAGCAAGCTCAGTTCGGATCACAGGCTTATTCCCAGGATGAGTCTACACAGGACACAATACCTTCAGCTAGTGAAAAGGTTCCCCTCCAAAAACAAAAGCTAGTGAAAAGGGAAGCTGTACAATGTTTCTGCATCTCAGTGTGTTCAGACTATTTGTTCACTCTAATGCTCCTCATACATACAGTTGCACAGATAACATAACACACCAGTTTAATGAAGCTGAACTTTTTCCTTTTGATTTGAAGGATTCCAAATGAGCTGAACCATAGCCATTACCCATCATCCCCGATGCTACCAGGACAGTGCGTACCGGTGGATATATCGGACTTACAATAGGAATTTACGGACTTAGTACGAGAATATGCGGAGAAACCAAGAAAGCAATACTTTATTACCCTCAAATCCTCCGTCGTAGGTGGCAGGAATCTGTTCTCCATTCTATATTTTGGGTTTGGGTTTTCCGCCGCAGAAGAAGAGATGATATGACGTCAGCTAGTTAAGGAACAAAATCAATGTTCACGTCTAGGTAACACATGATGCAATATTCTTCATCTTCTAGGGAACACATGATGCAGTAATATTCACCAACCATTTGCTGGATCATCACGACCGATTCTCTCGCTCTGTCCTTCATCTTCTTGAGAGCTCCGCCGGGGTACAGGGACGACCCTATAGGGAAGCAATAAATGTATTACATACGATCCTCTTGTTCCAATCAGGATAACTCGCGTTGTGTGCAGCATCGAGAGTGGGCATCGATATTAACAGTACACCTATGCCCGAAATTTTTAGTGTTGATTTCTCCTAACATTTTTAACGGCAAATTCGATGGATCCATCGGTTGGTATTATATATATATGCTCACATCCACCAGATAAGAAGCAATGGCGCCTTCACAAATGAATCTCTCTATTGTCCTCCTAGTCGTCGTCCTTCTACCTGTCGTCATGGCAGCTTATGGTATGTACGTGCGTGCACATGCATGAACTACATGTTCAAAGTAGCAATGTAATTTGATTAATCTTTTGCTAAAAGTTGTTTGACGTGCCTTTCACATTTGTTTCTTATATGTGCATGCCTGAATCTGAACCATGCATGTAGAGCCGTTGTTTGCTGGGAAAGATGGTTGCGTGCCTGGTGGTCACCTGAGCGGCAATTACAAAGGGGCTTGCATTGGATTGATTGATGACGATGATTGCAATAATGTATGCAGATACGAAAGTAGCTACTACTACGGTGGCGTCTGTAATTTTTTTCAATGCTGGTGCCAAAGTCATTGCACTTCTAAGACTGAGGGTGTTGCTAGCGCTCCAGCCCGACAATAATATAATGATCCTCGCTAGAACAGTGATCTGATCATTCCTAGCCCTCATCTAATAATAACATATAGCATTGTATACTGGGTGTACCTACCAGTTGCTTGCTTACAAATGTTTTATCATGAACTTTAATGTGTACTTTTCTTGTGCAAATATTGTTGACAATCTGAATTGGCATGTCATGAATAAATTGGAGCATCTCTCCAGATGCAAAATGGATTTCTCAATTGTGTAGCTCATGTCAAGCCATCAATATGATCACTCAATTTTGGTTTAGATAAGAGAGTTAGACTAATTATGAAATCAGTACCAATAAGGGGAAAGCTGTATATTTTGATTTTTATTTTCAGAATCGGATCTAAGCCAATTCTGAGTGCATCTCTTGATATATTTGAATTCTCATCGGGCAAGACCTTCCTACCCTAAAATTATGTTCGGCCTTTGTCTCGATGACGTTTGAAGGCGTTCTAGGTGTCCTCCAATTCTAGAGCAATCCCAAGTGTTCTTGCCATGATGGGGTCGTGAGTGTCCATTGGTCTTTGTTGGGCTCTTCAATGAAGCCTGGCCATATGGTTTTCAAAACCAGAGCTTCCTGTTTTACATAGTAGTCCTGCAAGGTACGTCTTTGTATGCTTCATGTTCTACAGTCTTATGTTTTTTCGATAATGGAAATACATTCCGGCCTTTATGTATCCGCTGTGAGCAGACACATACATAGCCAAACTGAATACAAAAAGTTAAAAGAAAAAGATAAAACTTAATTTAGTACACATGATCGGTACTAAATTAAGGCCGCCTACATCCAGTACTGGAACCACTGGAAGTACTAACTAGCGACAGCAAGCCCTCCTAAGCATACAGAAGGTTGCAAAAACCGAAGACAAAACACTTGACCTTCACAAAGATCTCTAAGATGAAGCTCTAGCGAGTATGCAACGCCGAAGGCGCCGCCGACGTTTATCCATAACAGGATCAGGTTTTCACCTGGTGATCTGGCATCTGCCAATTGAAAGGATCAAGGAGGTGATCCATCTGCTGCCATCAAGTCTGCAATCCCTTTGCAACCATGTCACCAAGATCTGTACATGGGTTGCACAAGTTGTACGACGAGCTTCCACAAACGAAGCGGTCGTACGATCCGACCATGTGGTGGTTCTTGACGACGACATCACAGCCACATATTAAATAGCGGCAATGCGACCTCCGGTGGCAGCACAACGCAGATAATGTCGGCGACTGGACCGGGATGAGTCGCGAGGATGGAGGAGAAGTTGGGCAAGATCCAGCTCCTCGACCGCAAGGTCATCGTCGTTGAAGATCCACTGTCTCCGCATCAACGGTCGCCATCACCGCCGCCTGGAATGCACGATATGGCGATCCGACTGTGACGCACGACGAAGACGTCCCAACGGCTCTTGATCTGCCAATGGGACGCGCAGGCCGGTGATGCGACCTTTGATGGTGGTGCTTGGATCGTCTTCGGGGGTGGGAGGCCCCCGCCAACCAGCGAGGGAAAGCGGGGGCAAACGCCGGCAACCAAAGCACGTCCTCGTCGGACGCCCGGTCGGCCGCCGCCATGGCACCCGGCCGGCCCGCGGGCGCAGCGGCAAGGCCAGCCATGCGCATGGGCACAGCGGCACAGGAGTGGCCGCCGCTGGGCCGCGCCTCACCAACGCCGCCGTGGGGCGGCGAGTTCCCGTTCCCAAGCACCGGATCCACATCCCCGGCGACCGGATCCGCGTCCCCGGCCACCAGATCTGTGCCCCCGGCCACTGGAATCCCACTCCCAACCACCGGAATCGAAGAAGATGACCTTCCGGTGGAAACACGAGCGCAGGGAGGAGGAGAAGCGATTGAGGAGCGAGAGCCTCGCCGCCGCTGTCCTTGCACCGGGCTAAGCCGCGTGCTCGAGCGGCGGCGAGGGCGGGGAAGCCGGCGGCGCGGTGGTTTTGCGGTGGCGGCGCAAAGCCGCCCGTGTCGCCCCCTGTTGTACAGTCTTATGTGTTTATATCAACACAGATTTATGACTCCGCCGAGCAAGAAAAATATCAATTAGTTGCTGTGTCCAGTTATCGAACTATAACACCCTAGTTTTAATTCTTGTAAGAGTTTTATTTTTATTTATTTTCTAAAATACAAATTAAAGAATCATAGGTTATAAAACTTGTTGCATTCATCCCGTTGCATAGTGTTTTGAGTGTAAAATAGTTTTAGAACACCCTCTGTCCAATCTCCCGACTCGAGTACTTTGTTCCCTATTATCTTTCTCCTCGACTAGAAACAAACTAGCTATTGGTGCAGGTTAATTAAATCTCTAGAATCCTACTTTACTGAAATGAATCATGATTCACTGTCAGCATCACAACTGCTACACCTACACTGCTACACTGTAACTATAGTGCATTTTACTCAAAAAAATTATTCCATAATTGTATGTTGCAAGAAGACTGAAAATAATCAGCGACATATGATGAAGACCAAACAATTATTACGATACGATTCTACTGCTGCTCACAATCACAATTGTTTGATTGCACACTACAGTAGCAGTGCAGCAATGACGCTCAACTCGAGACGCAAAAGCGCTCTGGTAGACTAAGACTGCAACAATGCAAGCACAACCATGGGCCGCCAATTGGTTACCGCTGCGATCTGGCCGGCCCGTCAGGCTGAAAGTGTCTAAGTGGACATGGGCCCATAACGGTGATCTGGATAAACGGGCATGAAGGTCGCCAGGCCGGCCCATATGCGATGGAGAACCAGTGTCACAAACGGATTAACGAGGGGATACGATTCGTGTAAACAAATAGTCCCAAACGGGTAACATAACCTCAACTAAACAAGTTTAAATAACACTCCTAAGCCGTCCATACCTGCAAGGCTTGGTTGTGCGAGCCCGTAACTCTAGTTTTGGTGGGCTAAAGGGTTGGTTGGTTTGAGGTTTACATTGCATGTTACAGCTCACATGATGATTAATTGCAACTTTGTTGTCTATCTGTGGGGTTTGATGGTTGGGGTGGAAACATCCTAGCAATGGCCCTCAACTGGTCAACCCATTTTATTTTTTTTATTTTTTATTTCTCTATATAATAATACAAATACAATCATAGTTTTTGCTTGATAGTTTTTTCTCCCTCAACTGCCAATTACTTTCTTTTTACTCTATATATTATATTATTATAAGGCTCGATGTCAGCATGGAATCGGATCATATACCAGCGAGGGCTACCATGCTTGAGGTCGCACCTGACCTATCATGTATGGAGAAACCTAAGATCGGCAACACCAATCCTTTCTAGGTATTAATATTTGAGAAATAAATATTTCACAGTTCACATTAAATCATAAATCTAGAATAATAAGACAAATTTTTCATCTCTAGGGGAAAAGACTATCATCTCCTACGGATAACTTTCCATCTCTAGGGAAAAAGACTCTTACATAATGCTCTTCCTATTTGATAATTTATAAATTTGGACGAAGGTTTTTTACTAAGAAATATGGCACGGACACGCACCGGAGGCTACAACTTTTGCTGAAAAAAAAAGAAGAGATAAGACCTTTGCATTTGCATCGCAGCTGATTCCTATAAGTACACGTGAAGCCATTCATGAGCTCTTCGCCCGCTCACCTCCTCGCCGGGGCCAGGCCTTGAACCTCATCAGTCACTGTATTCGTACTTCGTAGTTCTTTGAGCCTTAATTAGGTGCTTCATGTCGCAAAAACAGTGAACTCTAGGACTCTAGGTCGCCTCTGTGCCCTCTCTGTGTCTCTCGACACTATGCTCCGCGTAGTGCTTGTGCAACGGTGAAGGCAGGAACGAAAGAAAGGCCGACTGACCCATCATCTGGCATCGCCACGAGCTGACCGGCCCGTCAGGCCGTAAGTGCGTAAGTGGTCTGGATAAAGGCCCATAGGCGATGAAATACCAGCGTCACAAACGGATTAACGAGCGTATAAGAGACTCCTGCTAATAAAGAATACAACTCGCATAAATAATTCCAAATGGGTAATATAACCTCGGCTAATCAAGCTTAGATAAACATCGCTAAGCCTATATCTTCAGCCGGGCTTGGTTGCGCAAGCCTGTAACTCTAGTTTTGGAGGGCGGGGTTGGGTTAGTTTGAGGTCCGAGTATGCATTATTATTTGGCACTCGGCACATTGCCAATCATGTGGGTATAATATGCATGCTTAGCACTCATGAATTTGGTGGTGCATGGCCGGACATGTGGGTATATAGTTGGGGTGGTTACCACATCCTGACAACGCCCAGCGTTGGACCTTCGACTACCACCAACCCTTTTTCTTTTTTATTATTGCTATATTTATCAAAGGCTTCTCAATCTATATTTCTATTAATCAAATTCTAAAGGTTAGAATTGTTGGTGCAATCATTTTGTTATAAATTTTAATATTTTTCCTTTTATTTTAATTACTATATAATATATACTCATATTATAAATTTACTATTTTCATTCTCAATCTATATTTCAATCTATCGAATTATAAATTTAGAGTTGTTGGTATTTTAAAAAAACTAAAGCATAAATTTAGAATATTTTTCCTTTAAATTGCAAAAAAAAAACTTCCTCTTTTTCTTTTTCTCCTATTTATTCCTATATCATCAAGTGTCCTTTCTCAATCTATATCTTTATCTATCAAATTCTAAATTTTAAAATTCTTGGTAAATTGTTCTTTTTAAAATAATAAATCATAAATTTATAACTTTTTTTAAGATAAAGAAAAACTCGTGAAGTTACAACATTCTCGAGACGAAGCCATATCACTTTTCTCATTTAGTGAGAACATTTTTGTTTGGTGAAAATGGAACATTTGTTCCCCGCCTTGCTTTAATGCAAGTTTTCTAGTTAGTTACTATTAGTTAAAAATTGCATGTGTTCATTCTTTATCCTTTGTATCAATCTATATTGTTACCCGGTATAAAATTTAATTATTAGAATTGCTGGTATATTAAATTTTTTATAGTTTAAATCATAAATCCACAATAAATTATCTTGAAGTTGAAAGAAACTTTGTCGTGAAGCATGAACATTTTTATGAAGCCAGAACATTTTTTCAATTTAGTGAGAACATTTTTTCTCAAGAAAAAACATTTCACGTTGTGAAGTGTCAAGTGTCTACTCCCTCCGTCCCAAAAAAGACTGTCACTACGTTTCCCAAGAAGAAACTTTAACCAATTATATATTAAAAAATATAAGTATTTATGGTATATAATTAGTATCATTAGAAAAATCTTTAAATCTAGTTTTTTAATAAATTTATTTGAATATTTAAATATTATATATATTTTTTTACAAATTGAGTCAAACTTATGACAGTCTTTTAGGAGTGGAGGGAGTACTGATTTTGCATGGCGCTCCTGACTACCCACTACCACCCCATCTTTTCCTACTACTAAGCCTTCTTGCGAAATTTGAACATATCATTTTGCCAAATTCACCCATGTACCTATCAGGCGATCTATTTCGTTTAGTTGAAAAAGTACATTAATTTATTATATATTGTCGGTCTTTTTTTTTTTTGACAACATATTGTCGGTCTTTGTAATTGACCATTTGCAGCTCTTTATTTTTCATCAATTTCGATTCTGATGCTTAAAAAACATTTAGAATTTAGAATTGAGGATCTAAATACTAGGGACTAAGCTGTCTTGCCTATCCTAAATCCAAAAAGAAATATAGGAGACAAGATATAAAGAGTACCAGACCAGTTCTCTTCTCATATATTCTAAAATCTAAATTGATTTTAAGGTACTCTCCTAAACCAACTTTTCTTTTTCTGAGAACATGTATTGACATGTATTTTAGTAAGCAGAAGAAAAATATCTCATGCCATAAGAGATAATACCTTTGCATCGCAGCTGACTCCACGTGAAGTCATTCATGAGCTCTTCGCCCACCTCCTCGCCGGGGCCAGGCCTTGAACCTCATCAGTCATCACGTCTGTGTTCGTAGTGCTTTGAGCCTTAGGCCTTGTTATTATTACAGATTTCGACTGATTCAATTGTATTTTATGAGAGAATAAGCATAAATAAGCCGAAAAAACTAAGAAACAAGAGAACATGGTGAATTTTCCGCTCATGACCAGAAATTTGACACATCATCGTGGTCCTCCTGCTATATCTAAAGCACATTCACTCTCAAGGAGGAACACATTTTGGGAGTGGTTATATTTCCGTGAAGTTTTTAAAAATTGTAAGACTAGACCTACTTGGTCAACTAGTATAATTAAATAAAACAACTCGCAAGGTACAAGTCATAGTTTTTTTCCTGAACCAAACTATGACAAATTTACATATTGCTTCAGTAGAATAAAAAACAACAACAGCCACCTCACGAATAGAATTGGCATTTTATATTGGACATAACACATTTTTTACCATAATTTATGCCTATTGTAAGCCCAATATATGAATGGCAAAACTCACGTAAACATTACTTATGAGATTGAAATATGTCGGTGAAAGTTTTATTTTTTTCGAAAAAAAGGTTTTATTTAGTATAATGACAGAGGTGGGTAACTTCATACAAAGTTAAATAGATCCAATGGTCGTCGATGATTAAGTCATTTGATTTGATGGCCTGATGTTTCTAATTAATGTGAGATTTTCTAGCATTTATCTTGTTTTGTAGCGCGCTTGGTGAGGATTGACCGTTGAGGCCTCCAATTAAGTTTTTATTTTTTTAGAAAATGTTTTATTCAGTATAATGGCAGAGGTGGGTAATTTCGAACAAGGTTAAATAAATCCAATGGTCGTGGACGATTAAGTCATTTGATTTGATAGCCGGATGTTTTTGATTAATATGAGATTTTCTAGCATTTATCTTTTTTTCTAACGCGCTTGGTGAGGATTAACGTGGAGGCTCCGTTGAGACCTCCAATTAGTAATAGTAAGATATTAAAGGGTCTATCTCTTTTTTTCTTCATTCCAGGCCACTAACAGAGAAGATGCGTTGCTTGAACAATCCAGATAAGCTTTTCTTTTCTTTTTTTTTCGAAAACACGCTTATGCGCGAATTGCTTTAAGGGGAAAAGGAGTTTTACAACACGGCCTATGAAGAGCCAAGGCGAGATGCCGCAGCTTTCCACAGGTAAAAAACACTACAAAAGGCACCGGCTTGAACGGTGGAGCTGGAACGGTGTACTAAAGGGAGAAACTATTGTGCGACAAGAAGGCGGCGCTGTTGCACTAGGGGCTGGCAAGAGCCAACAGTGGGGCGAGCTTGCTGAAGCCCGCGGCGACCCACTCCTCTCCCTCCTCTCTGATGCGCTGCAAGACGATGGTGGTGGAGCTGCAGATTCCGTCGAAAGTCCTTCGGTTTCTCTCCTTCCAGAGGCCCCAGGAGACCAACAGCACTAGGGAGTCAAACCCCCTGCGTAGCGCCTCTGGCACAAGCAGCCGACTAGAGAGCCACCAGCTGACGACTGTTGCGCCTCCGTTAGGTGCCAGCTGCTGTAGTCCAACTGAAGCAAGTGCGCGGTACCAAACCTCCCTGGAGAAGACGCATGAGGCCAGCAGGTGGTCTTGTGTCTCCAGGCCCTGGTCGCACAGAGCACAGTCCGCTGTCGGCTGGAGGCCGTGGCGCTGACGCCGATGTGCCGTCCACAACCGCTCATGTAGCGCCAGCTAGAAGAAAAATTTTACCTTGGGGGGCGCCGAAGTCCCCCAGACTTCCTTTGCTCCAAGCAGGCTGGTGGTACCAACGAAGAAGGAGCGATAGGCCGAGGAACTGGAGTAGTCTCCCCCGGCCGTCCACCTCCAGACGAAGCGGTCCTCGACTCCGGGGAGAAGCTGGACACCAAGCAGTAAGTCCCACAGGTCGGCGTACTCAGAGAGTACCGCAGCAGTGCGCGCCCCAGTGATGTCACGCACCCACCTGTGTCCTGTCAGTGCGTCGTGCACCGAACGGCGGCGTCGCCGGCGCCCGACCGCCTGGAAGAGAGCTGGGGCGAAGACAGAGATCGGTCCAGCAGGCAACCAGGCGTCAGTCCAGAAGAGCGTGCGCGTGCCGTCCCCCACAAGGACAGAGACCGACGCACGGAACATCGCCTCCACCTCGCGTTCCAGCTTGCATGGGAGGTCCGCCCACACAGCATCAGGGTCAGAACGATAAGCTTTTCTTTTCACTTTCTCTTTTTCTAATAACTAATGAGCAGGACCTTATTTCGAATCTTGAGGCAGGCGAACACTCATGTCTAGTTTGCCTCGTTTTGGGGCCATGAAACAATTTGAATGAAAACTAGAGGGAGAACGGTCCTCTAGCAGAAACAGCGTTGCGTGGCAACGGCGCAGAGTGGAACCTTCTTCCGCGACGAGACCCCGGCCGTCTCCTGCATGTCAAGCTCTGCCTCGCCCTCCGGCAGCGCCCAGTCGAACCGAGCGACGAGGTTGGCGAGCGCGAGCTCCACAATGGATATGGCGAAGTCGATGCCCGGGCACATCCGCCGCCCCGCGCCAAACGTTATCAGCTGGAAGTGCTGGCCGCGGAAGTCCACCCCGGTGCCGACGAACCTCTCCGGCCGAAATTCCTCTGGTGACTCCCATGCCTCCGGGTCCCTACTGATGGCCCAAGAGTTCACGATCACCATGGTGTCGATTGGGATGTCGTACCCGCTGATTCGAGTGGCCTGCATGGACTTGTGTGGAAGCAGTAGGGGCGCCGACGTGTGCAGCCGTAACGTCTCGTTGATCACTGCTCTCAGGTAGTCCATTCCGGCTAGATCTTGTTCGCCGATAATGTTGCTATGGTCGCTGCTGGTGCTCCGAGCTTGTGTTACCTCGCGCTGTAGCTTGTGCATGACTTCCTTGTTGCGGAGCAGCTCTGTCATGGCCCATTCCAGCACAACGATCGGGGCCTCTGTCCCGGCTCCAAACAAATCCTGCATGTATTCGAAGACTCACGATCAGCTAAGCACACAGCAGCCATGCATGGATGCATGCCAAATTGCCAATCATGCGTCACGTGATCGGCCTAATTAAGTGGCGTATTTTATTTTACCTCCAAGATGGCCTTCACGTTCTCCCTGCTCGGGCGCCATTCTGCTGTCTGAGCAAGAGTTGGTTCCTTCTGATGTAGTGACAGCAAAACGTGGATGAAAGCATCGTCGCTCGCTTCTTCCTCCGACAATGGCGTCTCTCTGGTCGCAGCCGCGTCCACTATCTCATCGAGGATCAGGTCAATTGCCTCGAATGCCCTCCTAACCCTGGCTTCCGTGCCGTCGACGTAGCTTATCCAGGAGAGCCACGGGATGTAGTCCCCGACGTGGAAGGCGCCGACCAGCAGGTCGGTCTCCTTCAGCAGCGCATCCACCTTGCCGCGCCACCCGTTGTCGCCGGCGGTGCGCAGCCCGAGCACAATCCGCCCGGCCACGTCCTTGGCGAAATCGTTCAGGAGCTCGCTCAGGCGCACGGAGCTGCTGCCGTGATGGCCGCGGCACGTCTGCTCTAGAATTCGTTGGACCAGCGCCTCCACCTCCTGCTCCCTCACGGCGCGGTAGGCCCGCACCCTCAAGGGGCTCAGGAGGTGGCGCATGCTTACCTTGCGCGCGGCGCGCCAGTACGGGCCGTGCGGCGCGAAGGCGATGTCGGTGCAGTCGTACAGGAGCCTCCTGGGGATGGTGAGCGAGGGGCGGTTGGCGAACACGTGGTCCTGCGCCTGCAATACCTCCCGCGCGGCGGACGCCGAAGACACGACGACGGCAGGCACCTGGCCGAGGTGGATGAGCATGACGGGGCCGTGCGCCGTGGCGAGTGAATGCAGCGAGCGGTGCGGGAGGCTGCCGAGCTGGTGGAGGTTGCCGATGAGAGGGAGCCGCCACGGAGAGGGCGGCAGGCGGTTGGCATTGGGAATTGATTTCTTGCCGCGGCGAGCAGCAAACAGCGAAACGTATGAGACCAAGAAAGCAAACACGAGGATGCTGATTGCGGTTGTGTTCTCCATTTGGCTTAGTTGTGCAGACACCAGACACCACTTGCTCTATTTATACAGTTTGCCTGCCAACTAACTTGGCCTGGCTATGCCGCGGTGCGAGTGGCAATGCATCCGGGCTGCATCATGCATACGTTTGGTTAGCATAGCATGCAAGCATGCAGCATGTGACTGAAAATTGTGGCTTAGTTTTCCTCCTACCGTTAGGTGATAAGAGTATCAGAGACATTGTGTGGTCAGTAGCAATGAAAATGGATCGGATACGAACGGATATCATTGATACTATATTTGTTTTCGTATTCTGGTCGGATTCAAATTCGGACACGGATAGCTACCGGATACATATACGAATACGATTGCCTCGGTCACGAATACGAATAGTGAGTATCGAATACGGTATAAATCGGATTCGGAGAACGTCAAATACAATATCTTTTCGGATATTGAGTAAAAACAACGGTAAAGACATAATCATGGTTTGAGTAATGAAATTAAATTATATTTTTAATAAATTTATGCACAAAATCAGTTTGGGCTTAAGTTAGAACTACATGCCAAGCCTTCCCCATCAGGCATTAGCCCATGCGCTCTACTCGGGTCCCGCTTTGTCCTCTCACTCTCCCAATGTCTAGTACCACACCCAGGTATAATACCATATCAGCCACCCAGAACTAAACGTGGAGGAAGGGTACCTACACAACGAAAGGCACAATAAGAAAAATTCAGCTGGCCATGGCTTGGACTACTGTAAACGGATAGTATCCGCAATGTGTAGGTCGGACATATCCATATTTTTACCCGGATTATCCGTATCCGCCGGATACTGACGATATCATATTTGTATTTGATATCCGCATAAAGTATCCGTTTTAATATCCGTATTTGGAAAAATATCCGGATATCCGCATAAGTATCCATTTAAGTGTTCATATTTGTTCGGTCGAACGGACGGTCGGATAAATATCCGTACCACTTTCATCGCGAGTGGTCAGCGCTAAACAACCAATCAAGATCAGGAGCCCCGAGTGCTGAACAATAATTTAGAGTTACCTGCACTGTCTCTCCCTGTCTCAACAATATATATCCCTATTTAAAGATATCGAACGTAATATTATCGTTTACTCTCTCTCCATCTCTAAAAAAACTCGATCCGTACGTAAGTTAATCTGGCGCAATCTTAATGAGTGTGATACAAGAATTTAAAATTTTAAATTATCGTTTACTCTCTCGATCTCAAAAAAAAACTCGATCCCAATCTGGCGCAATCTTGATCAGTGTGATACAAGATCTGAAATTATCGTTTACTCTCTCTCTCTCCATCACTAAAAGAATCTCGATCCGCGGTGGCTTAAGAAGAAGATACTCTCACGCTGATCGTGAAAACCTTCGAACTCCTATCCCACCCATACACAGTGGCGCCGCAGTACAAACTCTCCATCTTTTTTCACTGTGCCACCATAGTACAAACACACTAACCGATCCATCTACAAAAGACAAAGGAATCCAAATCTATTACTCTTCATATACAACGAACTATCATACCCCAAAATTAGACCAAAGTCATACGCAGCACATACTTCATATCAAGAAAAAATATCAACCTAGCTAAAACCTCCATGCATCAACTACCTAGTCACATGCAGCACATAGTTTCGGGCAAATCCACAACCACACCACATCCTCTACCGACTGTACGAATCAAATCAAATCAATAAACGACCAAATCGTCTAGCATTGTCCCAATTTCATCCTAACCCTAACAGGCAAAAAAATGCCAAACTCAAATGAACTGCAAGGGGAGGAGGTACCAAACTACCTTGCCGGGTTGGTTGTAGTCGCGGGAGAAGAGGAGACTGTCGAGTTAGTGGCCGGGCCTCACCGACGCAGCAGCGAGCAGCGGCAACAGAGGCAGGGGCGGCACGCCCTGCCGCCCGCCCAGCCCGCAGCTCCCCTCGACCAGGGCCACGCGAGGTGATGAGGCGTGGTGCGGACGAGGCCTGGAGGAGAGGAGGCGGTGGAGGAGATGAGCCGCCCGGCGGCAACGGCGCCGCCCCGGCCGGCAGCGGCGATGCGGCGGCTATGGGGAGGAGTGGCGGCGGCGCAACCAGGGGAGGAGCGAAGGAGGGTCGGGCGGCGGCGGCGCCGTATCCTTGGGCCGGCGCACCAGCCTGGCAGCGGCGGCGTGGAAGGAGTGGCGGCGGCGGCGGATGCGGGAAGGCCGCGGGTGGAAGAAAAGGAAAAGGTGAGAGAGAAAGGAAAGAAAATGGGCCGGGCCGGCTCCACATCCACCGACACGTCGCGCCAACAACATAGGCACGACGGGGCGGGGCCAAAAGCGCGGCCACATCAACCCTAACCTCCCCGTAGCGCCATTTCTGTTGGCGTGACGAGTCGGTGGGGCCCGCCACCAAACAGGACATGGGCCGGCCCATAACCGCCGGTGCGTGCCCCCGTCGCGCCAGTGCATGTGGCGCGACGGGTGGGCCCCGGATCAACGGCCTCCGCCACGCAGGAACCCCGTCGCGCCTTTGCATGTGGCGCGAGGCCTTGTTACGTCGCGCCACCGCTGTAGGCGCGACTGGGAGGGGTTATTTCATGCAAATACTTTTCCTGGGGGATATTTTTGATTATTTGATTAAAAAAGGATTAAAAATAAAAAAAAATCCCTCTGTGAGATGAGTTAGCCACAAACCTATACGTTGGACGTGGGGCAGACAAGCAATTTTTTTTTACCTCGCTCAAGCAAAATCCTAAAAAAACAATGTGCGGTGCGCCACACCGAGGGCAGGGGCTCGGACCCGTGCCACGAGAGTGCCACTACAAGAAATCCTGCTTTCTATGACAAAATGGCTCGTGACGGGGACAGTTTGTCATATAATGTAACTTTATATGTCGAAAATTTATGTGTCATCACAAACTTATAAGACCCAGAACTATTTATGACGACAACCCTTACTTTGTCACATAAATGTAACAATTTTCGTCACAAATTGTCACACGCAGGGAGTTAGTTGATGGTTTCATTTTTATGACGCTATGACCTACCTTTATGTGACGGTTTCGCGACGTCACATTAAGTTACTTCAAAACTTGACCGTTCCCGACGTCAATATACCGCATGTAGGTGGACCCTACCCCTATCTGTTGACCACTTTCATTTTTCCCATCTCCCCGACCCCAACTGAAGCGGAGGGCGACAAGCACGATGCTAGCGGCAGCGCTGGCTGAGTGGAGGGCGGCATCTCAGCGAGCATGGCGGGGATCTGAGCGAAGGCAGGCCCCCCTCTCCCCAATCCACGGCGCGGTGACCTTTTTAAGGTGCGGTGAGCGGCTGACGACCTTGGGCAGAGCACGGCAGGAGTCAAGCGAGCTCTGGGCAGAGCCAGCTTCCCCTCGCCCCAAGTAGCAGCGCAGCGGGCTCTGCCCCTCTTCCCCTCTCCCTAGGTTCTCATCCCCGGCAGTGCTGCCCTCTTCCCCCTCCCGGTCCTCTTCCATTAGCTAGGCAGTGTCGCCCTCATCCCCCTCCTTGTCCCTCTTTGCTCATGTTCCCCAATAGATGTAACATGCACGTGCGACACGCACGTGCGTAAAAGGTACCTCAGAATAACAAGGCCAAAATCTTGAAGAGCTCATTGAGAGCTCCAAAGCAATTCAACTGAGAGAAGAAGAAACATAATAGAAAAATAGTGATTTAAAATATTTTTTATCCAAGCACGAGTATTATTGTGCGCCATGGGGTCAATTCCATGATCCCAAGTCTCACAAAACTAATCTAATAAAAATCATGAAACGTTATCAATAGTTAGAGCTCAAAGGTATGCGCAATCAGTGGCGTATAGGATACGGAATGAGCCTTCTTTCCCATAGACCGAGAACACTTCAATGTTCAATCCATATGGTCTGTTCATGATAATGTATCAGGTCCTGAATCCATGGTCTGGTTCATGGTCTGGTTGATGATAATGTGGCAGGTTGGTCTGTTAACACTCTGTGTTTCATGGCAGATTGCACCAGCCCACCATCTTGTGTCTCTTCGGTCTTCACATCAAGTGTATATATACATATTTTGTTCATTACATTTACTGCAAAAGAAATTAATTATATTTTGTTCAACAAAATAGTAGTGCCCATACCAGATTTGGTCCTACTACTCTCAGGGGTTGAGTATTTGTGTCTTCTTTCAAAATGTATCAGCCTCTCTATTCCTGCGTATGTAACAAATTTATAAATCAACATTTGTTCAGAGCACCATACTGTAGTGTTAATTTCTTGTTACCTCACTAACAAAGTTTATTTTCTGCATTTTCTCAAGTGTGCCTAGTCACATCTTGGTAGCCAAGGAAGCATCTTTCTGCAGGAAATACGATCATACCATGAATATAAAAGTTCAATTGTATAAAAAAACCAAAACACATATGAAAGTGTTAATACATACTTTGGACGTTACATTATGTAGATCTTTCATGATGCCTCAATTACGCGGCGACAAAGCGCTGGCTTTGATGGCCCAAAGAAGGTGTCATGTCTATATATATATTTTTTTTTTGCTATTTACAATTGGAACTAAAATCATAGCAAAATAATACTATATAACATGTCAACAAGAGCATAGAAATCTTACCCTTCCTAAACAGGTGGCATCGTCCAGTTATTGGAATATGTCAAGTGTTGGCAGCCATTGCTGCGTTCTTCCTCCTGTTTTCATCCTTTAACTGCTCTGCTCCCTCAGGCTAAGGATGCCTTGCTGCCCAAACTGGTTGGCTGCTCAACGTTGTGGCTAGTTTTCATCAACTCGGAGAAGGCAGACGCCATGTATACAACATAGGACCATATAAATAGGTATTGCATCTACTCAATAGGGTGAGCTGCATACCTGCACCGGGAGTTAAGGAAAGCACCTGAATCAGCTCTACGGTCGGACATGCAACAGTGCTACTGTATTGTCACTCCGACCATCCTCTGCCTTCATGGATTGTATAGTTGTCATCTCAGATTGCCTTTGCTGGGGTGCTATGTATCTATAGCATAGCAAGAAAATAGTAAAAATGATTTGAATATTATATTATTGTACATCACACAAAAATCAGAACAAAGGTTTATGAATGTTTCTTTGTAAGCTTTCATAAACAAATAATAAAAGAACACTCTGAATATTAGATGTATGCCACAAGAAAAAAAGAAAAAAAAAACCTATATGCAAACTTTCGTAAGCTTTATATCTAAGATATAAGAAAGATAATAAAGGAGACTTTGAATATTATATAATTATATATTATTATTATATATCTATAGACCATATAGTATAGGAAAAGGAAGGAAAAAAAATCTTTGTGCATCTCTTTGCAAGCTTTTGATCTATTAGGTTCAACATATATACATCAAATCCATACTATAAAAATCTAACACTAACACTAACTTATTTAAGATTGATTTGATTAAATCACTATTTTTCTATTATGTTTCTTCTTCTCTCAGTTGAATTGCTTTGGAGCTCTCAATGAGTTCTTCAAGATTTTGGCCTTGTTATTCTGAGGTACCTTTTACGCACGTGTGTGTCGCACGTGCATGTTAACTAGTTACATAAAAAAACAAACATAGTTTTTACTTCCTATAAATGGAGGTTGCACAATCTTTTTTTCTCCCTCAACTACCAATTTTTTTCTTTTTACTCGATATGTTACAAGGCTCGGTGTTGACGTCAAGTCAGATCACAAACCAACAATAGCTAGCACATCCGAGGTCGCACATGACTTATCACGTAGCGGGAAACCCCCAAGATCAATATTAATTCATAAGTCTAGAATAATATTTTCATTAAGCTACAAAAGGGCAAAAAAAACTCATGACTAAGCTACAACAATTAGATATGGAGCTAGAAGACTTTTCTCATCTAGTGAGAATAATATTCCTGTGAAATTGAATTCTTCCATCTAGTCTAAATATTGCATGTGTACATTGTTTATCCTTTTTCCAAATCTACACTTTAATCTAATATATAAAAAAAATTGTACAAATTGAAGGTACATTGGCATTCATCCAAAGTTCTTGTGAGCTTTGCGACAGATCCTTATGAAATTGCTTTTGTAACCTTTTACAATAGCTTGCGGCTTGCCCGTAAAGATTGTAATGGGCCGGGTTCGGATCGGGTGGAGTAACCGAAACCCGAAATCAAAACCCGAATCCGCCACGAAACCGATTCGGGTGGAAATCCATCACCAAAACCAAATCTGCACCCGAACAGATACCCGAAACCCGATTGGATACCCGAAACCCGTGAATATATATACACATATTCACATGTATAAACAAGATGCAACAAATAATAAATATTTTCATGAGTCAACTTTGAATAAATTTATTAATCTAATTAAACAAATTCTTATTATCATATTATAAAACATTAGTTTTTATTACAAATGATTTGTTGTGAATATCCATTGGATATCCACAGGTCAAAAACCAAACCCGAAACCGAACCCCGATAGGTTTCGGGGCTCCAAACCCGAAAACCGTGGGTGAGAAATCATCTCCAAACCCGTAGGACCCAACACCCGTGGATATCCGCACCAAACCCGATCCGCTGCCATCCTTACTTGCCCGCGTGCTATCCACATGGAACCACTCACGCTCGTGACCTTGATCACTTAGCATCATCGTCCGTTATGAGGTCATCTAGTTTGAGACATGGGCAATGTCTGGCTCCGGGTTTAGTGGGTAGTAGTTGTAGGCCAAGATGAGGCCCTTGGCATCCGGGGCCTCCGATAGCACCTCTATTGTCACCTCTCGCACAACCTCTATTGTCACCTCTCGCATCATCATACTCGAACTAACATATCACATGGCGGCTCAGCTAGACACCGCCTCGTAGAGAAGAACCAAATCAACTTATTAGTTTAAAAATTACAAACTCTAAACCTCTACACTACAAAATTCTTAGAAATCAAAATAATGGTAAAAACCCATGATAGAAAAGCAAGGGGAGAAAAAAGAGTTTTAATGTGAGGTGTAGTAGTCCAACGGACTTTTGATCGGTGTTAGATGCATTTGGGCGTCTAAGATAGCACATGGGCTGAAACTAGACATCGAGTGGGCACTAGTTCGGGCCAAATGTAGCTTCCATTGAGAACTTGTCTCAAAAATTTAAAGTTTTTCACATTATTTAATGCATTATACAAATATTTCTGTATTTGCCATTAGTTTACTTTACGTTGGTGACGATGTATCATGTATACTAACCTGGGAAATGGTTTGGGCTGAAACCGGTTTTGTAGTTTGGTTTTCTATTTAGGCCTACACAATTTGAGTTAAAAATGGGGCTAAATAGATCAGTGGTCTAGCTAGTTCGGTTTAGAGCATGTATTATAATCGACTGGGAGCGGACGACGTCCGACGTGGGGGAGAGAGAAAGCAGGAGAGAGAAGAAAGCGAACGTCTGGCCAAACGTCGACCCGAAGCGGGCGCATAAGCACGAGCTCCGCTCCCATTGGCTGCTCAACTGTTGTGCTAGCTCTGGATTGGATGCATGTGCGGCTGCGGAGCTACAATGCCTATACTGCTGCGCATTAATTGCTATACCACCGTGGCACTCTCCCAGCCGGCCGTGGGCGAGATCATAGCACCTGCTCTTAGCCCACTGAAAAATGTAAAGCTATAAGGCTACCCGCACTCATACATCCTCAATATCTTCCTCTAAAAGGAATATTCCAGCCTAGTCATCAAGATTCTCTCCTCTATATCGTTTTCTTCCGCACTCATACATCCTCAATATCTTACTCAATAACAAGAGTGGGACCCATGCATCATTTTTTTTTATTTTTTCTCCACCGCACACTCCCTCCCCATTCTCTCTCCTCCCTCTTCTCTCTCCTTATCCTTTCCCCTTCCCAACCACTCGCCGGCCACCATGCTCCTCGCGCACTGCTCCACCGCCGGCGGGACGAGCTCGCATGGGCGGCCTCCTTCTCCCTCGTCACCGGCACGGCGCGGCTCCAATCGGAGGCAGAGGCGCGAGCCCCACGCGTCCAAGCACCTCCACGCGCGGCCCCGTCGTCCTGCTCGCGCCGGCGAGCCCCGGCCCGGCCTCTCCCTCCCCGGCCGGCGAGCCGGGCCGCGAGGAGCAGCAGCACCCGGGCCGCGGGGAGCAGCAGCACCCGGGCCGCGGGGAGCTCCATCTACCTCCGAGCGGCGGGCAGCCGGCCTTGCGAGCGCGAGCGGCTGGCGGCGGGCGGAGCTCGGCGGTGGCCGGAGCAGGCGGTGGCCTTGCGAGCGCGAGCAGCAGGCGGTGGCCGGGATGGCGCGGCGGCGGAGGAGGCGGAGCTTGCGCGCGATGCCCGCGGCGGCCCTACATCCTCGTCCTTGGCCATGGCGGCGCGCGGGGCATCCGGCCACGGCGAGCCCTCCCTGTGCGCGCCGGCGAGCCGCCCCCTTCCCTACGCGCGCCGGCGAGCCGCCGCCTTCCCTGCGCGCGCTTCCTGCTCCAGACGGCCGGGGACGAGGTGGCGCGGCGGTGCTCCGGGCGAGCCCCGTTGTGGCGAGTGGCGGGCGGTGCTCCGGGCGAGCCCCGTCGTGGCGAGTGGCGGGCGGGCGGCCCTCCGCACCGGCCATGGCGGGCGGACCCGAGCTCGGCGCTCCGGCCATGGCGCGCGGACGCGAGCTCGGCGACCCGGCCATGGCGCGCGGTCGCGAGCTCGGCACCCCGGCCATGGCGCGCGGACGCGAGCGCGGCCCCCGACCATGGCGACGCGAGGTCGGAGCCCCGGCCATGTTCCCCTGCGGGCTCCCCGGCGAGGTCCTCGAGCTCGTCCGTGCTCCCCTGCGGCGGGCTGGGGAGAGCTCGGCCTCCACGGCCATGGCGGCGCGGGGCCCGTTCGATGGCGGAGGAGCGGGCGGACTCCCCGGCGCGCGGCTCGGTCTCCTCGCGCGCGGCCGGCTCCTCACCACCACCGGCGGACGGCGAGGCGGCTCCCCTGCGGCACCATGGCGAGCGGACGAGTGGCGGCGGCGGCGTCCATCGCGAGCACCGGGCGACGGCGCAGCTCCCGCGAGGCCGTCGTCCCTCCCCGCGCCTTGCTCTCTCTCTCTCTCTCCTCCTCTCCAGCGGGGCCCGCGCGACCTTTTGCGGAAGCTCCGTACGCACCGCAAAGCTGGCGGACGAGCGGCGGAACGCAAGCCTTGCGTGAGCGATACCGTATACCGCTGCAGCTCGATTTCCTGTATAAGTCTCCTTAAGGAAGTTTTACAGGACCCAGTGCGGGTAGTCTAAAGGGAACCGGTTTTTATCGGTCCCGGCGCTCGACGGCTCGACGCTACTCCTCCGTTCTCCCCGAAGTGCAGGAACGCACAAGGGGACCACCACCGGCCCTGCGCGACGCCGGTAGATGCGCAACAATGAACCGAATCGAAGCAATTAATGCTGCACCAACGCTGCACCAACGGGAGGAGCTGCGCGACGCCGACATTTGGGACGAGCAGCGAATCGAAGCCATGTTGGACGAGCAGCGAATCGAAGCCATGTTGGACGAGTTGCTTGATGCCCTGATGCTGCCGGCGTACAGCGTGTCTAAGATGGCGGTGAAACACTACACTCGCATCCTGGCGAGGCGGCAGCCAATGGAACACGAGCGTCATGATTCTAGCGTGGAAGGTGGAGGTTGGGGCTGGGCTGGTTCGATAGACGTGGGGTTGGATTGGGGTGTGCTAATTAACCAGCACATGTATATCTTGATTTGATGTGTAGGGGATTGAACGGTCATGTCCCTATTTGATGGGGTCATCCATTTGGTGGTTGTTGGTTTGATGTACTGAGAGGGGTGGGATGAATGATCAACACTGTTTTCGGGCCCACCTGTCATCCTCCCTATGCTTTATTTCCTTCCTAAGACAATGGAATTTATTTATCCCTAGTTAATGCGTACTATAAGTCAACAACATGGCCGGCCGGGGCAAAACGACAGTGAATCATCCTGAATAATATTATTTATTGTTCATATATATATACGCCTTTATAGCTACTGTATATTGGACACGTCACTTCGAGACCGCCACGGTCATGCTACGTTTTCTCCTCGTTGAGCCGGCGAACGAAACCGCTGCTGGTACAGGCGCTTCCGCATCTCGCACCGCTCCCTGAGCTGCGCGGGCGACAGGCGCCGGGCCTCCGCGTCGTACAGGCAGGACGACAGCCTGACCCGCCCCGTGCCGACGAGCTGCCCGTCGAACTCCGCCACGGCCGCGTCGATGTCCTGCCGCTCCGAGAAGGTGACGTAGCCGTAGCAGCGCGTGGTGCCGTCCGGCTGGCGCTTCACCCGCGCGGAGCCCGGGACGAAGGAGGCGAACTTCTTGGAGAAGACGCGCGTCAGGAACGCCTCGTCCACCTCCACGCCCAGGTTGCCCAAGAACAGGTGGAACCCTGCACTTGTTCATTGCACGTCGTCAGCATCGATCGATCGAATAGGAAAAGAGGAAAATTTTCAGAAAAAAGAACAGGAGATTCTGATAGGAGTGTAGGACATACCGTTAGCCTCGGCTCTCTTCAGCTCGCCTTCGTCGTCCAGCGGCGGCGGCGGCGGCGGGGCGGCGTCCTCTGGTGAGCGCTGCATGGTGGAGCGGGGGCCGGCGGCGTCGGGTATCCGTGTGGGTCTGAAACTCCGAACTCTGAATCTCTGATGACGAAGAGCGGACGGTGCCGTTGCATGGGCCGCCGCGTGGCTGGGTTGCACGAGTCCGAGACAAATCCCTTTGTTGTCATGGGCTTATTACAGACGGACCGCCGCCTTGTAGTGGCCGTGGCCTGACCGGGCAAGTCTGGGCTCACTTTCAGAGTTTGGGCCAGACTCGAACTCTGATTGGGCTTGACCGCTGACGAGATACCAATCCAGCAGCCTTTTTTTTCATTAATCTAAACACACAACGACACACACACACAAGAAGAAAGAATCTCTTTTGGATGGGTTGCTTTTGCTTGTCATCAGATCGACTATATACGTACGGGTACGGAAACAAGAAGCAAAGAAGGAAGGACAAATTCTCTCTTTCCGACGCACGTACACGTACATGCTTAATTTGCCTTGGCAATCTGCCAATCCATGTCCTGTCATGCGGCACACGCAAGATCGAGTTTGCCGACATGCTGCACGCGCCCTCAAGATCGGATCGGTACTTGCAAGCTGTATCGATCTCTCCATGATCGAAACGAACCGGAGGAGGATACAGAGACGTGCTAGCACAAACCACGCATCTTGATTCTTGACGTCGTCTTGTATATTTCTTCACCCAACAGCAAACTTTTCGATTGAGATAAGATGATTATGAATAATCAACTTATAAGAGAGCGACCGTCCACTGCAGTGCTGCCCCCCGTCCTGCTGCAGTGCTGCCGTCCAGTCAAATTAATTAACCACATAAATTTTTCGAACAAATAACTGTCGTTTACCGGTTGTTGAGTAGATTATCAATTGAGTGGAGATTATATGCAACAGTGTTGCTTGCTTTATTATTTCACTTCCGCTTTATTAAATCCAAGTCGCTATTCACCTTCAATTCAAAAGATATAACTCCTATCTCCTTTTTCTTCCTCAAACGCGTAGGAGGCACGTATCATTATTTCATTCATATTAATTGAGAAGAAGCCATTATTGTCTTTTTTTCCTACTAATTTAAGGAATGAATAATGGATTTTTGCTGATTGGGACGGATCAAACGTATATCGAGTTTAACACACGGGGTTAGGTAAGAAAAAAGTAAAGTTTACATGTCGTTAACTAGCTACTTGTTGCACGCTTTGGAGTTTCGAAGAGTAAAATATAGTCTACCAATAATATATTACAACAAAAGGTTGTATTTTAATTTTGGCGACGACCATGGTGACCGGTGATGTCCAAAACATTTAGTTTTTCTTGTGACTAGAGTGGGTATCTCTATGGACATTTGAAGCTTTTAGGAGGAAACTGAGGTTTTCCTAATAACCTACGTGCAGGTCCCTTTTCAGCTTGTGTGAAAATTCAACAACGATATACTGTTGTTTCATTAGATGTACTTGAGCAGTGTGTGGTGTGCAATTAATCCAGCAAGATAGACATGGTACTAACACTAGCTACTTCCCATTACTAATATCGTGATTAGTTGCTTGAATGCATTGCTTTGCACACATTTTAATTTGGTGTACTATACTCCGTAGATGATCGAGTACATGTGCACGGCTATATATATAGCTTTAGCTACATATTGAAGCATCCATCATCTGCTCTGGAATTATTGCTCGCACTAAGGCCATGCGTGCAAGGGATATATATTTGAAGTCCCCAAACCGGCCGAGGCAGGGGAAGTAAAAGTCACTGCACACGCCAGTTTGGACAAGGACGATTATTCCAGTTTGAACGATCATTCCAGTTTGAATTTTATTACTTGTCTTATGAACCAGCCATTTCGTAACATCCTAAATTTTTGGCGCTTTCCAATTCTTGCGTCGTGTATTCATAGTTGTGAGTGTGCGTGTTGCAATCTCAAAAAAAAGTGATTTTTTTCTTTTTTGTGTGTGATGGTAATAAGGTACATCGCTTCTGTCTCGAAATAGACCAGTCATGCTAGTACGTGTATTTTATTAGCCGTTCTTGCGCAAAGCTCGAGGGTAACCACCCGGCCTATATCTTAAGTAATAAAAAAAGGTAAAATGGGGGAGGGCTGGCCCCACCAAATGATTGTAATCATGCATCATCAGTGCCAGTGCATATGGTGGCATTGCACTGCATGGCGATGGAGGATGCATGGTTCAAGATCTCCATCATCTGGTCATCATCATCATCATCTCCGATCCACACGTACAGTGCCGCGAAGCAGCTGCAACATATCTCTCCTGGGATTCGGAAAAGAAGCCGCAACCCACTGGACCTACCACATGGCCACATGAGACGACCGATCAGCAGGTAGCCGGCCGGATCATATCGGAGGCCCGCCAACAAGACAAGACAATGGGATGATGGACGAACTAATAGCGGGATCAGTGGGCTAATCACGCTTTCTTGCTAGCTAGTACTAGCTATATATTCCTGCTTGCCTGGGTTAAGGAAGCTAGCCAGTAAGATGCTGGCCGGTGGGCCCACACTGTCACACACGAAGGACAGCAAGCGATAGGTTGGGTTGGTGGGCGTGAGCGTGACACGTACGACCGACGGCACGATGGATCTATGGCAGCCGGCAGGCCGGCCATTAGCGTGGCCCTAGCTAGCTCATTAGCGTCGTCGCTTGTGCCTAAAGCGTTGGTGGCCGTGCTAATCGATGGACATGGATGTGGATTAGTCGCCGGCGGCGGATGGGACTGGCCGACGATCAGTCACGTCCGTCGCGTCCGTCCGTCATTACTGAAGATGGCAACCCCTGGATCTCCGGTGATTATGCTCTGACGAGAGGCTACAGTGCACTGCAAGGTGTGGTAGCTGCAGGTTTCAGGTTCTGTCCGTCCGGCCGGCCGTGCCGTACACCTCTCTGAAACCGATGGCTCTTTGGAGTCGTGGTCATGGGCACCACAACTCAAGGACGGGGGTTGCACGCCATGTTCGTGACACCTTCAATTTATATTTGCTGAGGTAGTACACTAGTAATAGTAGGTACGCGTGGATCACGGGAATGTACCGAGCCCAATTCATGCCGCTTTGTTATTTGGGTACGTAGACAAACACATTTACACATGTTTCGTGTGGGAAGGAGGACCAGTAAAGAAAATATAAATTTTTATAACACGAAAAACTGTTTAGTAACGGGTAATACATTGTTCATAGTCAGGCCCGTTACAGTCGCATTGGACCCGTTATTGCTTTTAACAGGTTATACAATGGAGTAATCTGAGAGAGGGAAAAGATGGGATGAACAGTGCTTACAAACAGTGTACCGGGTTCACCATGTTTATATGTCTTTATATATTAGGAAGTGCTCGATCAATTGTCGTAGAGGCAGTGTTACATAATTCATTCCATTTTGTAAATAAAGCAGAAATAGAAAAGTCAGGTAAAGTGATGATGAAACTACCTCTTCAACCACACTCTTATAATCCCTGAATTCCAATGTCCAATTGTTTGTCGTTTTGAACCACGTGTGACATGTGGGGCTAAAGGGCCCTCGGGCCGTTGGGTCTCCTCCGTTAATGGATCAACCTGACGTCATGTGCCAGAAGGATCCTTCCAGACTCTGCTCCTTAAGAATTGTGTGCACGACATTGATCAAACCCAAGTAAATTTCGAATTTGTACACATATCTCTCGCTACCAAGCCAGTGTAAAGTCACCTTGGGATCTTAGGGACACTATAGAGAGATGCCATCTCGATTTCTTAGATCCAAATGTTGCAACTGATTATAATATACGCTATAGAGAGTTGAGATAATAAGGATGACATATCTATGGCAACTAAAATTATATTTTAGTATATTATTTCTCATAAACTTTCAACTTTATTGATATAAATACCGGGTGTTAACTGTTTCCCAATCTTACTAAAATATTTCTCATAAACTAGTTACCTCGACTTTAGAGGTAAAGTCTCCAAACAGATGGTCTAAAGTGGCCTCTAACTTTAGCCAACTTGACATTAGAGTTTTACATCTCAAAACTAAGCTAAAGTTCCATAATTTTTTTTTTATAAAAGTTCTAAAGTTCAGAAGGAGATCCAAACATACCTTTAAGCACCTTGTGTCTCTCAGGATGAGCCACTAGTTAATGGATTGGTTTGACTATAAACAAAATTGCAAAATTACATCAATACAGAGTGGTTGTGATTAATCAATGCTAGCCCACTAATAACCCAACAATGTGGCAATACTTCAACGACAAAATCGCAGGCAATCATCGCCACAATCAACACTTTTCAAAAAGGTTCTGCTATAAAATTTTATTGCTTTACTATAAACCATATCGGGCACATTGGTAACTTGTTATGGCTGCATCACGTGAAGTATACGACGTCATCATCTAATTCATCTTTTAAGGACAAAGACCAATTCATTTCGGGACGTCATTATACCGTCTATGCTACTCATCATTATCATCTCTCAAGTACGACTTCTGTACGAGCAATTGCTTATCACTCGGAGATTAATATCGTTGCCCCCACATGGCCACATCCTAGCTAGGTTGCTATGCCCTTTCCATTTTTCCCTTAAAGAACCAGAAAACTTGACAAGAGACCTACGTCGTACTGTACGCAACTAATACTACTGTTGAACGAAAACGTCTATACGAACAGTGAACAGTGAACACACTGACACAAGTATACGAAAAGGAAAGAAAGGCATCGTTTTCCCAATTACTTGGAAGCGACATGTGGAAAAGGAAAACCCCTCGTTGCCTTCCGCGGAAGCTAACACACGATTTACTCGTCCAGTACGTGGATACTACAGTATATATACGTACGGATCGCACCTCAGCCTAATAACCTCTGCTATTCCCTTGTCATCACGCCATGATCGAGTGCAATTTTGGCTCACGCATACCAATTGCCCGTGTGAAATGGAAAATCCACAACGTGCCCACCAGCCATCATCGCTCGACAGGAGCACAGCAAAGGCTGATCCGATCCGGATTCCACTGCGCCGACCGGTGGTCCGAGGTCGGAGGCTAGCGGCAGGAACTGCGGACCTTTTGACTTTGCAACGCGCCGGACGTGGACGGCCGCCCAGCCAGCCAGCCCGGCAGCAGCCGCCGCAAAGGATCCGCGACCCACCGCACCGACCGCGCCACCGCGCGCGCCAAGACAAAACCAAACACCCGCGGGATTCAAAAGGGCCAGCACCCAGCACCGACGTGTGTGCGCTCATGGCCTCCCAGTAAAACCCACGATGTCTAATGGCGAAGGCCTTAAACATCCATCCCAGTATCCAAATCCTTCCCACGAAACCAAACATGAGATAGAAAGATTTCAATTAAAAAGATACGACATGATCTAATCCTGGCCCATATGGTTACAAAGAGGAACAACCTACTAATTACATCCAGCAACATGATTCTTTATTTGATTTTTTTTTTGGGAAAATTCAATGTTTAAGAGAATGGACCCTTGAAAAAATAACTTTCAAGGCAATTTTTTTTGACACAACTTTTTAATTTGATTTTTTTCAACTTTGCGTGATAAAACACATATAATACCTTTTTATTTGAAACAAAGGCATGTTTTTGATGTTAAAGGGGGAAACGTCCATACCAAACACAGCCATTTCGCAACATCCTGAAATTTCTGCTTTCCAGATTTCAAAGACCATGCGTTTTTAGTAAAGCAAAATGTTTTTCTTTTCTTTTGGGTGATGGTAACTTGGTGAGGTACATCGCTTATGTCTGGAAATAGGACCAGTCATGCGAGTACGTGTATTTAATATTTTATTAGCCATTCTTGCGCAATGCTCGAGGGTAACCACCCAACCCCTTTTACGCAAAAGAAAAAAAAAAGAGGGCTGGCCCCACCAAATGATTGTAATCACCATATCAGTGAATATGGTTGCATTGCATGGAGATTGGAGGATGCATACATGGTGCAGGATCTCATCACCATCATCATCATCTCCAATCCACACAATGCTGGAGCAGCTGCAAAATACTATCTCCTGGGACAAGCTAGATCCGCAAGCCACAGGCCACAAGAGACGAGGGACGCCAACAAGCAAGATAAGACAATGGGTGATGGACGAATCAGTAGCGAGATCAGCGGGCTAATCACGCTTGTGTTAGCTACAGCTAGGGATTCGAAGGAATTGGGGAAAATTACGGAGAACAGAAGTTCAACTACTCTACTCAACCATGAACATTAACAAGTTCAATTCTCTGGTTACAATGGCGTAAGGCCACACGCTTCCCTCGCAGGGGATTAAGTACTTGTCCCTGTCCGTGCGCTCAGCATCACTTCGTCCAGGCTGGACCATCGACTCGCGGGTTGGGCCTCTTCGTCCTCGCCGGCCTTGCTTCAGGTGGTGTTGGGTCATGCTGGGCTGGGCCTGGAGCCGCACTTGTAACAGTCGCCCCTTCTTGAGAACCGGCATGCCCCCATGCCGGTGCACGCGGAAACTGCTGTCGAAGCTGTTCTGCATTCTCCCAGGTAGCAAGTGAGGAAGGCATATGAGACCAGCGAACCAATACCTGCTCCACTGGATGTGTTCCTGATGTCCAGCGACGATGCAGAATTTGCTTAGGCACTTGCAAGTCGATGAAGTCAGAAGGTATATTGGGTGTCACAGGTTCAGAATGATGAGAAGCCTTTAGCTGTGACACATGGAAAACCGGATGTATGGAAGATGATTCCGGTAATGCCAGTCGATATGCTACTGAACCAATCCTTGCTGACACTTGGTAAGGGCCGAAGAACTTGAAAGAGAGTTTATTATTGGATCGATGACTGAGTGAAGATTGCACATATGGTTGTAATTTCAAATAAACCCAATCGCCAACACTGAACTCCCGTTCAGATCTTGATTTATCAGCCTGCTTCTTCATGCGTTGCTGAGCACGCAATAGATGTTGCCTGACAGTGTCTTGCATCAATGCTCGAGAAGACAGCCAATCATTGATATCATTTGGAGCAACCTCAACTGAGTCCATTGTCAACCCCAGACTATTGGGTTCTCGACCAAACATGACCTTGAAAGGTGTCTGTCCCAGTGCTGAATGGAAACTAGTGTTGTACCAAAATTCAGCTAATGAAAGCCATTGACTCCACTGATTTGGACAGGTACTGACAAAGTAACGCAAGTAGGTTTCCAAACATTGATTCAAACGCTCGGTTTGGCCATCTGTTTGTGGATGGTAAGCAGTGCTTAATCGGAGTTCCACACCTGCATATTTGAACAAGCTCTGCCAAAAGTGGCTAGTGAAGATCTTATCCCTGTCAGAAATTATAACTTTGGGAAAACCATGGAGTCGATAGATATTATCCAAGAATGACTTAGCCACAGATTGAGCAGTAAAAGGATGCTTCAGAGGCAGGAAATGAGCAAACTTGGAAAACTTGTCAATAATGACTAGGATAGAATTGGCAAAACCTGACAGTGGCAGACCTTCCACAAAGTCCATGGTAATAACTGACCAAGCCGACTCAGGAATAGGCAAAGGGTGAAGGAGTCCAGGGTATTTAGACCTGTCTGGTTTTGCTTGCTGACAGACATGGCAATTTTGCACCCATTGGAAGATGTCCTTCTTCATTGTAGACCAATAGAAGAGCCTCTTGATCCTATGATAAGTAGCCGGCCCCCGTAATGGCCACCCAAGGCACTAGAATGCGTGAGCGAGAAAATACTCTATGATGCATCATAGTATTGGAGCCCAACCAGATTTTCCCATCATAATACAAAGATACCATCAACTAGCTTGAAGTGAATATCTTCGGTGCCACCGATGCCTAACTTGGATATCAAGTTACTAGCTTCAGGATCTATAGCATAACCTGCAGAAACATCCTCCAGCCATTGAGGTATTATTGTTGAGACTGGCAACAACATGTCATGGTGTGGCTTTCCGGACAATGCATCAGCTGCACCATTATCCACACCTTTCTTGTACACAATCTTATAGTTCAGACCCAACAGCCTGGTAAAAACTTTCTGTTGCCAATGAGTGTGTAGCCTTTGCTCATTCAAATGCACCAAGCTTTGTTGATCAGTATGTATGAATAATTGGCCTTGCAAGAAATAAGGTCTCCATTGGTCAACAGCCACCAATATGGCCAAATATTCTTTCTCATAAGTGGATAACCCTTGGTTTTTGACTCCCAAAGCCTTGCTGATATAAGCTAATGGATGTCCATTTTGAGTCAATACAGCTCCTATCCCCACTGCACAAGCATCAGTTTCAATATGGAAAGGCAAAGAAAAATCAGGCAGAGCAAGACATGGAGCAGAAGATAAAGCCTGTTTAAGTTGCTCAAAAGCCTCATGTTGTTCAACCGTCCACTGAAATGGGACTTCCTTGCATAGTAACTTAGTTAGAGGTTTAGCAATAATGCCAAAATGCTTGACAAATTTTCTCGTAATACCCCTAAACCCGTAAATCCCCGATGTCCTTAACAGACTTAGAACCGGCCAATCTTTGACATCCCGTATCTTCTTTGGATCAGTTGATACCCCAGCAGCACTCACAACATGTCCCAAATAAGATATTGACTGCTGAGCAAACTTGCATTTACTCAATTTTAGATACCAATGATCTTGCTTTGCAGCCATAGAAATACCCGATGCAGGTGAGTAATATGTTCTTCATATGTTTTACTATACACAAGGATGTCATCAAAGAAAACCAAAAGAAATTTTCGAAGGCCAGGTGCCAATGTGCTGTTCATAGCTCCTTGAAATGTACCAGGTGCACCAGTTAAGCCAAATGCCATGACCTTGAACTCATAGTGTCCTAGGTGAGTTTGGAAGGCAGTTTTAAATTCTTCACCATCTTGCATAAGAATCTGATGGAAGCCAGATCTCAAATCAAGTGTAGAGAACCACTTGGCATTAGCTAACTCATCCATAAGTTGATCAAAAATAGGCACAGGAAATTTAGACTTGACTGTAATGGAATTCAGCTGCCTATAATCCACACAGAACCGATATCCTCCATCTTTCTTGGGAACTAGCAGGACTGGAGATGAAAAGGGACTAGTACTAGGTTGTATAACCCCTTGTTTCAGCATATCAGCCACTTGTTTCTCCAATTCATCTTTCAGCTTAGGTGGGTACCTATATGGCCTGATGGCAAAAGGCTTTGACTCAGGAAGCAGTGGAATTGTGTGATTGCAAGCTCTTGGAGGAGGTAACCCAACAGGCTGTTCAAACAAGTTACTGAACTGCTCAATTAAAGATTTAACTTCAGAAAATTCAGTAGCTGAAACATTGACTGGATTTGCATCATCTATAACACAGACTTGAAGCCACAGAGAGTCAGAAGAAACAGGTGACAACCCTTGCAGCTGTACATGGACACCTTTATGATTGAATTGCAACCATTTTTCCTTCCAATGGACCTGCATTGGGTTAAATTGTTCCAGCCAGTCCATGCCCAATATAATATCAAAGTGCACTAGAGGCAGAATCTTCAAATCAACCACAAATGAATGATCATCAATAGTAACTGTTGCTTGAGATAGTTTAGCAGAACTTTGCAAGATACCTCCACCAGCTACACTGACTTTAGTGTGATGATCAATCATATGCACAGAATTAAGGTTGGCAGCAATTTGTTGACTAACAAAAGAAGATGTGCTGCCAGAATCAATCAGTATAGTAACAGGGAATCCATATAGCTGACCAAGCAACTGAATGGTCTTGGGAGAAGGATTACCAGCAATTGCAGCTTGTGATATAGCCAAGCAAACAGAATCTGTTTTAGCTTCTTCAGTATGTTCTTCTTCATGATCTGAATGGCCTTCCCACAGATCTTGTACTGCATGCAATACTTCAGGAGCACATTTATGATCTCTACTCCATTTGGCACCGCATTTGTAGCAAAGTCCCAAGGCTTTCCTGTATTGCTTCAGTGCTGACATCTTGTTCTCTATGGGATGTGGAGGAGCACGAGCAGCAACAGGAGCAGCCACTTTGTCATGTTTGACTTGCACATCCACTGCAACATGCTTCCCAATGTGCTTGCTGGACGAAGGCACATTGTACTGTTGTACAGAAGTATCCCCCAGAGCCTCTTCCTGTAAAAGAGCAAGAGTAACGGCAGTATCCAGCGTTTTGGGTTGAGCCACAAACAACACAGCACGTATTTCCGCCTTCAAGCCATCCACAAAGCGAGAGATAAAGTAGATAGGATCAACAGCAACCGCATATGCAGTGATTTGTTCAATAATAGTCATGAATTCAGCAACATATTCTGTCACTGAAGAAGTTTGTCTGATATTGTGGAGCTTGCGGAGGAAAACATCATGATGATTGCGATCGAAACGAGCACTAATCATATCACAGAACTGCTCCCAAGTAATAGAGTGAGTTTGAGGCTCTATCGACTGAAACCAGCACGAAGCAGGGCCCTCAAAATGCATTTCAGCTATGGTAATCCACATCTCACGCTCAGTGCCATACATGCGAAAGTACTTCTCACTGCGCCTACGCCAGCGACGAGGATTTTCACCATCAAATGATGGGAACGACACTTTAGGAAGGCGACCCAGACTAGGAGATCTATCATTATATGGCTGTTGCTGTATTGGCGGGGGTGGTCGACCATGGTGTCTAGCAGTATCTGAAATTGGTGGGGGATAAGATGGCTGTGGTGGTGGAAATTGGAATGCTGGTGGTGGATTTGGGGGTGGTGGAGGAAATGGATTGAACGACTGTGGTGGTGGATTTGGGGGTGGTGGAATCTGATTTGGGGAGGGTGGAAACATGACATAGGGTGGATTTGGCGGTGGAGGTGGAAACGGATGTGGGTGTCGTGGTGGAGGAACGTGATGCAACGGTGGTGGCGGCGGCTGCGGCGGCGGCGGCGCATGATACGTAAACACATGACCTGAGGAGGCAGGAGGCATGGTGAACGTACCATTGGCCGGGTGCGGACCGGTGACCACGGATGGCCCCGATCCGGCTACCCGTGTAGTCGATTCGACGCCGTGCCCTACGGGCCTGTCAGTGTTGATTCCGGCAGATGGGCGCGCGGACACCGACGGTTGCGCAGAGTAGAGGTCTCTGAACGTCTTCTCCAGCGCGGCGACTCTGGCTGAGGTAGCTTCATCAAGGTTGTCGTCGAGGCGCATGTTCTCGAGGTTGATGATGCGGTCCGCGACTTCCTTCTCGTGCATCTCCTGCGCGCGCTCGAGATCCGCCAGACGCTGCACCAGGTCGGGGCTGGCTGATGTAGAAGTCGAGGCCTGCTCCATGGCGGAGATCCTGGTGTCGAGCGCAGAAGCCTTGTCGCCGGCGGCTTGCTCGAACGCCGCGAGGCGACGCTCCCAACGATCATCCTGCGCCGAGAATCGGCGCTCCCAGCGCTCGTCCTGAGCGTTGAACTGGCGCGCCATCTCGTCCATCAGCAGCTTCGTGTTCGGCTCCATTGCGCCGTGCTTCTTCTGGATCCGAGTGTAGTGGTGATGAAATCTCCGATCAGAAGCCAGAATCAGAGATGAGGAAGGTGGATTGGATCGAAAAATCTGATACCAATTGTTAGCTACAGCTAGGGATTCGAAGGAATTGGGGAAAATTACGGAGAACAGAAGTTCAACTACTCTACTCAACCATGAACATTAACAAGTTCAATTCTCTGGTTACAATGGCGTAAGGCCACACGCTTCCCTCGCAGGGGATTAAGTACTTGTCCCTGTCCGTGCGCTCAGCATCACTTCGTCCAGGCTGGACCATCGACTCGCGGGTTGGGCCTCTTCGTCCTCGCCGGCCTTGCTTCAGGTGGTGTTGGGTCATGCTGGGCTGGGCCTGGAGCCGCACTTGTAACAGCTTGCTAGCTACTACGGCCTGCCTGAGTTAAGGCAGTCCCGGCCCTGGGGGCGGGCGAGCGGGGCGGCCGCCCCGGGCCTCCGAGCCGACAGGGCCCCCGAGCGCGTCTGTCTTCTCCCCTTCTCGTGTGTGCTCGCGTCGGCTAGCCTTCCCCTCAGCTCGTTCTCGGCAGCGAAATTCGCAACCTTTGTGTTCGCGTCCTTCTTGCACAACAACGTTGTTTGTTTCTCCCTGGCCGTGAACAGCTTCGTGTTCAACCCGTGTCGTGTTCGCGTCCTTCTTGCAGAGCAACGCAGCTTCGTGTTCGCGTCCCTGGCCGTGCTAAAATTCGCAACCTTACAGGTTCTTGTTCGTGAACACCGAAATTTTCCCTGGCCGCCTCGAGGCCCTTGACGTAGATCTGCTGACAATCAGCAGCCGCTCCATGCAGCCATTCGGCTACCTTGATGCTTACTCCTCCAGATCATTAGAGTCGATAATACAGATTTTTTTTTTAGAGAAAGTCGATAATGCAGATGTATACCGTACATATGTTAAGGGGCCTCAATTTTTAGTCTCGCCCTGGGCCCCCAAAATCTCAGGGCCGGCCCTGAGTTAAGGAAGCCAGGAGCAAGAGGCAGGAGCTGCCGGCGGGCCCACACTGTCACACACGAAGGACAGCAAGCGATGGGAGCGAGAGGAGTGTGACACACGACGGAACATGGCAGCAGGCCAGCCATTAGCGTGACCATAGCTAGCTAGAAGTAGCTCATTAGCGTCGTCGCTTCTGGCTAAAGCGTCGGTCGCCGGCGGCGGATGGGACTGGCCGCCGATCAGTCACGTCCGTCGCGTCCGTCCGTCATTACTGAAGATGGCAACCTCTGGATCTCTAGATCTCCGGTGATTATGCTCTTACGAGAGGCTACACAGTGCGAGCTGAGGTGGCAGCACGTTTCAGGTTCTGTCCGTCCGCCCGTGCTGTACACCTCGCTGAAACCGACGGCTCATGGAGAGCACCACAACTCCACAACTCCACAAGGACGGGCGTAGCCGCGTAGCACGCCATGTTTGTGACGCCTTCAATTACTGTGTACTAGTATGTTGATGTTGTACTAGTACGTACGCGTGGACCACGGAAATGTACATATACCCCGTTTGCGTACGTACTAGTCCGTAGACAAACGCATTTACACATGCTTAGACAAATTAGGACGAGCTCGATCGATTGTCCTAGAGGCGGTCTTACATAACTCATTCCATTTCGTAAAGCAAAATAAAAGAATCGAGTAAAATGATGATGAACTATGCAGTCTAGTACTCCCTCCGTCCTATAATAAAGAATATTCTAGCTATTTTAAGACAAAATAAGAGAGATGGCAATAGACGCATGTATCCCTCACTTGCCTTCCTAATATATTAAAATCTGATTTAATTTCGCATGATTAAAGGGTAAATTCTTTGTCTTTATACAAAATATGGCAGGCAAATGAGTTACTTTCCTTGTAAAATATAATCACGTACTCTTGTTTAGGTAAATACTATCTTCTTGTTCCCTAAATGTACTATATTTAAGGACAACTCCTCAAGGCTAGAATGCTCTTTATTCCAGGACGGAGGGAGTACCTCACATATACCAAGCACACTCTTAATTAGTCCCTCAATTCCTATCTTAAATCTTAAACTCCTATAAAGTTAATGCCCACTATCATATTTCTCTAGCATCTCCTTAAGCCACATCATCCACTATCTCATTGACCTATTTTCCGCTTGACTTGAGCCACGTCATTTGTTTTTTTTTACCCACTATTTTTCCTTGCGCAATAACCAAGCATGCCTCATCTCTTCCTCTGCCACAACAAATATAGAAGAGAAGGAACTGCCGCCACCACGCACACGACACACCATAGCAAATGAATGCAGAAAAAATGGACTGTCATATTTCTAGCATAGTTTGAATAACTTCGATCTAGCTCGGCTCCATTTACGTGAGTAAGATGTCTTACTCCTTTCTTCATATATATACTTCTTTCATATATCAGGTATTTTTCTTCATCATCTATTCCATCAAACTTTACTCAAGATTTTGATCTAAAGTTATTTTTTTAAAAAGTAAGAAATATCTCCAATTTAGTTATAGAAGATTCCCGCAACAACGCGCGAGGTATCACCTAGTTTCCAACGGTCGTTAAACCCACACCAATTGGATGCGAAATGTTTTTTAGAGTGAATGGAAAAAGATTTGCGCCATATAAGTTATGCTATTCATGACTTTTAATTAAATGCAAGTGTTGTGATCGTACTAGTAGAATTTCTTGTATATGTGGACAAACAAATTAAGTAGAATGCCTTGTTTTTGTTGTTGGGGTGAGTAGTTCAATGAATTCTTTGAGGTGGAGCAATAATGGATAGGAAGTACTCATGTGAAGTACTTAGAGTGCCAACATATTTGGATTTTTTGTTATTATTTAATTATAATTATATTCAGTTAAGGGTATAATAGTATTTTTATTATCTTCGATGAGGGGTAAAACTAGAATTTCCCAAACCATCATCCTGGGACTCACTCTTCTCACAGTGGCAGCTACAACTCACCATGATGCTGCGGCTCGTTGACAAATGTTTTGTGATGGGGTGATAGATATGAGAGTGCTAATAGCGCTAGTGTAGAGCACTACGAACGTTCAAACTCTTGTTGAACTTAATTAAAGTATCGTATCCCTCTAGGATACCACGCCGACATTCGCTTTGCAAAGAGGAGCAAAGTGCAACTCCATGCAGGCGTGCACAAAAGATGGAAGATTTTCTTTTGACCTAGTAGGAGTACAAAAGATAGTACTCTCTCATCCACACGTGCTCATCCATATATTTGGTGCGCAAGGACGGCGAGCACATCCACCTATGACATGTAGGGCTGAAGGGCCCTCAGGCCGTTGGCCATCCTCCATCAACGGATCAACCTGACATCATCTCACTGAAAGATCCTTCCAGAATCCGCTCCTTAAGAACTGTGCAAGGTAGTGATCAAACAAAAGTGAATTTTGAATTCATACATGTATCTCTCTCTCCAGTCGCCACCAAGCTAGTGCGATGTCACTTTAGGGACTTAGGGATACTGTAGAGGGGATGGCATCTAGATTTCTTGGATCCAAAGGTTGCAGTAGATTATAATAGAGGCACTATTGAGATAATAATGATGTATTTATGGCAACTAAAATTATGTATTAGTATATTATTTATCATAAACATTCAACTCTATTCATATTCAAATAGATAACGGATATAGATCATTTCCTAATTCTCTCTAAACATTGGCAGAAATCTTAGTTAGGTCGAAGCTTTAAACTTTAATAGAGCTAAAGTTCCAAACAGATGAAGTAAACTTACATCTAAACTTTAGCGCTCCTTACATTAGAGCTTATCTTAAAATTGAGGTGAAGTGCTCCAAAATAATTTTAGCAGTACTTAACAATATTAGCACTATTAATAACCCAAAAATATGGTAGTAATTCAACGACAAAATCTCAGCCAATCATCACTACGATCAACACTTTTCAAAAAAGTTTTGCTATAAAATTTTACTTTACTAAACCATCGGGCACATTGGAAAACTTGTTATTATGGCTTCATCACGTGAAGTATACGATGTCATCTTTCAAAGGACAACAAGACCAATTCACTTCGCCACTTCGGGACGTGTCCTTATGCCGTGTATGCTACTCATCATCATCTCTCAGGTACGAGCAATTATCATCCAGAGATCAATATCGCTCCCCCCACGCATCCTAGATCGCATATGCCTTTCTCCATTTGTTTTCCTTCAAGAACCAGGCCTGACACGAGAGCTACGTACGTACGCAACTATACACATTGGCACAAGTATACGAAAAGAAAGTTCAAAAAAAAAAAGTATACGAAAAGAAAGAAAAACATCATGTTCCCAATTACTTGGAAGCGACATGTGGAAAGGAACCTTCGTTGCGGAAGCTAACACACGATTTACTCCTGCAGTAGCTACCATACCGCGCACGTACGGATCGCAACGTAAACCGATCTTTTTTGTAAAAAAAAAAGGGATCGCAACGAAAACCTCACGCTAATAGTCTCCACTAATCATCCTTGTCATCACGCCATGATCGAGTGCAATTTTGGCGCTCTCATGCTGCGACAGTTAACTCCGGTAGTTAGTACCACCCTCGGTCATTATTGCGGTTAGTTGACCCATCACCCATACCAATTGCTCGTGTGAAACGAAAAATCCCCAACGTGCCCACCAGGCCGATCATCATCGCTCGACAGGAGCACAGCAAAGGCTGATCCGATCGATCAGGCTGACGATCCGGATTCCACTGTGCCGACCGGTGCCTGGTATTCTAGCGTGGGATGGTCTGCGGACGGCGGACCTTTTTGACTTTGCAACGCGCTGGACGTTGACGGCCGCCCAGAAGCCAGCCCCGGCAGCCGCAAAGCATCCGCGACCCACCGCACCGCGCCAAGACAAATCCTCCCGCGCGGGTGCAAAAGCGCCAGCACCGACTGTGTCTGGTCCTAGGTTCCCCGTGCGTCCGATCTCAGCCGTCCACCCGCGCGCCGACAGCCCCGATCTATTTGATTAGCGCGCCTCCCGGGCGTCACTTGCGTCGCGATTAGCGCGCTGAGGTGGCACGGATCAAAAGTTCAAAACACCGAAGGGGCCGGAGAGTACCTCCTCCTGGACTCAAAGTCGCCAGCAGTCTCTTCCATGACCTGTGGGACCGCTAGCCTTGGGTCCGGCGCGAGCGAGGTGGGGTACAGAGGGCATGCGGTGGGGAATGGACCGCGGTGGTTAAGTGGGCCTCGTTTGCCTGGTGTGCTCGTGGATCGCGTCACCGCCGCGTGCGCGGAACGGAACGGGACGGCAGGCGCTGCCCCGGCTGGCTGCCGTTAAGTCGTTAACGACGGTTGCTTTGTTTCGTTAGCTAACATGATTAGGTGTACTATATACAGGTTATTTAAGGTATAGGGCAATGTACCTAATCACAAATCTTTGTTTTCCTCGGCGATTACGTACGTTGGCGTTCAAGAGCTTGATATTAAGGACTTGGCACATGAATTTGTCTAATCTATATTCTTTATCCTATTATAACCAAACGAGGATACAAAATAGGGAACTCTAGGCACATGTTTGGTTGGAGGCCAACCACGATGAAATAGGCCTATCCCCTTTTTTTCTCTTGGGTGTTTTGTCTAGAAACGAGTGGGATGAATCCATTTTAGAAGAAAATATTCTCCGCATTGGATCCATCTCTTGCAAACGTGGTACGAGGATATGACTTCGTCCCAAGAAAGCCTTTCGACTTTCATTACAACGAGTGCGGCCTTCGTAGCAGGCGTTGGTGTGACAGTGCATGGTGGGTGAGTCAACAGGAGTAGGGACGAGATGACGAGCAAGCGCGCGACTAAACTCATAGTTAGTCTCCATTTCAGCCAAGCTCGTGTTGGCTTCTCTCAGCTATGGTTCCATCTCCTCACACGGATACGGGTGATGCCACGAGGGGAATGTCGGTAAGGTGGTAGGAGCGAGCTCCACAAGGTGAAAGAATGTAAGATCCATATGAGGAGAATATAAGTTAAAAAATGTGTGGCCAACCACTCACGATGCCTAAAGGTGAAGGTTTAAACATCCATACTACCACTAGAGGAATTTTACCCGCAAAACCAACACATGGGAATCATCCCATCTAAAAATAGGACATGGCCTAATCCCATATGGTTAGTGAATAGGAACATCCACTAATTGTTGTTCCATGTCCGACGACATAATTAACTTTTTATTTGATATTTTGACAAAATTTGACGTTCAAGGGAATGGTCCACTTAAAAATAATAACTTTCAAGGAACTATTTTGACACAACTTTATTATTTGAGTTGTTTCGACTTTGCGGTAAAACTTTTTATTTGAAACAAAGGCATATGTACTGACCATTGCCTTTGGATGCACGAGCAAAGATAAAACTTTGTTTTCAATTTGGTGCCATGCAAGCATGCAAAAATTGACAAAGAAACATGAAAAATCAGGACCGACCATTATTTCCCATGTGCCAGAACGCACCACGGGTGCACTTTGGAGACACATGCGCATCACCTAAGAAAAGAACCGCACGAGCACACACAAGTGTTGCATGGTCCATTCGGTCCTGCGCAGCAACCACCAACAAATTGAATGATGAATTGCAGGCATGCATAGTAAGTTGAGACGTCCGTTTTCGTTGCCGCTGACGCATCATGCTCACTCGCACCCTCACACTGGACAATATCCTCGCAACAAAGAAACACTGTGTACAATAATTTCCACATAGAAAAATAAGGGGAAAATCTCGTTCATTGTCTCCTAGGCAACAGTTTTACCCATTATTTTATTTTACAGGGAAAGTCGGGCTAACTTTTTTTAGCAGAAAAAAATGGGCCAACTAACGTATGATTTCCACGTGGCTGGTCAAAATCATCCACAGGTCGGTCACCCCCCAGCTAGCCCCTCTGCCTCTCGCGGCACGGCACCCTCGGGGCCTCAGGTGGGTCCCACGCCCTCCTCCTCACCTCCGCGACAGACCGCGGTGGCCCCGGGCAGGCGGTGCGGTACCCTCACCGCCGGGCCCACCTCGCCCCCTCCGCTCCGCGCCGCCCCCACAAGGCCACAAACAGCCGACCGCCTGGCCGCGACCCGCGCCCAGACACACGAGCGCACGCAGGCAGCGCGAGCTCTGCGCGAAGCGAGGCCAGGCGCGGTGGTGGTGGGGCGGCGAGGGAAGCGAGGCGGGGGTGGGCCGGTGGGGGTCGGCGGCCGCCTCCGCTGACTCAATCTGCGGGACGGGAGGTGCGCGGCGCGGGGAGCTGACTGTCCGGGTACCGAGCGGTCGGCGCCACGGCGGCCGCGGCGGAGGCCAACGGGGGCGGGGACCCCGGGGCCGCGGCGAGGCGGCGCTGGGATCTGCCCGGCGAGGCGGCCGGGAACATGTAATGGCTGGCCGCTGGCTCCTCTCTCTCTCTCTGCTTGTTATCCTGTTTCTGCTGTTGGGCGTTGTGGGGTGTTCTGTTTCGGTGGCCGCGCCGTGCGCTTGCTGGGTTTCTGAGCTGCGTGGTGGATCCGGGCGGTTTGGTGTGTCGGTTCGTGGGGGTGGCTTCGGTGATTTGCGCGATTTCTCCGGTGAGTTTTGGGTTGATAGACGCGGATTAGGGTTTCGCGCGCGTGTGGGGTGATGAAGGCAGCGGCTCTCGAATGGTTGGTTCCTCGTCGTGTGATATAGCTGAAATGTCTGGTTTTCTCTAGACCACTAGTGCTAGAAATGGCCGGTAATCTTTTAGTTTGTATCCTGCGTGGAAGGCATTAACTGGGTGGTGAGTTGGCTTCCCTGCAAAAATGGGATGAGGCATTAGCGTGGATCCTTAAATAATTTGTGGAATAGGGGGCGTTGACTGATTATTCAAGGTCGTGCACTCATGTTCTTGTGAAATAGCTGTCCAATGGGCGTGTTGCGATCGCGATAGAGTTTTTTCTTAATGTTTCTAGTTGTGTAGTATAACCCAGCCATGCTTAATTTTGTACTACACATCCTGCAGATTTTTTCCAAAATTGTTTGTAAATAATAGAGTTTGCTTATTCTAAGCTATGCGCTGTGGTTGATTTATTATTTTGTCTTAGTGGCCATGATGTAAGGGCTCCCGCTAAAAAATCTTGTATTGCTTCCCGCGGGTTTTGTATATACGACAAAATATTCAAATTTTGCTGGAATTTATTGCCTGTTGTAGTTAATAATAAATGCACTCTGCAGTCTTGAACATGAAAATAGACATTGTCGCGTTGTTTGAAGAAATCGGGATATAACTCTTGTCGCGACGTGGCCAAGTTGGAGCTACATTGCAATTTGTTTGCCAGGCTGGCATTTCAGTGAAATTATATATTGCACCTGAGGAAACTTCCGATTCAAGGTTAACAAACAAATAAATATGCTGCACAAGTTCTACAACATTGTGTTAAATGTGAAGCTTCTAAGTGACAGATTAACAAAATCATCTATAAATTCTTCTGACTCACGTAATAGCTCTTGACTCGAACTTAAGAAACACATGTATAATCTTTATTAAATGTGGACTTCAGGAATATCAGATGACACAACTGTCCATATTTGTGTATGATTTCTGTATTAGTTGGTTGGATTTTAGCATATGGATTTTTCTGCATTGTCGTAAGGGTAGTTGCCTGCATGTCATTGATAATGCCTATGCTTATATAGTTAAGTAGTTGTTCTTTTCTTAGTTATAAACAATTGATGGGAGCGCTATGTTATAGTCATGTTTTACTCTATTATTTATTGCCTGTTGAAGTTAATAATAAATGCACTCTGCAGTCTTGAACTTGCAAATAGACATTGTCGCGTTGTGCCTTGTTTGAAGAAATCGGGATATAACTCTTGTTGTGGATGTGGCCAAGTTGGAGCTACGTTGCGATTCATTTTTTGGGAGTTTGCTAGGCTAGCATTTCAGTAAACTTATATATTACACCCCGGAAAACTTTCGATTCAAGGTCAACAAACAAATAAATATGCTGCAGAAGTTCTACAACAATGCGTTAAATGTGAAGCTTCCAAGTGCCAGATTACCAAAATTATCTATTATCTATAAATTCTTCAGATTTACGCTATAGCTCTCGTCTCGAACTTAAGAAACACATGTGTAATATTTGTTACATGTGGACTTCAGGAAAATCAGATGACGCAATTCTCCATTTTTTGTATGATTGTTCTATATTTGTTGGTTGGATTTTAGCATATTGGATTTTTCTGCTTTGTTGTAAGGGTAGTTGCTTGCATGTCATTGATAATGCATATGCTTATATTAATTAGTTGTTCTAGTTATAAACAATTGATGGGAGCGCTAGGTTATAGTCCTGTTTGACTCTATTATTGTTCTATTATTCTATATGATTTCATACATAAGGCGCTTCAAGGCTCCATCTGGTTTTGCAGCACACATATTTATATATGTTTTTTAATAAAAAATGCAGTGCAATGGGGAAAGAAGTTGTTGATATGTCAACTGATGAAGAATCAGATTGTGTAGTTATATGTCCACCTAATGGAAATGCTGATCATGAGGAAGTTGTGAGTGGCAGCCATGATGAAGATTCTTCAGGAAGGCAAGAGAACCCTTATGCTATGAACTCACATATGGACAGCAATGGCCAAGAAGATGTGTCTGTAAACCCAGACCTGCCCAAGCTGATTAATCATCAGGAGTCTTCTCTCAGCAATACACCAGCTAAGCCTGCAGTAGCTAGACAGCAAGGGTCTAACCATACTGACCCTGAGCCATGCACTGTTGCACCTGAAAGGAGGTCATCTGGAGCAGGGAATTGTGCTCCAATTCCTCATCCCACCAGCAGTGGGGAGAAACTTTCGGATAAAAGTAGCTCCTCACCAAGAAGCATGGCAAAGAAGGTCTGGTAGTCATCTCTACCCTTTGGGCTTCGTCTACTTCCTTTTGTTTCTCACAGTTTTCTATTTGCCTTACACTGCCAAATTAAATTTTGGACATGACATGAAAGTAGGCAACTTTAGGGACAAAGTTTGTACTGTTTGTGGTTTTGCAGAGTCCATCAGTCACACCCCGGAAGCCTCTCCAATCTGACAATACTTCTCACAGTCAAGAAGAGGACTCATATTCTGTCACTTCTTCGTATCCTTTTTTTCTTTTCAAATATGGATTGCGTTGAATTCTCCTGTGGATCTTATTGTTCTTTCTGTTTAGTGTCTCATTTTTCTTTAATATTTTTATGCACAGTGATATTGGTATGAACTCCATAAAAGTTTGAATGGAACACTTCTCTATGCCTTTGTAACTGACTGTTAGTAAAAAAGATTGCTTCATTTGCATTCCCCAATTTCCTGAGCTGTCACAGAACTATAACTTCAGCAAGAGCTGGAAAAACTAAGAAGACAACTGTTGCTGTTGCACCTACATTCGTCTGTGTTAATCGTGCTGAGAAGAGAGGAGAGGTACACATGTAATTTCGTGATGCAATATCATGATTGCTATTTGGCTTTAAAGAGTCAGTTGAGTAATCAAAACTTTGTTGATTCTTCAGTTTTACACAAAATTAGAAGAAAAGCGCAAGGCTTTGGAAGAGGAGAAACTCCAAGCAGAGGCCAGGAAGAGAGTAAGTCTGCTATGGTTTACTTTATGGTATTGCCTGAATATCGGTGTCTGTTTTGTGGCAACATGAAGAGCACCCATTTTTGCAAAATCACTATTCCTAATACGTTGGAGGCTATAATTGCATTCTTATAAGCACTGGAATTAGAATCTTGGAGTAATGTTTAACCTAACTTTTTCCTTCTTATTTTGTGGTATAAATATTTTGAACTTCATTGAACTCACTGTTTTTTACACGAATTGTGTCTTGTCTCTGACTTACTGAAATACTATCTGTTCGAGGTTTTGGAAACGATCAGTACAGCAATTTTATTATTTCCATCTTGCTTGGTTAGTGTGGTAAAATGCAAGAAACGTGACAAGTTAGGATATGCTTGAAGCCTTGAAATGATCTTTTCTGAAGGTTTATCCATCTTTTAGTCCATTTGCGTTCTTGTTTTCTACAATAGCAACTATATGAGGTTTTGCATGTTGCTTCTTTGTCCAATCAATATAGTTAAATTGGTTAAGCCTTTTCTTCTATAAACACATGCGTTCCCTCCATTTCAAATTGTAAGTTGTTTTGGCCTTTTTAGATACATAGCTTTTTTTATGCATCTATAATGTATGTCTAGATGCATAGCAAAATGTCCATATCTACAAAATCCAAATTGACTTACAGTTTGGGATGGAGTATGCTTTAAGCTTGTGAAACTATAGTTTTTTCTTGTGTACATGAATTGATTTGTATTCATAATGAATATTTGTCCCACAAAATCTGATATTTTTATTAGGAAAAACTATAGTGCCTGGTAACTTTAGGTACTGGTATCATAATTGACGAGGATGCTTGTATCTGAAGCCTGCTTACACTTATTATATTACATAGACCTCACTTGATTGCGCTACCTATGCTTCGACCATGTCATTCGTACATGCGTATTTGATGACTCTCGTAAACATCATTACACTTTCACGTTTTTATCAATAATCTAACTTATGAAAAATGCTTTGTTATCTGCCCACCAAGACGACGAAACTCCTTACAAGACCTGCTTTATGATCCTCATTTTGATTAAATCTTTTTGGGTTAACTGAAATTGCCATTATTTCTCTTTCTTGCCCTCCGTTTTCTCTAGGAAGAGGAAGAAGAAGCTCTAAGACAACTGAGGAAGAACTTGGTCGTCCGAGCAAAGCCCATGCCAAGCTTCTACCAAGAGGGACCTCCACCAAAGGTTGAACTTAAGAAGGTAATGTCTTTCATGTTGTCTGTTATGTTATTTTAATCAGTTAACTTCTTTTTGCATTGTTCAATTCGTATTTACATTCTAAAGGAAATCTCTAGGTCTTCAATAGTATCATAAGTTATTCTGCCGCATCAATTCCTTAGATTCTCTTCAGCTCGGTGTTGCTCGATCGTCTTTATAGTTCCAGTTTTGTGTTTTTACTTTGTATGTTGCTTTTCTTTAGGTGCCAAGACACTAAAGTCAAGGCTGGGGGGGGATATCCATAACCAATTTTTCCCCTTTTTGTTCATGATTCTTTTCTATACCAACAACTAACAACCAAGCCTGTCAGTCCTAAGCAAGTTGGGGTAGGCTAGAGTTGAGACCCAACACACCACCCTCGGTCACGGTTCAGGCACGTCGATAGCCATTTTCCAAGCACTCCTATTAAGACACAGATCTCTAGGTATATCCCATTCTTTCAAATCTCTTTTTATTGCCTCCTCCCATGTCAACTTTGGCCTTCCTCTGCCTCTTCTCACATTATTATCTTGACTTAGAACTCCATAATGCACTGGTGCCTCTGGAGGTCTCCTTTGGACATGGCCAAACCACCTCAACCGATGCTGGACAAGCTTCTCTTCGATAGGTGCCACCCCTAGGCGATCACGGATATCATCATTCCGCACTCGGTCCATCCTCGTGTGACCATAAATCCAACGCAACATACGCATTTCTGAAACACTCAGTTGTTGAACATGTCTTCTCTTTGTGGGCCAGCATTCTGCTCCGTACAGCATAGCGGGTCTAATCGCTGATGATTCTTTTCTATACCACACAATAACATATAGTATTTTGATATTTTGTGCAAGGAAAATATGGTTGAAACATCATGATTCCACGGTTTCCAATATGCATATGACATTATTGTCCTCGTGTCTGGCCATGATTGAAAATTTCGATTTTCTGGACAGTGGACACATTATTGCCTCTTTTCATTTGATTCTCGCAGAACAAATGATTGCTGTTTTCATCATTGACTTGGTCAGCAGAAAAGTAATTTTTTTCTCACTGAACAAACTTGTAATGTTCCTACTCCAATCCTGATATAAATCACCAAATGGAGCAAAGTTGTATATGCAATCATATTAAAAATACTTCTTACAATAATTTATACTTGTAACCTGCTGGTTAAACTAATGGAAAGCTGTATAAGCTTGCCTGCTTTTAGCATGTACTAAGTGCTAGCCTTCATTTTTTTTGCCTTGTCTTTTACAGGTGCCTCCAACCCGTGCCAAGTCACCAAAATTGACACGGAGAAAGAGCTGCAGTGACACCCCTCATACACCAGAGGGGGGAAATGGTAGTGCAGTATGCTGCCGGTTGCATCGTCACAGCATTGAGAACTCCAAAGATGTTAGCAGCAAGGCACAATGTTCTCCAAAGAGCGCCTCAAAGACTGGATCAGCTACTAAATCCAGGGTCACCAAATCCAGGGAAGACCTGAAGGCTTCCATGAAGAAAGTGGGACAGACAAGCACCACAAACTTTGCTGTACAAACCTAACTCATGAGGCATTCGCTCCCATGCCATTTTTCATTTTAATTTATACCTCACATCACCAAAAAGATGGCCTCATGCCCCGACAACAGTGTCAGTGTGTTTGTTGCTTGATTATTTTTGCATTGTCCTTGTAAGAACTTGGCTACCAGAGACCAGTCGCTGTTCTGTCTTGTAAATTCGTTGAAGGTTTTGTATGGGGTAACCGAGTCAGTCATGTGAGAACCAATCGGGCAGGCAGATGAGCTGTTGGAGTGACATCGTCATTATGTGGCGGCATTCACAGATCCTATGTATTGTATCTGAGCTGTAACTTATTGTGGGCATTGGCAAAGCGATTCTGATTGTTGTAAAAATTGTCGTATCAGTTCCAATCAGGTATCCTTATGAATTAGAAACTGGGCTGTGTTTTTTTATTTGTGCGGAACTTGATAAAGTAATACATGATCAGTACTTGCTGTGACTTTGTGGAAGTACACAGGTGCTTCACCAGTTCTGTAAATATGACTAATCGATACTTTCTGGCAGCATTATTTAATTGTGTGAGTACCTGTTAATCCATCAGAAACTCACGACCATGATTGATATCTACAGGTGTCGAAGGCAGCTGCAATTCACTTGAACTGTTAAGCTGTAGAAGAACATTGAACGTGGAAACACAAGTTTTCAACGCAAAAAAGAGGCGTGATTGGCGCACCTGATGTAGGTAGTGACCCAAGTTTGCCGATTTGTTGTTGGCAAGATCTGACTTGTTGCAATTTGACTCTGTAAGCTGTCAAATTTTCACCCATCTTTGTACTGATGTGAGCTATTCGAGAAGCCATGCGAATGGCTTAACATGCATGCATGCTACCAACGACATGAGCAGCCATCGCATGTACTCACTTTGGAGTTGGGACAACTGATACTAGACTTACTAGTACTAGTGTTATATGCCAGAAATCACGGCAAAAAAATTTTCTTTCCAAAAAGAAGCACCAAAAGAAGCATTCTGAGTAGTACTACTGAGAATAAATTCCTAGTAACTGCGGATAGATTTAGTTTAGACAGCTTGACGTCAGTAAAAGTGATCTTACTCGGTTCCATCCAAGAATACCAAACCAAGCCAAGGAAAGCATATCAGCAAGCCACTGTCAGTTAAAGGCTAACAAGCGAGTTATTGCCTCTAGATATTCTCTCATTTATGAGCCACACTGCACTTTCGATTATGTTTTTCTAAATATTTATTGTTGGATGAAACATTGTTCGTTTCGTACGGACTGTGGTCGATTTAATTTCTATTTTGAATTGAGCATAAAAACGAGAGTGGGTGTTTTACAGGACGTGAGTAGCTATATCAACATAAAGTTGCACAAAGTTGAGGACTGCTTTTACTGAAGCCTAAACTTCCATTGTGGTAATAAAATAAACGAAATAGTATTAGGACCCGTTTGGTTCCCACCTCCTAAACTAAAGTGGACTAAAATGTTTTAGTCATCTTTTAGTAACTCTTGATGCACACTAGTAGAACTAAAGTGTTTTAGTCTCATTTTAGTCCATGTGTTTGGCTCTTTAGTCTCTAAAGTGATTAAATTTTAGTCCACTTTAATTTAGGAGGTGGAAACCAAACAGACCTTAGTCCAGCATTAAAGGAGATGACATGTGGTCAAATCTCCACTCCCAAGCCCAAAGCACGTGATCGGTCTTCTCCTCTAGCTCAGTTAGCACGTGACTAGTTATTTGCGTGCGCCCATGCGCGCGAGTGATAGGCCATGGTTCTATCAGCTGGCAAATGAAATAACTATAAAAAGCACATGTACACAACAGTATTTTTTTTTGCCTGAAACACACATCTTTCATGTGAAATAAAATACACAGCTGTAGTCTGAAGAGCAGAGTTGGAATATGGTTCGGAACAATGAAAGATAGCAGTTGCACTGACACACGTACACGGTTGCTTGGCCCGCAGCCATTTATCTAGGGGATAGAAACAAAAGAAGAAAAAAATGTATGTACGTTCTTCATTCTTCAATAGTCGTTGGGGCACCTGCTCTCTTGGCCGAAGTCTGCTTTTGTTTGGGAAGCATTGCAAAAACTGGAATTTCATGAAGAGACCTCACCACAGAGGTTCACCAAGGACTGTGATATCCTGCATGGAATCAATCGGGGCATCTGGTTTGCCGGCAATAGAAGTGATTTTCTGATGTGGCTATAATCTGTCATCATGGCTATAATCTATCATCAGGGTTGCAAGGGGGTGAAGGAAAAATGCAGACCTGATCAACTATAGGGCAAGCAATGGCACCTGATACCCCACTGATTTTGTCACTATTTACTCAAATACAGGTACCTGCAAATGGAGACTTATTATGAAACAAACAGCAGCGGCAGAAAAAGCTAGCTACACTACATGCTGATAATTATTCTTGAAGCTAAGAGAAGATACCAGACATGTCAGGTTATATAAAGAAAATTAAAAAACTGATAAACCTTCATGCGAAATGTAGGTCCTCTGTACACAGTAAATCAGAAGATGTAGCTAATCTAAGAGTGAGCTAACAATGGCACAAACAGTAGTATAACACAAATATTATAGAAGGCATCAAGTCACAGACCAAGCCTAGATGCCCTGGGGGAACTGAAACACCAAAGCATCAGGTCACCGTGCATCTCTGCAATTAAATCAGTATTCATAAGATTAGTGGTAAATTTACCTATAGAAGCTCGGAATAAAAATGATTAGCATAAAAATAACCAAATCCATCCAATGTAACTATTTCCCACTGCAACAAACAAAAGGTAACTTGGACCCAATTTACAGTACCTAACCAGCAGAAGCAACTGACAAAATTCATCATTTCATTTCAGCTATTGCAGTCATGGTCGAATTATAAATCTGACAAACATATACGGATGAATGCCAAGCTAAACATATAGTAAACATATAGAGCTGTAATCTCCCACCTAATTTTACTATTTCTCTTATAGCTACCCTGTACATTCATAATGTTGAAAATCGAGCACCAGCATCCTATTTCTCTTTTCTTTGTATATGAACTAAAAGCTTCAGTTATATGGGACCCAAACAAACAAAGCAAGCCAAACAACTGACCTAAACCAGGATATGTTTATGAGACTAAGGCCCATGCATTTCATACTGGATTGAACCATTTCATTTCATACTTGAAATAGGAGAGAGAGGTCAGCCCATGCATTATATTTGCTAACCACTGATAAATGTTAGTGCTGCATCACATAACAATTGCCAAATGTGAAAGATTTTAACAGCAATATGAAAAAGCTTATTCTGAAATTGCTTATAAATGATCCTACTTTCAGCAATTGCTTGCTGGAAGGAAGAAAGAATCTATCAGATAAAGAAGAGGTGAAGAATTCCCAACCAAAACTGTAAATTGGTACAATAAAGCAAATATGGATGTTTGAACTAAGAACCTATCCATAATTAAGCATTAGTTAATTACATAGCAAAAAATCAGACTCAAAGCTATATGAGAATAGCTGAATTTGTCATATAATTTGCCATGCTATATCTGGGAAAACATTCTATGCAAAAACTTGTGAGAAAAACTTGTGCTTCCTTTCTAACAGTTCCATTCGATATATTATGCAAACAAAGCATAAGATGAAAAATGAATGCCAGTTTTCATAACTGCAAACTCGATCAGTGTCAGAACCACAAACATTTTTTTGTAGGGTGAAATAAATAGATGGCAAACATTATGGATTTATGGTTAAAATCTTTTACCTGGATTCCTTCAGATGAAGCCCAAGCCTTCAAAACCCCAGGTTCAACTTGAACAATAGCAACTGTAAATATCATGATTAATCATGAGGCTTGCTGTGGAACGGGTATATAGAGAATATATATTTCCATGCTTATATGTAACACATCAGTTGGTTGTGCCAAAAAAAATGATGAACACTGTAAAGTGGCTACCTATATATTCTGAGCACACAGACAAAAAAAGTTTGGGACCTAAATATATTCTAATAAAAGCAAACTCCAAAGAATGTATGAACATGAATTTATTGTCCCAGATTTTCTAAAATCAATCTCTCCAGATCATTACATTCCAAATATGAATTGTTAGATTCTGCAAATATGTATTTCATCATATTCTACTACATCACAGTACAACTTGGTCACCTTGACCACCTTCTCTTCCTTGACCACCTTGCATCACAGTACACAGAGTAAGGTAATATGGGCAGACAAAAGAAGGCTTAGCAACATTTGCATGTTAATGATGGGTGGGAAAATGACAACAAGCAGGCTGAACGAACAAAATGCTAAGTGCCTCAACCCTCAGCACGCAACAACCTCTAATCTATTGCCAGTTTACATAGGCAGAAAGTGAATTCTGAAGAGACGATGGAACTATACTACTACCTGTCTCAAAAAAGATGTAATTTTAGGTTTGATCTGAGTTCAACAACCAGGAAAAATACCCATGGACACCAAAACTGAATTGTCAACTAAACTAATCTAGAATTAAGAATCCACACAGTAAATTTAGTTTTGATATATATGTGACGAACTGATATATACGTGACAAACAGCAGCTTCTTGTGAATTAAGAATCCACACACTGCGGCATGGGTCAATATTTGATTAAGAATCCCTAAACCTAGCTAACAGACATCGCTACATGAAGCTGTGGCAACCTATTATACTCAATCAAATATTGCACAAGCAAAGCAAGAGGAGCCACAAGAACTGACCAAAATGCTATCTCTGAATTTAGCCGAACCCCTATCCTTTCTTCAGAAGCTTAGGATCTCGAATCTGCAATGGGACAACAAATAGTTAAGGTCAGTTTTCACATCAGTTGGCAGGGCTAAAGAGAAGTTCATACATATGAGAACAGCTACATATATGAAAAAAAAACATTAGTGAGAGCTCACATCAGCTGGCAAGGCTAAATAAAAGTTCATGCATGGTGGTAGGCTTAGAACCACATATGCAAGGCTCTCAAATACCCTCTCTGTCCCAATCTAGAGACAACCTTATATATTGGCATAGAGATAAGCACCATCTACCTGTAAGCATCCATCTGGTCGCTGCAGTGTCCAAATAGATTGGCATTTGGTACATGACAGCAATGATACAGGCGCAAAGTAAAGCCGCCTTTCTTATCAATCGACAGGAATGGCGAGCAGCGCAATAAGCAACCAATGAAATTACATCCATGTAAAATGTCTAAGCCTATTGAAGAAATAAGCAAGAGAAGAAAATTGGAAACAACAGCAGTAACCAATTGTCAGACCTATAATGTAGATTTATAACTAAGCCGACCCTGATGTTGTACATCTAAATCTATAACAGCAATAACAAATTGAATATGCAGACCAATGAAGCCCAAAAAACCTATCCAAGCAAACTTTGGTTTTGTAGAATTATCCTACAAGGAGCAATTGATAGCAAAAGAACATACAAGCTCACCTCAAAATCTGCTAGACTGCAAATAAGTTTCCTTCCGCCTTCATGCTCCATCCCTTTACTTTCAACATTAATAGCAGCCATCATCACATTTCAGTTTACAAAACTGAGCCATACATAGGAATTGTGGTGAGAATAAAATTCATTGGGAGTTAGTTCAAAGAAGATAAAAAGGGAAAAAGCACATACATAAGTATCTTGCTAGCTTAAATGCTTTTTATGTTTGAGGCATCTTGTCGGTGTTTCGAACCGGGGGGCCTAACACCGGCTAGTAAATTCATGTCGCGTGTTCCCTAATCCAGATGGTGATGCAAGAAGGACACAAGGGTTTTATCCTGGTTCGGGCAAAAGAAGGCCCTACGTCCAGCGGGGTGAGAGACTTGTATTATCTTGCACCGAAGTGCTTGTACAGGGGTGGATACAAGCTTGCGAGTGGGTGTGAGGTGGTATGAGAACCTTGTTGCCGTGTGATGATGTGCGAAGCGATGTCGCCGTGCCCTACACTAAGCCCTGGCGTCCCCTTTTATAGGCGAAGGGGAGGCTCAGGGGTACAACTGTGCTAAGGGCACACGTAGAGGTGACGTCGAGACGTGGGCGTAAGTCGTGTCGCCGAGACTGTAGAGGCATGCCTTGGACCGGTTCGAGCCTGTAGCGGCGTGGGCGATGATGGCCATCCGTCCTTCTCCTGTCGTGCCAGGGTATGGCCGTCGATCGGGGATGGACTGGAGACTATATGAATCTCTGTTGCTGTCTTGTCCGAGGCGGTTAATAAACATTTCGAGCGGTGTTTCGAGGGGGTGAGCCCCAGGTTGATTGTACCGAGCCACGGGAAACGTGGGTCGGGTGTTGACCGCTGCGCTTCGAGGGGTGCCGTTCGTGGCACAGTGCTCGGCATGGCGCTACAGTGCCACTGATCACCCTGATTTGCAGGGTATGGGCGGTAAAAAGTTGATGGGATCGGGCTCAGTTCACTGCGACCACTGCTGTAGCCGGGAAGTTAGGCGGGGAGTGGTTGGAGTCATTTAATGCTCCCGTACGGGTGTTTGGAGTCCCTTTTCGAGGGGTCGGGCCAGTCGCGCCTCGAGGCTTCATTCGTACGAGGGGTGTTCCGTAATATTTTCGAGGGGTTGCGCTGGTAGCGGCTGTTGGTTCGATCAGACCGGGCCGCTCGTAGGCCGTTGGGGGTCGGCCTGGTAGGCCTCGAGGCCTGCGCCAGGATTGGGTTTGGAGAGTTTTTTAGGTGGAATGAGATTTTGAGGAAGACAATGATGGTTCTGTTCATCTCATCACCCGGGTTAATGACCCCTCTATTTTAGGTATCCGACAGCAGCCCCCGAGCCCTTGTATGAGTATAAGGACTCGTGCAAGGGGTCTTTAGTGGATTCTTGATGGGTTATTAACATGAAGTGGAGTTGAAGTACCGAGGCTCGTGGTAGAGAGTTTTGCGATTTTTATCTCACCGTGGGGGACGCGCGAGCGTCCCCTGCGGGGGTAGCCCCCGAGGCCCCAGAGGAGTGGGTAAGAACTCCTCTGGCGTTTTATCGAGGGAGTTAGTTATTAACTGGAGTTGTAGCGCCCTATCGAGGGGTTGACTCGAGCTACCGAGCCCCCGAGTGTTTTCGACCCTCTTTCGTCGAGGGGTGCCGTGCGTAGTCGAGCCCCCGAGCCTCGTGTGGCCGGAGCATTGCTACCTCATAGCGTCTTTCCCGCGGGTCCTTGCGCTCGGATTGCGGGGTGAAGAGCATCGTGCTATCCACGTTTGGACGAGCCTCGACGTCTTCTGTGAGCTGGTAACGGGGAGATCCAAGTGAGAACTCGTGCCCCCTTCGACGGGGGTCGACAGAAGCCCTGGGGCGTCCTCATTAAGCCAAACCACGCGAATTACTTAGGTACCAGCTCCGTTCGATAGGAGTCGACGGCTCGATGCCTCCCGTCGCAGGGATCCTTGGTTATTCCTAGGTTTTGCCTTGGATATGTCCCGGGGGGTCTCGAGAGTTCATTCTCGAGCGAGGCCTCACGTTGGCTTCCCCTGGGACATCCTTGACTCAGGTACTCGAGGGCGGCTGTCGAACCCAGTTCGAGGGCCAGCCTCCGCCCCCTCGAGATTTGGGGGTGGACCGGAGTCCGTTTTACTTCCCTAGGAAGGATTGCTTCGAGGGCGGCTGTCGAAAACTGTTCGAGGGCCAGCCTCCGCTCCCTCGAGAGCTTTGTTCGTGGGGTCAAAGCCCCCTTACCTTCTCGTAGAAGGAAACGCCGGGCATAACTCCTCCCACCCGTTGGGAGCGTCTTTTGAGGGGGAGTTACCGCAGCATGGTCGTGGTGGGCCCAGGAGAAGCGGGAACGGCGTGGTCGTGGTGGGGCGCGGGCAATGGTTCAGCGCCGGGCGAACGACGCGTGTACCTGCAGCGAGAATCGAGGAGCGGTTGGTAGCCGCATTTAATGCGGTTTTTACTCTACCATTGGTGAATCCGCCGGCCGTCGCATGGCCGTTGGATTGACGCACCGGGGCCGTCGGATGCAGCAGTTGTCGCTCGGCCTCGGCGCCTATAAATTAGGGGGAGGGGGCGCCGTGCTATCCTCTCCCACATCTTGCGTTTCGCTCACCCTGCCGCCGCCAGTTTGTGCTCGCGCTCCTCAACCCTACGCGCCGCCGTCAAGAGCCTGAGCGCCGTCACCGTTGCCGCGTCCATCTGCGTCGGGCAGAGGGGAGTGAGAGTGAGTTAGAGAGGAACCAGAGGGAGTTCGTGAGCGCCACTGCCATCGCCGCTTCTCCGCCTTGCACCGCCGCCACCGCCGGATTCCGCCATCTCCGCCATCGTCGCTATGGGCAGGAGGTCCAGCAAGTCCGCCGGTCAGGGGACCGGCAAGGCCGTCGGCAAGACGGACGCCAAACCTCCCGCGCCGACGGTCATGCTCGATCCGTTGCTATGGTCATGGATGACTGTGACCGCGGCAACGCTCGAGCGTCTGGTTGCCGAGGGGCTTCTGCTGCCCAACCCGCCGGAGGGGCCGCCGGAGTGGGGGTGCCGGATCCTGACCACGTGGAGCCCAACCCGCCGGAAGGCTATGTGGTCAGCTTCGTCCGGTTCCACCAACGCAGGCTCGGGGCGCGCCCGAGCCGATTTGTGAGGGCGCTCCCCCATCGCTTTGGGGTGGAGCTCCACCATTTTTCGCCAAATTCCATCTCCCATGCCGCCGTCTTCGTCGCCGTCTGCGAGGGGTATCTTGGAATGGCGCCGCAGTGGGATTTCTTCATCCACGTCTTCAAGGCGCGGTTCTTTACCCTGGCGGCGGGGGAGAACGCGCGTCGCTATGTGCGTGCCGGCTCATGCATGCTGGCGCTGAAGCGAAAGGAGCATTGGATCCCGGGCACGATGTCGACGAACAACGCTGGATGGACCGCGGAGTGGTTCTACCTCCGCAACGAGGGGGGTTCTTTCCAGAGTACACCCGGGACGTCATCACTAGCGCTGGATACAACTGGAATTTTGGCAAGCCGAAGGATTACCACAAACACCTCGACCCTCTGATCGATGCGATGGCAGTGCTTCAGGCCCAGAAGAGGGGCAAGATCTCCTTCAACGCCGCCCATGTGATTGCGGCGTTCCACAGCCGGCGGGTGCTCCCGCTAGTGGAGCGTCCGCTGCGGCTGGACCAAATGACGGTCAATGCCAACCCGGACATGCTGGCGGCGAAGCCGGATGTCGGCCGAGGCCCTTCCTCCCGCCATCGTCGCAGAGCGCGTGCGTCAGGCGGTTGATGACAAGTACTTTAGTGAGGAGCAAGTCAACCTCTTCCCCATGCGCCCGGATGCCAATCTCATCCTCGAGGTACACCTTTCGAGGCCCTTCTTCTGTGCTTTCCCTCTTTATTAGGATTCCGCTCCTTCTCATCGAGGCATATTTTTCAGGATGTGATTCTGCACAAGGAGTCGAGGCCCCCGGTGAAGGAAGACACGGACGACCGCCAGGTGAGACGCCTCGACTCTGAGCGCAAACACGCCGAGAATCTTAGGAAGAAGAAGGAGAAGGCAAAGAAGGCCGCCGCGCTATTTGAGAAAGAGGCACGCGCGGGGAGGCGCCGCCGGGCGGAGAGGGACGGTCTTATGGTGGATTTATCCGACCTGGGCCCCCGCTCGGAGGAGGAGGACGAGGGAGATGAGGAGGAAGAGGAGAGTGACGCCAGCAGCGACGATGCCGCTGGGTCCCGGCAGCTGATGCCGCCGCCTCGAGCTAACGCGCCTCTCGTGCAGGAGGCCCCGGAGTGCCAGCTCGAGGCGCAAGGAAGCGTGGTAGGCGAACAAGCTCGCTCGAGGCCACCGACCTGGCAGTCGAGCCAAGAGCGTCCTCGTCCCGGCACCAGCAGCGCGTTATGCCGGCTCGGCCTGAGGTCTCGATGTCGAGCTCACGGGCCCGAGACCAGAGGGCCACAGGGGGAGAGACGGTGGCGGTCTCCCCCTCGACCACCCGGCAGCGGGAGCGGCGGGCTCCCTCTATCGAACGGCACGGGGAGCGGAGGTCGACCCGATGGGACATACCGGTGGTTCCCACCGTCGCCGGGGGATTTGGGTCCGGCGTGGCCCAGAAGGAGGCCTCGAAGCCCCGAGCGGCTCGAGCGTAGCCAGAGGAGGGCCCCTTGTGCCCGTGGGGTAAGTTGTCCGAGCTTGCTTAATTTCCCGTGGTTAGTTTCGATTCTTGTCGATAATTTCTAAATTCTTTTTCCCTTGCTCCTTCAGGGTGAAGCGGTCCCTGATGGCCTTCGACCTTGCTCCCACCAAGAGGTTGAAGACGGGGGCAGGACCGATGGGAGCGCTGGCCGCCGCAGGTGTGGTGCCCCTTCCCACTTATGCCTCGAAGTGGGTTCTTGAGGCGCACTAGGCGATAGCCCGAGGGAAGCTAATGGCCGCCACTTCGATTGCAGGTGCCGGCGCTCCGACGGCCACGGGGGGAGAGGTCCCCGCGTCGACGCAGGCGCCTGCGACCACCCTTTCGACGGCGGCGCCGCGCCGGCACCTGCCACCGCGGTGAGCGGCGTCGAGGTGTCAGCCGCGGGTTCGCTTGGCGAGGCCGGTGCGGCGATCAAGCCGGGGAGTGAGGACCGGCCTATCGACATCGACGAGGTGGACTGGGACTCCTTAAGCGGGGAGCCTACTCCCATGGTTCCCGGCCCCGGGGGTCCCTGGCCGAAGGGACCGCATTCGCTCGAACTGGAGCGTAAGGCGGAGGAGGAGTGGACCAAGTTGCCTGAGCCAAGCGGCCGACCCGCCGTCACAGCCCGAGGCGGTGGCCTCGACGTCAGCGTTGGCGGTCGAGACGGGGGCGACGTCGAGGTCACCTCCCAAGAACGGGGGGTCGTCGCCGCGGGCCGTTCTCGAGGCGCCGTTGCTGCCGCCAAAAGAAGGGGAGACGCAGCAGCAGCAGGTGGAGCCGCTCGAGGAGATGCTCGTGGCAGGTCAGACGGTGAGCCGCCCTGTTCCAGACCTGTCCTTCTTTGATCTTCCGCATGCGGAGATTTGGGAAATAATGCAACGGAACCTTCGGAAGCAGGACGAGGAGAGGTGGGCGCGGGAGGGGCGACAAGCGGGGCCCATCGTCACCGATTTCCAGGGAGAGGACAAGACAGGGCCTCTTGACGCGCCCTCGCCGCCGTGGGCCGAGGGGAAGGTCACGCCCCCAAGTGATGGGGCGCCGCCACAGGTCGTGGCGGACGTTATTGGCTCCTCGTCGAGGTCGCCGCGCGTCGCTCCGCCCCCTCGCTGGGTTCCGTGGGGTCTCATGGAGGCCCGCTCGGGACCTTCTGCTCCATACTCAACCTCGACCGGAGCTTTCCGATGGGTGTTGGAGTCGAGGCCCAGTGGGATCCACCGAAGGAGGCGGCCGTCCGCCCCACCCTAGCCGACCGGGTGGCCGAATACGGCGGATCCCGGGAAGCGGTGAAGGCGGTGACCGATGCCATGGCCGAGCGGATGAAGGCCTCCTACCCGGAGTGGGAGAGGGAGGCGATCAGGCTCCGCGACCCGACAGATCCTCTAGCCCCCGGTGTTGAGATGAACGACCGGTTGGAGCTGTCGGGCTGGGAGGAGGCTGAGGAGTACCGGGCGTGGATGGAGAATGCCCTCGGTCTGGCGTATCGCACCGTCAAGGAGGATCTCCCCTGCCTCTTCAATGTAAGTGTTCTTTCTCGAGATGTGCAGCTTAGGCTCACGTTGTTGCCGTCACCGACCTTGGCTCAATATTTTTAGGAAATACGGAATCGATCGTTCGTGAAGTCTCGCCACCTTCACGCGACGCATGACGGCGAGGAGGAGATCCAGCGCCTCATCAGGTTGGGCCAAACCGCCGAGGACGAGCTGACTAAGGCCGAGGTCGCTGAAGCGCAAGGTGGAGATCGAGGCCACCAAAGCTCAAGAGGAGGCGGCCCGAGCCCTCGAGGCCGCTCAGGCGGAGGCGACCGCGGCCAAGGAAGAAGTCAAGGCGGCGCGGGAGGAGAAGGCTCGAGCTGAGGCGGCCGCCGAGACCGCCCGGAAGGAGGTGGCCCAGCTTGCCGAGGTCGCCCGTCAGCATGAGGAGAATGCGAGGATGGCCTCGGCGGGTTTTAGGGAGCAGCGCCAGCAGGTGGAGACTCTCGAAAAGGAGCAGAAGGCTGCCGCCGCTCATATTAAGGAGCTCGAGGAGGAAACTCAACGTCTCTAGGCCTCGCTGAACCAAGAGAAGGGGCGCGCGGGCACCCTAGAAACCCAGGTGGCTGAGCTGCAGCAAACCGTGGTGGATAAGGACCTCGCCAATCAAGCCGCCGCTGGCCGGACCATCGAGACCCTGCGTTCGGGGGCTACGGAGATGCAGAAGACGCTCGATGCCAAGCAGAAGGAGCTCGATGGCGCGGTCGACAGCCAGCAGCGGCTCCTCGCTCGCAACCAGGGTAAGTGTTCATGGCTACCATTCCCCCGACGTCTTAGCGACTTTCGTGTCGCTCCATCGTGGTTTATGCCGCCGTCGCTCTGCAGGCCTCGAAGCGGATTTGAAGCGGGTGCAGGAGGACGCGGACTCGTTCCAAAAGTTGCTCTCGGCTGAGGTGGAAACCAACGCGCGGATCCGTGGCGCCATCAACATCCTCAGCGCTCGCTGGGGACTTGGTGAAGTCGTGGAGTCGGCGTATGCGGAACCCGGGAGCGCGTTCGTCGAGCGGGTGGTCCACTTCGGCGTCGAGATGCGGGAGAAGTCCGCGGAGCCCTTCGCCACGGAGTGCAGCGGGCGCTGGCGGTCTTCTATTCGGGCTTCCGGATGACCCGGTAGGAGATGCTCGACGGAATGGAAGTGCTCTCCCAAGGCTTCATCGTTGATCAAGACGCGTCGGCAGAGGTCGAGGAGCAAAGGCGCCTCCAGCTGATCCGCGATGCCGAGGTGCCTGGAGCGAGATTGGCGGAGAAGTTCGAGGATGAGGTCTTGCCTGCTTGAACTCCGAGGGTTGATGAAGTGGCCTGCGAGCCAAATCTGGGCAACGAGGCCCATGTAAATAAATTACATTAATATCGTGGGTGAAGTGTCATGGCCCGAGGGGCCTTAAAACATCTATTCACGTTTTGTGTATAAATGCTAAGCTTTTTGCTTCTCGAGCGATCCTTCTTCCCGCCTTGTTCGAGCCTGTCTTTGACTTAGGACTTAGACGCGTATTCGTGCTCCTCGAGGGGTAGAGTAGTGAGTAGGGGTGCCTTAGCCCGGGGCGTGGGCGGGTCCCTGGCTCGACCGTTTTCGAGCCCTCGAGGGCTCGAGCCTTAGTTGCCGATCGTACTCGAAACATGGGAGGAAATGGGAGGCGTCGAGTTTTTGAAAAAAGCATTTTTCGGGACTTTTTTTAGGGGGACCCCCTGTTAGCCCCCGAGGGAGGCTCAACTCTGCAGGAGCAGGGTCGAGTCTACCTTGATGACTACAAGCGGTACTTTTTTGAGCCATTCTTACTTCTACCATCCTTTGTGCCGCGCTTTTGACGCAAGTGTTGGACGTGCGCTCGAGTTCCTCGAGGGGGAGCGAGTGGAAGTACCATAGCCCGGGGGCGTAGGAGAATTCCTGGCTCGACAACCTTCGACCATCGTGGGTCTCGAACGCATTTCCTACCGTGCGCAAAGCGTGCCTCGAGGAGCAAAAAGAAGAAAGGCATCGAGGGGTAGAGTAAAATCTACCCAGAGTCACGAATGAAAATCAAAGTACTAAAATCGCGGACTTTTTATTCATTCGAGATGTGAGAATTGTACATAAACGCGGAAATGTACAGGGCCTCGAAGCCTAAGGGTAAAAGCGACGTAGCTGTTCGACGTTCCATGCGTTGGTGAGGGTCAAGCCCTTGCCATCCGCGAGCTTGTACGTCCCTGGCTTCCGCACCTCAGCGACGGTGAAGGGGCCTTCCCATGGGGGCGTGAGCTTGTGCCGCCCTTTGTTGTCTTGCCGGCGTCGAAGAACGAGGTCGCCGACTTGAAAGTCCCTCTTGCATACATGCTTGTCGTGGTAGCGTCGAAGTTTTTGTTGATAGCGCGCGTTGTGAAGGAAGGTCATGTCCCGAGCTTCTTCGAGCTGATCGACGGCGTTGGCGAGAGCCGCTTCGTTTGTCTGCTCGTTGAAGGCCTTGAGCCGAGGGGACCCGTATTCGAGGTCGGTGGGGAGGACGGCCTCGGACCCATAGACCAAGAAAAACGGTGTGAACCTCGTGGCTCGACTCGTTGTTGTCCTCAGGCTCCATAGGACTGAAGGCAGCTCGGCCGCCCATTTCTTGCCATACTTGTTGAGGCGGTTGAAGATCCTTGGCTTGAGGCCCTGCAAAATCATGCCATTGGCGCGCTCGACCTGGCCATTAGTTCAAGGGTGAGCGACTGCAGACCAGTTCACGCGGATGTGGTGATGGTCACAGAAATCCAAGAACTTTTTGCCAGTGAACTGCGTTTCGTTGTCAGTGATGATGACGTTTGGGACTCCGAACCGATGGATTATGTCAGTGAAGAACTGGACCGCCCGCTCAGAATGAATGTTGGTGATGGGCATAGCCTCGATCCACTTGGTGAACTTGTCGATGGCGACCAGCAAATGCGTGTAACCCCCGGTCGTCTTTTTTAGGGGTCCGACTAGGTCGAGCCCCCAAACTGCAAACGGCCATGTGAGGGGGATCATCTGAAGCGCGTAGGCGGGGAGGTGAGTCTGCTTGGCGTAGAATTGGCACCCCTCGCACGAACGGACAAGGCTAATAGCGTCGGAGACCGCGGTTGGCCAGTAGAAACCCTGTCGGAAGGCATTCCCGATGAGAGTTCTGGGCGCAGCATGGTGGCCGCAAGCCCCCGAGTGCATATCTTTGAGTAGCTTCTTGCCCTCCTCGATGCTGATGCAGCATTGGAGAACGCCGGTCGGGCTGCGTCGATACAGCTCCTTGCTGTCACCATAAATGATGTAGGTCTTGGCCTTTCGAGCTATGCGTCTGGCCCCAGCTCGATCTTCGGGGAGTTCTCCTCGAATGAGGTACTCGAGGAGTGGGACACACCAGTCCGTAGGGGGGCTCGAGGACGATGACGGTTCCCTGACCTGCATGACTTCAGCCCTTGTCGTGGGGGCCTCGGTTGAGGGGTCGGTTGTCGTGGCGGTGTCAGCCCCCGAGCCCAAGTCCGTACCCCCGAGCCCAAGTCTACGGACGGCTTGTGCAGATCCCTCAAGAAGACGTCTGGGGGGACGGCCCCTCGTGAGGACGCGATTTTGGCAAGCTCATCCGCGGACTCGTTGTAGTGTCGAGCAATGTGGTTGAGCTCAAGGCCGTGGAACTTGTCCTCCAGCTTGCGCACTTCATTGCAGTACGCCTCCATTTTTGAGTCGTGGCAGCTCGAAGCCTTCATGACTTGGTCAATGACGAGCTGCGAATCACCTCGAACGTCGAGGCGTCGGACCCCAAGCTCGATGGCGATGCGCAGACCGTTCATGAGGGCCTCGTACTCTGCAACATTGTTAGAGGCAGCAAAATGGATACGAATGATGTAGCGCATGTGGACTCCGAGAGGTGAAATGAAGAGCAGGCCCGCGCCCACCCCCGTTTTCATGAGTGACCCATCGAAGTACATGGTCCATAGCTCGGCCTGGATTTGTGATGGAGGGAGCTGAGTGTCGGTCCACTCAGCCACGAAATCGGCTAGCACTTGAGACTTTATGGCCTTTCGTGGTGCATAAGTGATGGTCTCGCCCATGAGCTCGACCGACCATTTGGCAATCCTTCCTGCGGCCTCTCGGTTTCGGATGATCTCCCCGAGGGGGAAGGATGACACCACGGTTACCGAGTGGCTGAGGAAGTAGTGTTGAAGCTTGCGGCGCGTCAGTACGACCGCATAGAGCAGCTTTTGAATCTACGGATAGCGAACTTTTGGTCTTTGAGAGCACCTCACTAACGAAATAGACGGGCCTTTGGACCGGAAGGACGTGTCCCTCTTCCTGCCTCTCGACGACTATGACCGCACTGACCACGAGGGTAGTCGCAGCGACATAGAGGAGGAGAGGCTCGGCAGGTTTTGGAGGTACAAGAATCGGGGCCGAGGTCAGCATAGCTTTGAGCTTAGACAAGGCCTCCTCGGCCTCGAGGGTCCAAGTGAAGCGCTCGGACTTCTTGAGGAGGCGGTACAACGGTAGGGCCTTCTTACCTAGGTGCGAGATGAAGCGGCTGAGGGCCGCGAGGCACCCTGTAACCCTTTGCACACCCTTTAGGTCTCGAATCGGCCCCATCCAAGCGACAGCCGTGACCTTCTCAGGGTTGGCCTCGATCCCGCGCTGGGAAACGATGTACCCAAGAAGCATGCCTCGAGGAACCCCAAAGACACACTTCTCGGGATTGAGCTTGATGTTCTTGGCCTTGAGGCACTCGAATGTGATTTTGAGGTCACAGACGAGGTCGTCGGCCTTTTTGGTTTTGACTACGATGTCGTCTATGTAGGCCTCGATGGTTTCGCCTATGTGATTGCCAAAGACATGTAGCATGCATCTCTGGTACGTCGCCCCGGCGTTTCGAAGGCCAAAGGGCATGGTGACGTAGCAATACACAGGAGTGATGAAAGAGGTCGCGAGCTGGTCGGACTCCTTCATCTTTATTTGGTGGTAACCGGAATAAGCATCAAGGAAGGATAGCACTTCGCACCCCGCGGTTGAATCTACAATCTGATCGATCTGTGGCAAAGGAAAAGGAACTTTCGGACATGCTTTATTTAAACTAGTGTAATCGACACACATCCTCATTTTCCCATTCTTTTTCTTAACTAGTATAGGATTAGCTAGCCACTCGGGGTGATGTACCTCCTTGATGAATCCGGCCTTCTCGAGCTTGTCGATCTCCTCGCGGATGATCCTGCGCTTCTCCTCGTCGAAGCGGCGCAGGCGTTGCTTGACCGGTCTCGAGCCGGGACGGATCTCCAAGGCGTGCTCGGCGACATCCCTCGGAATGCCAGGCATGTCCGTGGGACTCCATGAAAACATGTTGGTGTTTGCGCGGAGAAAATCGACGAGCACTGCTTCCTATTTGTCGTTGAGGGCGGTGCTGATCGTCAGCACCTTCGAGTCAGAGCAGCTAGGGTCGAGTGGGATCGTCTTGGTGTCCTCAGCGGACTCGAAGCCCCTGCCTGTCGCTTAGGCTCGGGATCTCTGCCGCCAGGCTCTCGAGGGTTGCTGCCAGGGCGTTGGTCTCCTCGACGGATTCCCCATACTCGACGCACTCGACATCGCAGTCGTATGCGTGCTCGTAGGACGTGTCGACGGTGATGATGCCGTTGGGCCCTGCATCTTGAGCTTGAGGTAGGTGTAGTTGGGGACTGCCATGAACTTGGCGTAGCAGGGCCGACCGAGGACGGCGTGGTAGGTGCCGCGGAACCCGACCACGTCGAACGTGAGGACTTCCTTCCTGAAGTTTGCGCGTGTCCCGAAGCAGACAGGAAGGTCGATGCGGCCGAGGGGCAGGGCCTTCTTTCCTGGTACGATTCCATGGAAGCCCCCTGCACTAGGCTTGAGCTGTGACTTTTTGACACCGAGCAAGTCGAGGGTCTCCATGTAGATGACGTTGAGGCTGCTGCCCCCGTCCATGAGCACCTTGGAGAAGCGGGTGTTGACGATGATGGGGTCGACGACGAGTGGGTAGGCCCCGGGGCTGATGACGTGGTCCGGATGGTCGTCACGGTCGAACGTGATCGGTGTGTCGGACCAGTCAAGGTACTGGGGCGTAGCCACTCGTACAGAGAAGATCTCCCGTCGCTCCCTCTTACGCTGTCGAGGCGTATACTGGGTCGAGGGTCCTCCGTAGATCATGTAGCAGCTGTTGACGTCAGGGAAGTCATCCTTGCTTTTGTTCTGGTCATTGTCGCCGCCCTTATCCTTCTTCTGTTCGCCCTTTTCGAGGCCCAGGCTCTTGAAGTATCCTTTGAGCATGCGACAGTCCTCGAGGTTGTGATCGACCGGCCCCTTGTGGTACGGGCATGGTTCTTTCAACATCTTGTCGAAGACGCCCCCATCGGGAGGGGGTCGAGGCTTCTTGCGCTCGGCGGCGGCGACAAGGTCGTCGTTCGTGGCCTCGCGCTTGCCTTGCTGAACGCCCTTTTTCTTCTTGTTGTTCCTCTTCGAGCCCTTGCTCGGCCCTTCACCGTTGCCGTTCGGCGGCTTGGCGTTGTCCTTCTTCTCGCCGAAAAAGGCGCCAACGGCCTCCTCTCCGGCTGCGTAGTTGGTGACAATGTCCATTAACCCCTCGATGGTCTTCGGACGATCGCGTCCGAGCTCCCGCACAACTCCTTGCAAGTGGTGCCTGAAACGAACGCCAAGATGACATCGTGATCGGGGATGTGTGGCAGCTCGGTACGCTGCTTGGAGAAGCATCGGGCGAAGTCTCGAAGGGTCTCTCCGTGCTGCTGCTTGCAGTTACGGAGGTCCCAAGAATTGCCGGGGCGGATGTAGGTTCCCTTGAAGTTGCCCTCGAAGACCTGGACTAGGTCGGCCCAGTCTCGGATCTGATCGGGGGAGAGCTCCTCGAGCCACCGTCGAGCGGTGTCGGAGAGGAACAGCGGAAGCTGTCGTATGATGGCCTTGTCTTCTCGGGCCCCGCCCATCTGACAAGCTAACCGGAAGTCAGCAAGCCAGATCTTGGGTTTGGTCTCGCCATTGTACCTGGTGAGGGTCGTGGGGGGTCTGAACGGACTTGGTAGCGGTGTGCCGCGGATAGCCCTGCTGAAGGCCCGAGGGCCTGGCAGCTCGGGAGCCAGGCGGTCCTCGTCGCTGTCGTAGCGTCCCCCTCGATGGGGGTGGTAGCCTCGGTCCTCCGCGCCCCCATTCTTGCACCACCGATTCTCGATGATGTCGTAGCGGGCGTCCTGGGGCTCGCGGTTGTCCACGAGGCGGTTTCGAACGGGCGCGTCCCTCCTTGCTCGAGGGGCCACTTCTTGGTGGACGGAAGCCTCCCTCTCGTGGCGGGGGGCTTGGCCGGTCGCTCCGACGCCTCCGCACGATGCCTCGAGGCGGAGCTTTCTGCTTGTTGCGCAGCCGCCACCTTGAGTAGACCCTCGACCTCGTTGCGTATCCGGGCGGCTTGCGGTTCAAGGGCGCGAGCATGTTCTTCAGGAGCATGGTTGCTGCAAAGAGGTTCTGACTCGCTCGAGGAAAGCGGTTGACGGGGGGTGGCACGGGTGCCTGCTGTGGGACCTCGTCCTCCATGATCCGCTGGAAGACGTTTCGAGCCTGGCCTCGAGCCCATCCCCTGCGTGGGGGCCTGCAGCCCTGCTCGAGGGCCTGCTCGATCTGATCCAAACGCTGGCGATCCTCGTCGAGCTTGGCCTTCATCTCGTGAAGCTGCGCAAGTTGCGCTGCGTAGTCGTCCTGTGGAAGACATGGGTCGTCAGGTTCCTGTGGTGGCTCCTCTCGAGCCGGGATAGCAGCGCCGCCGTTGGTCGCGTCTGCGCCGCCATCACCCATGGCCGCGGCAGCCGCGTGGGGGTAGGCAGCCAGCGGGTCCGCGGTCTCGTCGGTGTTTTCATCGCCGTCACCCTGGCCAAGGTGGAAGCACTCCCGCGTGGGGTCGTAATAGCCGGAGTCGGAGTCGTCAGAGTCGGGATCACCGTAAAAAGGTGTCCACGGCCTCCCGGTCATTTCCTCCTCGAGTTGCCGCCGTAGGGTGCCGAGCCTGTAGCGCCTGGAGCCGGGTGCTCGATCAAAACCGCGGTTCACAGGCGCGGACCAGACGGCCTCCAGGTTCACAACAGTGCGCAGGAGGGGACGCGAGTGCTCCTCCCGCGTGCCCATGCTGGTATGTACCCCGTCGGCGTACGTTGAGGCGGTGTTGGTGAGGCCGAACGGGAGCCGCCGTTGGGCCTCGTAAATCCTGTGCGGCAGCAGGTGTCGGTGTTTCGAACCGGGGGGCCTAACACCGGCTAGTAAATTCGTGTCGCGTGTTCCCTAATTCGGATGGTGATGCAAGAAGGACACAAGGGTTTTATCCTGGTTCGGGCAAAAGAAGGCCCTACGTCCAGCGGGGTGAGAGACTTGTATTATCTTGCACCGAAGTGCTTGTACAGGGGTGGATACAAGCTTGCGAGTGGGTGTGAGGTGGTATGAGAACCTTGTTGCCGTGTGATGATGTGCGAAGCGATGTCGCTGTGCCCTACACTAAGCCCTGGCGTCCCCTTTTATAGGCGAAGGGGAGGCTTAGGGGTACAACTGTGCTAAGGGCACACGTAGAGGTGACGTCGAGGCGTGGGCGTAAGTCGTGTCGCCGAGACTGTAGAGGCATGCCTTGGACCGGTTCGAGCCTGTAGCGGCATGGGCGATGATGGCCATCCATCCTTCTCCTGTCGTGCCAGGGTATGGCCGTCGATCGGGGATGGACTGGAGACTGTACGAATCTCTGTTGCTCTCTTGTCCGAGGCGGTTAATAACCATTTCGAGCGGTGTTTCGAGGGGTGAGCCCCAGGTTGATTGTACCGAGCCACGGGAAACGCGGGTCGGGTGTTGACCGCTGCGCTTCGAGGTGTGCCGTTCGTGGCACAGTGCTCGGCATGGCGCTACAGTGCCACTGATCACCCTGATTCGCAGGGTATGGGCGGTAAAAAGTTGATGGGATCGGGCTCAGTTCACTGCGACCACTGCTGTAGCCGGGAAGTTAGGCGGGGAGTGGTTGGAGTCATTTAATGCTCTCGTACGGGTGTTTGGAGTCCCTTTTCGAGGGGGCGGGCCAGTCGCGCCTCGAGGCTTCATTCGTACGAGGGGTGTTCCGTAATATTTTCGAGGGGTTGCGCTGGTAGCGGCTGTTGGCTCGATCAGACCGGGCCGCTTGTAGGCCGTTGTGGGTCGGCCTGGTAGGCCTCGAGGCCTGCGCCAGGATTGGGTTTGGAGAGTTTTTTTAGGTGGAATGAGATTTTGAGGAAGACAGTGATGGTTCTGTTCATCTTGTCACCCGGGTTAATGACCCCTCTATTTAAGGTATCCAACACATCTAAATTTGGGCAGTACAGTCCAAGCCACTAAACATCTGCTTCCTGTCAGACATCCATCCAGCCATAACATCAGTACAGGGCAAATAGGATGAAGAACAAGATGAACATTTATGGACAGGAGTCGGCTGCAAATGAAGAAGCTTACCTATGCCCAGGACCAGGAGTCGGCGAGGCTATCATAGATGGAGCTGACGACACCGTAGGAGCGGGAGCTTGTGCTAAGAATCCATGGAGCCGACGCCATATTGTGCATCTTGTCCAAGGGAGGCGACAAGCTGTGAGAGGCAGAGACCAGACGACGGATCCGACCACGCAGCCCATGGATCCGGCCGAGTATCCGCCAGAGCTCACGTAGCATAAGCACAGCCGGAGCCGTGCCCGGGCAGGACCGTCGCGCTGAGGGCCACCCTACTGGGGGGCACCCTCGCTAGGGACGCCACGCCAGGGCCCTCTCACCGCCACGCAGGACGCCATAGCCGGGGCGGCCGGCGGGCTGCAGGACGGCCGGATCTAGCCATGGAGGCACCGGGGCCAGTCATGGAGCGTGCCTGTGCCGAGGGCGCCACACTGCCGCCGCCACTCAGGCCCCGCAACGTCGTGCTTGTCGGGCCGCCGCAACGGTGCCCCTCGCGTCGCTGCGCCTGGCCGCCCTCGCCGGAGCTCAGGCCTCCCGCGCCGAGGGGTCGCGGCGCCGTCGCCCGATGCGTGCAGCCGGTGCTCGCCCCAGCGCCGCCGCGGCATGGGTGAGGCGCTCGTCCCGCGCCGCAGCTCCACCATGGAGAGAGGTGGGAGATGGAGGAGCCGTCCCGCACCATCACGCCTGGGGGCTCGCCGACCCCGTGGCTGTGCCGCACCGCCGCGCCTGGGGGCGCGCCGCCACCACCACAAGGAGAGGGAAAGGGAGAGAGGAACAAAATTGCAGATCTAGGGTCAGGACCGCAACTCAACCGGCGTGGATGTGGACGCGCGAGAGAGCTAGGGTTGGAGCCAGTTTATAAATTTAGCATGGAAGAGCAGCAGCACCGTCGGATTGAGGATCCAAAGGCCAACAAAATTTTGAATGACGTGGATAGCGGGAGGCCGCAGTAGCACCTACCGTTCTACTATCTTTAAATCACTCCTCTCCTCTACAGCTGCTTCACGCGAATCACGCCCTTCCCAACCCGACCAACACTTTCTTTCCAAAAAAAAAGAGCCATTGCCGCCGCTGCGCTGTGCCTTGGCGCCCACCGGCAACGGCCACTGCGGCGCCCCGCCGTTGCTCGCCACGCGCCGGCGCCGCCCGCTGCTCGACGTCACGCGAATCACGCCCACCGTCAACCCGACCCAGAGCCCACTGCCCACGCGCAGGCGCAGCGTTCCCCGTTCCCTATCTCCCACACCACCAGCACAGTGTACGCCACCGTCGCTGCCGCCGCTGCCGCTATGTGCCTGTGCTGCCAGTCTCCATCCTCAGCGCGAGCGAGCTGCGAGCTGCATTTTCCAGCGAATCGAAGGGGTGAGGTGTGGATCCCACCGGCCACCGTGGTGCCGCGCAGTTGCTCGCCACGCGCCGCTCGACATCGCCCGTCGGCGTCGCGTCAGCCATCGCCGCCCGGCCGCGCCCCCGCCCCCGCCTGCCTTCCACGCTCCCACCGCTGCGCCGGCCTGCGATCTGCATTTCACAGCGAATCGGAGGCGTGAGGTTTGGATCGCGCGGCCGGCCACGACCATGTCGAGCCGAGCGCCCCGATTGGTTGATGAAGCTGAAGCGGATCATTGGACGGCGCCTCCGCTCGGGAAGTCTCGACGCCGAGGCCGCGCGCCAACTCTGCGGCGTGGTGCTCCCGTCGATCCGAAGGCGTCCGCCACAGCCGTCCGTTTCAGCAGCCGCGCGGTGGAGGGCCGAGCGCCACCCTTCCTGGGAGCTGGGAAGTTCATCGGATTGTGTTACCGCTAGGGAGACCTCGGCCCTGAGGACGCACTCGATCTGTTCGACGAATTGCTTCACCAAGCGAGGTCCGGCTCCATTTACGCCCTCAACCAGCTCCTCACCACCGTTGCTCGCGCCCCGGTCCCCTCCACCGTGCGTGATGGGCTTGCACTCGCCGTGTCCTTGTTCAACTGCATGGTCCGAGCGGGCGCCAAGAAGGTTACACCAGACATAGCTACCTACGCCATCCTCATTAGCTGCTGCTGCGATGCAGGCTACTTGAACCTCGCGGCTTCCCTGCATTCAGCCAAATCATTAAGACAGGTCTGAGGACAAATGCCATCACCTTCACACCGCTGCTCAGGACTCTCTGTGCTGAGAAGAGGACGAGTGATGCAATCAATATTGTGCTCCGACGGATGCCTGAGCTCTGCTGTACTCCCAACATCTTCTCCTACAACACTCTTCTCACGGGGCTCTGTGATGAGAAGAAATGTGAAGAGGCTGTTGCGCTAATCCACATGATGGCTGAGGATGGAGATGACTGCCCACCTGATGTGGTGTCTTATACCACCGTAATCCATGGCTTGTTTAAAGAGGGCGGGGTGGGGAAAGCTCACACCCTATTTTGTGAAATGCTTGGTCGGCGTATTCCGCCAGATGTCGTGGCTTGCAACTCAATCATTGATGGCCTATGCAAGGTTCCAGCAATGGAAAAGGCTGAGGATGTCCTTCGACAAATGTTTGACAAACATATTATGCTTGACTGCACTACATATAAGTCTGATCCACGGATACCTCTCTTTGGGGCAAGTAAAAGAGGAAGTCAGGATTCTCAAAGAAATCTCTAGAGATGGGCAACGACCAAATGTTGTTACTTACAATACACTGATAGACTGTCTTTGTAAATCTGGAGAGTGTGCAAAAGCTAGACAGATTTTTAACTCTATGATTCAGAGCGGTGAAAACCCCGATGTCACCACCTATGGAAGTCTGCTTCATGGGTATGCTACCAAAGGAGATCTTGTTGAAATGAATAATCTTTTAGATTTGATGGTACAAAATGGAATGCAGCCTGATCATCATATCTTCAACATACAGATCTATGCATACTGTAAATGCGGAAGGTTAGATGAGGCCATGCTTACTTTTAACAAAATGCGGCATCAAGGATTGGTGCCGGACATAATAAGTTATGGGACGATAATAAATGGGCTTTGCAAGATAGGCCAATTGGATGATGCAATGTCCCATTTCTGTCAAATGATTGATGATGGATTGTCTCCTGATATTATAATATATAGTACTCTAATTCATGGTTTTTCTATGCATGGCAAATGGGGGAAGGCTGAGGAACTATTTTATGAGATGATGGATAGTGGCATTCGTCCTACTGCCGTTGTCTTCATTGCAATGATAGACCAGCTCTTCAAAGAAGGAAAGGTTACGGAGGCCCAAAAACTCTTTGATTTGATGCCGAGTGCCCGTGTAAAACCTAATGTGGTTTCCTACAATACAATGATTCATGGATATTTCTTGGCTGGTAAACTGGACGAAGTGCTGAAGCTCCTTGATGATATGCTCTTGACTGGTCTGAAACCTGATGCTGTTACCCTTAATACTTTACTTGATGGCATGCTCTCTATTGGCTTGAAACCAAATGTTGCTACCTGTAAGTCTTTGATTGATAGCTGCTGTGAAGACGGTATGATAGAGGATGTATTAACTCTGTTCATAGAAACATTGAGCAAGGCAGCTAAGATGGACACTGTCATGGAGAAGATAATTTCGTGAGTGTTATTTCAGATTGGATGGACTGCCATTAAGATGAAACTGAACTGAAGATGACTAAAAGAGGAAAACAAGTACTTGATCTTAACTAGGACACATTATGCTGTGCTTAATTTTACATGAAGACGATTTGGATGTGTCATCAGTCTGGAGGAGTTACAGTATGGTTTCTTATCTACCCAGTAGTATGTATATGGTAGTTCTTCTTGTCTTTGTAAATTTTAGTGTCTGGTTGTTGCAAGCTTGATCGTTTGTGAAGTCATGTATGAGTGGATTCCATGCAGGAATAGGTCTTTGTAAATCATCTGTATCCTTAGCTTTTTCTATTATTATTTTTGGAAAAGTAGCATTGATTTGTTTGCTGAAGAAACTGTTTTTTCGTCTTTGAATTGAAGACCTATTCCTTATTGTTTTGATGAAGTCAGCTGATTTTAAAACATATGTATACCAACTGCATGCCTGCTGTCACTGTTTCAATGTGCTATTTGGCTCAAAGCTTTAGAACTTGTTACACCAGCAGGAATCAGTTCATACATTTGAGGAAGCATGTCTACAAGGTTGCTGACAACACAAAGTTGTTTTATTAATTCAATGCCTAAGTGATCTTCCTCAGGTTCCAAGAGCTAAGCTAAATGCTTCAAGCGAGCCAATGAAAGCATACTAACTGCTACAACATGATGACATAACTCTGATGAGCAAAGTAGCGTGTGCAAATTTGAAACATAAACACCTTCTGCTATTGAATTTCCCGTTGTTTAGTTTGTAATGGCTCTCAGTCTAATACCGCCATACTGGTTGCAGCTGTGGCATGAACCTGAGGTATGAGCCGCTTGAATTAGAATGGAAGTTATTGGAGGTATGAAATTTTTTGTTCCATTTTTGAGTTATTAATAAGAAACTTGCATTGTGAATTATATGTAATGAGTAGGAGGCTTTATTTAACCATTGTAGACACTTACGCTGCTTTTGTTTAGCTGAAATAGTTATCATTGTCAAGTGAGAGGCATGTGCTCCTAATTTGAGTGCCATTTTCAGGAAGTGACTTGGATTTCGCTTTTGAAAGTATTCCGTCGTTCTCAGACAATGGGGAGAATCAGGAGTATATTTTTCTGCTGTAAAGTGTAAAAAACATCAGGTAGGCTGTCTCATTCCTTACAAATTACAACCCTTGCAAAAATAACAGATAATTCCCTTTTTTAATAATATAGGAACTTGTTCAGTTGTTCGTTCTTGTCATGTGGGCGCCGGAGGGCGCGGTCACCATGCAACCCGCACCAGCAGGAAAGGAAAGCAACAATCGGTGCCAAGAATAGGAGGAAAGGAAAGGAAAGGAGCAATCAGCGCCATGCAAGAATAAGTGCCAAGAATAGGCAATGCATGAAAGGAAATAGGCAATGCAGGAAAGGAAAGGCAGGGAGCACTCTGCGCCAAGAAGAAGAGGCAGGGTCGATCAAGGCCTGGCCTAGGTGCCTATTTATATCTTTGTAATCGGGATGTTAAGGGGCAAGCAAAGTATTATCAATCTAATCTATCTCTATCTCTTCTAAACAACCAAGCCTGCGGCGGAGGGGAAAACCTCGCTGGAGAAGACACAGATCGCGGCCATGAAAAGCATAGCCTAGGTCTAGTTATCCCATGGACCCAATGTCCATGACAGTTCTACTCTGGTTTGGTCACTTTATTTTTTCTGGAGTTTTGCCAGCATGCTTATGTCATTTATGTGCACTTCCTCATTTTGTTTTGCAGATGATCTACACTAACTTTAAGCTTGTGAAGCTATAGTCGTTCCTTGTGTCAGTGAATTGATTTGTCTTTATAATGAATTTTTGTCCCACAAAATCTGATGTTTTTATGGGAAAAGGCTATAGGTTTGGTAACTTTAGGTACTGGTATTAGAATTGTTGAGGTTGAGGATGCTTGTATCTGAAGCCTGCTTACTCTTAGTATATTGTACTGCACATAGACCTCACTTGATTGTGCTAACTATGCTTCTGCCATGTCATCCGTACATGCATATTTGATGCCTCTTGTAAACATCATTACACTTTCATGGTTTTATAAATAGTCTAACTTATGAAAATGCTTTGTTATCTGCCCACCAAGACGACGAAACTCCTCCTTACCAAGCCTGCATTATGATCCTTTTCTGATTAAATCTTTTTGGGTTAACTAAAATTGCCAGTATATCTCTTTCTTGTCCTTTTCTTTTTTCTAGGACAGCAAGGCACAATTTTCTCGAAGGCGCTTCAGAGACTGGATCAGCTACTAAATCCAGGGTCACAAAATCCAGGGAAGACCTGCAGGTTTCCATGAAGAAAGTGGGACAAACAACCACTGCAAACTTTGCTGTACAAACCTAACTCATGAGGCATTCACTCCCATGCCATTTTTCATTTTAATTAATGAGGTCTTTTACTACGCTTGGAATTTTTGTGAGCCGTCCGTTTCCTTGCATCTAACGGTCTAAAAATAGGTGGAACTAGATGGGAGGAACCGAACCTGTGGGCTGGAACCAGAAAATTTGTGGGTCCGGAACTAATTGTGAAGGGTATAATCGTATTTGAACCTTCTAAGAAGCGCTTCTCGGAATCAAGATTCTGGTATGAATCAGAGAGAAGCTGCTTCACTAAAGTGTGCTCCCCTTCATTCTACATCCCGTCTCCCTGCCCCTAGACTGCCACGCTCTCAAGTACGCCGCCGTACGCGCCGCCGCCATCTCTTCTCCTGCAGTCGCGCCCCCTTTTTGCTCTGCTCCGCCCTCTGCCCGATGCCGGTGCGCCCCTCTCGCAAGGCCGCGCCGCGGCAGCCGCCGCCGCCACCGTGTTCCCCTGTCGCGCCGCCTTCTCCCAGCCCCGCCCTTCCCTGCTCCGCTGCAGAAGAAGTGGCCGCCGATATGCCTGCGCGGGGCCCCTCCGACGATGCGCCGCCTGGCACCGAGGCCGCACCGCCCGGCTGCAAGGCCGCGTGGGCCGCCGCCATGGCCGCGCGAGGCGCCTTCGCGGACGCGCCGCCCATCACCGATGCCGCGCAGGGCGTCTGCTTCACCGCGCGGGCATCCTGCTGCGCCACCCGCCCAAGAGAGGAGAGACCGAGCGAGTGAGCTCTCCCGTTGGCCGGCGCACATGCTGCGCTGCTGCCTCCTACGTCCTGCCGGCGCGCCGCTCGCCACTAGCTCGATTGGAGGTGGTCTGAGGTCCCTAGCGGCGGCGCGGACGCGGTCGTATGCAGCCTGCGGCTGGCGCTCGGTGGCCCCGTGCGGCGGTGCTCCGGCGATGGGGTCGAGCGGAGAGACAGTGCTCCATGGTCACAGGGTGATGGGGAGGCGAGGGAGAAGTCGCCTCAGGCAGAGAAGGAAGGAGGGAGGGATCTTGATGCGTGCCTCTGCTTAGCAATCTGCAACGAGCAGGGAGACAGCGGCGGCCGGTGCTCGGATCCTTGAACATCACCTTCCCGGCTTGACTGAGGCAGGTGAGGACTCTGAGGAGCAATCTCGTAGTTTCTATTCAGTGTGAGCAATTCCTTAGTTCTGTTCAGTGTGCCATCCATTTTCTGCATGCTTTATTAGCTTGAGCTAAGATTGGGATCCACAGCAACTAAGTTATGTTTGTGACGCAGAATAGCAAAACTGGCAGGCACGAGCAGACCCAAGCTGCCTGCTGCGAAAGGAGGTGAGAACCAATAGCACCGAGAATGCCAGCCATCTGTTGGGACATTCAGATCAGACCATGGAAGATTTCATATCATTCCAGGTGCCGCTAATTTCTACTTTTTTGCAGTGAAAAGGAAAATGTAGTTGTCGTGCTTCATCCAATTATACATGTTTGTTGTTGCAGTGCTTCATGAAAGCATTTTCCACACATCTTTATCTCTTCCCCTCATGTATTGATATTCACCACACCTCTAATTCCCTAGGTGATCTGCAAATCATTTGAATGTAGTGTTTGACGTAAATAGAAGGGTGGTAGACTATGATGTGTTCATTTTTTAATGTAGAGGATTAATGCTTGTACGGAGCCAGAGAAACCATTTTAGTACTCTTTACTTGTATTTTTCTGTTAGTGTTATGGCTGGAGCTGCTTGGAATGCTCCACTGTAATGTCAGAAGCACTCCTTCGGTTGCACAAATTAGCGGAAGCTGATTCGACTATTACAAGCTTCTTGAAATTGGATAATGCGTCATTGCCTTCAGAGCCAACGAAAGTCTCAGGCATCTCAGCTGATTCTTATATCCATATTTTGGCAATGACACTAAATGGTAACACACCAAGTAGGTGGAAATGGTAATTCTGTTGCACAAAATTAGGTGATGCTTAAGCAGAGCAGAGCATCTCTTTGCTTCTTGTTTCAGAGGCATCACTAATGTGCCCATGTTATTAACAGATTTTTGGGATCTTGGCGTGACAGATAATGTGATCAGCTGCGACGATGTTATTTTGGCCATGGGACTAAATATAACACACCAAGATGGTGCATAAGGTAATTCTGCGGCACGTGAGGGTTGCATTCTTTATGCTGTGGATGTGTGTTGCCTAGTTTTTCAGACTTGGTAATTACCAGAGCATACACGCACATGTATAAAGGGTTTTGGTATATTATAGCTGAACATAGTTTAGTATCGCTGCCAGCTGAATCACACAGAAATTGACATTTACAAGTTGGGTCTGGGTTATTTTGGCCATGGGTCCACACCATGTGCATAAGGTAATTCTGACGTGACATTCTTTATGCTGTGGATTGTGTTGCCTAGTTTTTCAGATAATTACTCATACACGCACATGTATAAAGATATTATAGCTGAACATAGTTTCTAAATCACACAGAAATTGACATTTACAAGTTAGTGTGAAATGTCAATAAGCTTCTTTCTAAGATTAGTGTGAAATGTGCTTCTTTCAAGATTAGTAGAAAAAAAAAGCGATTTATAGAACAATGAAGAATTGCTGATTGCATCATATCTGTGGACATTTCCTACCTTTTAGCTTCTTTTCTTAGCATCTCAACAAACTACCCAAAATTAAATACCGAGGTGTGCCTTCAGATTCAGTCTTCACACACGTGCTTGTCATTGTGAACAATACATCTCGCAGTGCTATTGTTCAAAACAAAACAAGCTTTTAGATTACTGATCATAAGCATCACGTCCACACATGCACTAGCTTTGTGAAGTAAGAAAGAGAGGACTCATGCACGATAGTTAGCTACGATTTTGCTGCAGATAACAAGTTTCAGATAATAACCATAACTAAGTTTCAGATAGCTGATACTAAGCACTGATAATTAAGACTCATAAGTAAAGATGACTACTGCAGATAAGTGAGACTATTTCTGATAGCTTGAGACTAAGTTGCAGATAACTCAGTGGCTTGCTGCTCCTCTGGAAAACAACTTCTTGGCCATCAAAGCCAACGCTTTGTGTTGACCCTCCTTCACTTCTTGAGTCATGTGGCTGGTAATTCAAACAAGGTGGTTCAGTAGTAATTCAAACAAGGGTACATACAACAGCTTGCTAATAGAGAATTTAACTATCTATGTATTACAAATGGAATTTAGAAAGTCACTCCAGATTTGGTACTGCACACATTTGCTAATGCCTTCTACTCTAAATTTCATTGCTAAAATCAAATATTGGAGAAATTCAAGTTTCTGGTACTGCTACAGGTTCAGGTTTCAGGAAGCATTCAAATAAGTGAGGGCCACTAAGAAGAACCATTCAAAATTGAAAAAAGGAAGGGGTAACTAAAGATAACTTCCTGCACCTTACTAGATAATTCATACTATCACAGAGAACTAATTCCAGCCATGTTCATGCAATCAGATTACTATTGTCCTACAGAAGTAAAATTTTCAGGAAGGACAAGGCCTAAGCCTAACACATGTTTTACAGAAACTGTTGATGACACTGTAAGATGACTACTTCAAGTACAAAGATACCCTACCCATCATTAACGTGCTCCTGATCACGACAATACTTTCAGCAGAATTTTGTTTTTAGGTGAAATTTGATGGTATATGGACATTCAGTTCCAGTTAATCATGTATTAATTCAGAGGCTTACTTTGTCCATTGGGCGTCTAAAATTAGTTTGGGTGCTAAAATGTTACCGAACAGCGTAAAACCATTTTGCTCCTGTTTTCATTGCAATAATCAGTGAACTCAGTAGTTTTGTCCTACTTCCTCCATACAAACTACAAAGTTCAGCTCCACGATTTCGACTAAACAACTCAGGATCACACATCCAGAAACATAGGAGCATTCGATGGAAGATATCAAACCTGGGAGGTTGTGGCTGACGACACCGTACGGAGGAACGTGGTGGTGGTGAGGGAGGGGCCAGCCGGTCGGAGAGGCGGGCGGCTACCGGAGACGCGTCGTGGTGGTGACTGCTGAGCCTGAGGGCAGCTCCGACTCGATTGGCGGCGAGGTGACGTCCTGGGAGGCGGCGACCTGGGGCACGGGAGGCCGACCCGTCACAAGCAAGCCACCGCCGAGACCTAGCCGGCCAGCCGCGGGGCCGATGCTGCCTGGGGTTGAGGCGCAGCCGTGGAGGAGGCGGTGATGACCGCCGAGACCCAGCCGGCCAGCCGCAGGCGCGGGCACGGTGGGCCGCTGCCGCCTGGGGCCGAGGCGCCGCGTGGAGGAGGCGGCGAGGCGGGCGGCGATGGGGAGTAGGAGGATCGGCGGCGAGGCGAGCAGCGATGGGGGAGGAGAATCGGCGGCGCGGCGTCGGCACGGTGTACCGCGAAGCAGTTCCTCGATTCGGGATAGGAGAAGCAGTTTTTTTTTACGAGATAGGAGAAGCACTTCGTGGCTCTGAACTGGGATACGGAGCTGAGAATCAGTTCATTAGCGAAATCAGAATCGGTTCATTAGCGAAAGACTAAACTACCCTTAAGGGGTGGAACCAGCCAAACGACGATTTTGGGGAGGAACCCGTGGTTCCACCCCAAGCACCGTAAAAACTCTCTTAATTTATACCTCACATCACCAAAAAGATGGCCTCATGTCCCAAGAGTGTGTTTGCTGGATTATTTTTGCTTTGTCCTTGTAAGAACCAGGCTACCAGAGACCTGCGCTGTTCCGGTCTTGTATATTTGTTGAAGGTTTTGTATTGGGGTAACCGAGTCAGACCTGTGAGAACCAAGCGGGCAGCCGATGAGCTGTTGCAGTGACATATTGTCACTGTGTGGCAGCATTCGCAGATCCTTTGTATTATATCTGAGCTCTAACTTAATGTGGTTCTGATTGTTGTCTTAAAATTTGGCCATATCATGTTTCAATCAGTTAAGCACTACTGATATCTGTCTTTCCTTTTCCTTGCATTTATAACTTTCAATGAATCATGAAACCATAGACGTTTGCTTTTGATAATCATGTGACAACAAATGTTCTATAGTAACATGTTGAAGAATGGATAAATGGGGGGAAAATTACAATGTGGAGTGAGCTATTTTGGATAACTCATTGAACATAACCATAAGTGTAACTTCTATTTTCATTTCTTTCTTATTATGCAGGATCCTGGAACTGAGAACAACCCTTACTTGGGTTTCCTTTACACATCATTTCAAGAAAGAGCAACATCTGTATCGTATGGGAATACTGCAAGGCATGCCAAGGAGTATGGTGATCTCAAGCTGGCCCAGATACGTGGTACAATAGCAGCTGATGAAAAGCGACATGAAACAGCCTACACCAAGATAGTCGAGAAGCTCTTCGAGATTGATCCTGATTACACCAGTGCTTGCATTTTCTGACATGATGAGGAAGAAGATCACAATGCCTGCTCATCTCATGTACGATGGCAAGGATGACAACCTGTTTGAGCACTTCAGTGCAGTGGCGCAGAGGCTGGGAGTCTATACTGCTAAAGATTATGCTGATATCCTTGAGTTCTTGGTCCAGAGGTGGATAGTTGCAGATCTCACTGGGCTGTCTGGAGAAGGGAGAAGGGCCCAGGATTTCGTCTGTACCTTGGCACCGAGAATCAGGCGGTTGGACGAAAGAGCTCAAGCAAGGGCGAAGCAAGCACCAGTTATTCCTTTCAGTTGGATTTATGACCGCAAGGTGCAGCTTTAATCAAGAACACTAGGCAATGTGGGCACTTACCATACCATTTTCAGTCCTGGGTTCCTCTATAAGAAACAGTCTCTAGGTTATCTAGCAGGGTAGAATTCAACGACTTATGGGTCTCACTCGTGCAAAGTATGCTATCTGTTATCGTGCAAGTTGCAAAGTTTGGATTACTATGTGGGCCTGGTGGAGAAGACTTCTGTGGGGTGCCTCTGCCAGTTATGAATGGTGATTCCATGGCAACTGAGTGAACTTATGTTGTATTGAATATGTTACAGGACTTATAGTTTCAAAGTAATAATAATATGGAGTTTGTATATGGACAAGCTTGCTTTGATGCATGATGAGAATCTAAAGTTAGTGTTTTTGTGTTGATTTCTGAATTGGTCTCAACTTCTGATATCATATCGACAATTGCCTGCCCACATTAACGCTTAATTGTCTTCACCATGTTTGGTTGGCTGCGCAAGCTGAGCTTTGCATGATTATCAGCCATCCATGTTTGGTTGATTTTACAAGTGCTGTTGTAACCACCAAGTTCTAGGTGTAGGTGAAGTTCCCCGCAAAAAAAAAAAAAGGTGTAGGTGAAGTTATTATCATCTGGTTTTGATATTCTCTTCCATTTTATAAGGCAGAGAACTAAAGCATGGCAATGGTTGTACAGCCTAAGATTATTCGATGAATGATACCATCACTATGTTGGACAAGATCAATAATTCAGCCCAAATTCACTGTGAGCATACCTTGTGGATTAGGTGTTTACCAATGGAACCTACATGCCCAGAATCAAAAGTTCGGCTCATGACAGTTCTCACCATATTTGCAGATGAAGTGCATTGCAGCCTGACATGCGGATTTGCAATGGAAATCAGAATTTGTACTCTCATATGCAATGGAAACGCGTTTGTATTCTCGTATCACATGCCGTCATTTCATCCCCGGTTTAAACTTATGTAGATTCATTATATATAAGTAATTTAAGTCCAATAAGTCCGTTTTGTCACAAATACCGAACCGGGCTGTTGTTCTGCAGTGCCTAGCCTGGCCAGCGCAGAATGCGCATTGCGATTGGCTCGATCGACGAGGCTCCGATCCACTGCCAGCTGCCCGCTACGTAGCTCACAGAAGTTATTCACCAACGCAACGGCGAGGGCCACGCCGGCGCTGTTTCTGCAAGCTCGCCTGCATTTAGCACATTAAATCTCTACAAACTAGTTCCTGCATTTAGTACGTTCCATCTCTATTGGGGTCGTTTTCACTTCGCAAGCTTGTATAATGGGCTAGTGGCGAGGCATGTGCATGCAACCAAACAGAGCGGCTTGCATTATGCACCTTTTACATCAAGAATATTCAAGTTCCGAAACAAACAAACATTTCCTAGCAGGTATACTTCGTCAAGAATATTCAAGTTCCTAAAAGATGCAAAAAGGATGAAGGCAAGTATACATAAACCACGCACGCACTGGTCAAATTTGATATGCTTCAGACTTGAAGGCATATCCCTCCCACAACTAACAAAAAGATTAAATAGTGGACATTTTTTTTTGTGTGACATTCTACCGTAGGCGCATGGTTCTGCCTGCGGCGCTCCCGCAGCCTTGCTCCCACGTGCGTCGTCCCTTGCGATATTCGAAAGAAAAGAACTAAAAGGAAACTGCTCCTATGAGTTAGCCTCCACGGCGTCCTTTGCAATATTCAAAAGGAAAGAACTAAAAGGAAACTGCTCCTGTGTTTTAGCCTCCTTCCGTGATTCATCCGCACGCCTTCTTCCATGCGACCACTGTGGTCAACGACAACTCCGCGCTCACTCCCACATCCTCGCCATTGCCCCGTGCTCGCGTCCGTGGAACCACTGAAGTGCGTGCAGGTGACGGCGGGGCCGCACGCCCTAGACGGCTAGACCTGCGGGGCTTTCCACGACTGCGTGCGCACCTTCCTGCCGCGGTCTGCGTGCCGACGGACGATGCGTGGCGGCCTGGCGGGTGGCCTTCCGCGTCGAGGACGGAGATGGGCAGTCGTGGCGATGGAATTGGTGGAGGAGGACGTGGCTAGGGCCAGGGCCGGTCGGATCTGCGGCGAGCACTGCTCCGTCGCCGGTGAGTGACATGTCCGGACTCTGTCCCCCCGTGGCCGGGTCTATCTCTTGCTGCCGGCTGGGCTTTACGTACTTGCTAGAAGTAGTGTGTTCATTGATTCGCGCGACTGTTCTTTCGCATCCGTGAATTGATGAAACCAATCTGGCTGGAGGGACGCTGATGTGTCTTCTATTTCTTGGCTATATAGGCGTTTAGTTCTCTTGTGAATCCGCTTCATTGAGACATCTGATTATTATTGTAGATCTGTCCTTAGTTTCTTGGCTGAATAGGCATTTAGTTCTCTTGTGAATCTGCTTCGTAGGGACATCTGATTATAACTTAGATAAATTTAGAAACCTTGACTCGGCGTACACATGCTCTGCCTGCTTCTCTGAGTTCGTCTGAATGTGTGTGCACATTTTTTTTCTTCTACAGACTACAAATGTCAATCAATAAACAAATTGTATCAAAAGCAATGCTGACTGTTAGGGCCGGAGAATCTCAATATCATTGCCTTTTGTCTTACATGGCTGGAGTAGACACCCTGTTTGTGGGAGGAGGTACCACTTCATAAATCGGAATGAATATGACGTGCAAGACTACATAACCTGCAAGAATTATGGGTTTATGGCCCAGAGCAGATTGGTAGTGCGGTCTTGTAAACAAATGAACAAAAAGAGATGAATCATGGCTGCAATCCATACACCCAAACTGACAATGTACCCTGTTGTTTATCTAGAGAAAGCCTGAAACATTTTCTGCAGATATTTCTGCTCGAATTGGTTTTGAGTTCTGTACTGAACTTTCCCTCTTGAACTGCAGATTCAGAGACATGATGATTATGTCGCGACAGTGCGCAAACCACATCTTTCTAAGTGGAGGCTCCAGATTCCTCCATGGCGTCCAATCTAGAGTTGAATCCAGTAGGAGTCGTGGCACCGTCAGACTCAACTGGTGCTGCGGAGGACCGTGCGCCTTGGTGTCAGGGCTACTCCGTCTGAGGTAATACATGATTGCTCATCCGTTGCTACCGAGACGATTCACCTCCTGTTATACCAGTAAGAACAGCAGGATTTTTTTGAAGGAACGAACAGCAGGATTTTCTCTCCTCCAGCAGATGATTGCAGTACTGCAAGCGTCAGATATTCTGAGTGGCATCAGGAATTGGAGCAAGTTGCAATTGGTCGCCATGACAGGGGTGATGGCATGCGTAGTTCTGGTAGTCCCCTCTGCTGATGCAGTAGATGCTCTCAAGACATGCACTTGCCTGCTAAAGGAATGCAGGTGACTCTTTATCATATATACTGTCAATATAGTTTTGATATTCTTGCCTTTCCACAATTTTGGCATACGGACCCATATTGCAATTGGGGCTGCTTGATTCGGAACTAGCCTCGCCTGGCTAAGTAAGCCTTGCCTTGACAGCACGGCCGAGTGCAATTCTCTCTCATAGAAACTAGTCAAAATCATGCTGCACAGACAGACCACGAGGCAAGCTCTCCTGGAATCCAAATGCTCATTCACATCCGATTCCTAGCTCGACAAGGCAGCACATGAGGTGGTTGGAGACGATGATGGCAATGCCAGGGGTGGAACCGCTGCTGTATTTTGCAATGACTTGTGATGGTCCAACCTTAGAGTTAGTCGAGGCTAAAGTCAGAGTAGAAGCGTGTGAAGAGTGCAGGTAGCAAGCAATGGGAACCGATCATCAGATTCAGATCGGAGAACCAAAAGAAACGCCATCAACCACCAGCAAGAGGGAAAACCATGATCAACGAATTAGGGAAAGACTCTCTAGAGTAGCCGATCAATGCTAGTTAGCGGTGCTACTCTCAGCAAATATCCTAATGGCAATCATCAAGTGGGAGCGCTAGGAGGCCAGCATGAGGACGTTCATCCAGCACACCATGGAGGACAAACAACTGATGGGTCTTTCCTTGTCAAAAAAAAAGGATGGGTTTTGTGGTCCAATATTAGAATCTAAACCTGTGATACTACATAGAAGACTAGAATTAGTTTAGTGCGACCCATGTATTGCTTGAGCCTTGTTATTGAGTTGCATGGACCTATCAGTTCAACCCCAAAACTTAAGGTGATAGAAAAAGATGGTCAATTCACTTATATTTCAAAGTTTAAACCCTCACGTGCAGACTCTCTTAGGCCTCAAACATGGAAAGAGAAGTCAGCTGCAATTATTTTATTTAACCATGACCACTAGGAGTTGAGTTCATAATCTCTGGCTCTTATATCATATTAAGTTGCATGGGCCGACCAGTTTAACCCAAAGGCTTAAACTAACATGGAAAGGTGGGCAATTACTTCAACACTCTAGGCTATTTATATATAGAACACAATGCTTAAAGGGCAAAGGCAGGTATTCTGGTATAACAATCAATTGTAATCTTTCATATGGGACCTCCCGAGATATATCGATAATACCCTAACACCCATAGATGCTTAATCTTCCATTGTAGAGTGCATCTTCCATATTGCACTGCACGTTTTTTATTCTGCCAGCATTTTATCTGTCACCTTTCTCTGCTTCATGAACTGCAGTGACTGCACAGATGTCTCATTGTTTCATCCAGTGTTTTTTCTGAATTTGTATTCAGTATATAGCCAATGTCAATAAGAAGTTAGTTACTACTTAAACTACGAGCTCCTCATTCACAAGCTTTTCATGTTTTGGATGAGAGTAAACTTAGATTGTTTTATACATTTGTTAGCTGTTACTCAATCGTTTTTTCCTTTCTCAGAATAGAGCTGGCCAAATGCATAGCGAACCCGTCCTGTGCAGCAAACGTAGCATGCTTGAACACGTGCAATGATCGACCAGATGAAACTGAATGCCAGGTTATTCCCATAAACCTTGAGCTGACTGAAATCTGCCAGAAAACTAAGCGATTTATGCTCTGCTTTTATCATCCCTCAGATCAAATGTGGAGTGTAGTCGATAAATTCAATGAGTGTGCCGTTTCACGCAAGAATTGTGTTCCAAAAAAATCCGATGTCGGAGAGTTCCCGTTCCCTGATCCATCTGCCCTGGTTACGAACTTCAATATGGCTGATTTTGATGGCAAATGGTACATTTCAAGTGGCTTAAACTCGACATTTGACACATTTGATTGCCAGCTTCACGAGTTTCATGTCGAGGGAGACAGACTAATCGCAAATATAACATGGAGAATCCGCACCCAAGACTCTGGTTTCTTTACCAGGTCAACCGTGCAGCGTTTTGTGCAGGACCCCTCACAACCTGGCATACTCTACAACCATGACAATGAGTACCTGCACTATCAAGATGACTGGTAAACCCTCTTAGAAATTCTCCATTATTGTCAGATGGTCATGCCTCAGGTTTATCAACTTGATATTTGCTGACCTGTAGGTACATTATCTCATCGAAGGTTGAGAACAAGGATGATGATTACATATTTGTATACTACCGTGGCCGAAATGACGCATGGGATGGTTATGGTGGTTCTGTTTTGTACACAAGAAGTAAAACTGTACCTGAAACAATTATACCTAAGCTAGAAAGAGCTGCAAAAAGCATAGGCCGGGACTTCTCGACGTTCATCAGGACTGATAACACCTGTGGTCCTGAGCCACCTCTTGTTGAGAGAATCGAGAAGACTGTGGAGGAAGGAGAGAAGACCATCGTCAGGGAGGTGAGGGAGATTGAGGAGGAAGTTGAGGAGCTGGAGAAGGAGGCGGCATCATTGTTTCAGAAGCTGGCAGAAGATCTCATGGAGGTGAAACAGGATTTGATGAACTTCTTGCAGGGGCTGAGCAAGGAGGAGATGGAGCTGTTGGATCAGCTGAACATGGAAGCGACTGAAGTTGAGAAAGTCTTCAGCCGTGCACTGCCATTAAGGAAGCTAAGGTAGCTCCAGCAGCGGAGGACTTGGAGAAAACAAGCCATCATGTAGTGACCGAAATAGAGTCTATTTGCCACAGCAGTACGTACAGTGACAGATTGTTGCGGACAGAAAACATTTTGAATTCTTTTTACTTTTTCTTTTTATGTTTCTGTGGTCACAACATTTTCCCAGGTTAGCCCTATTTGTAAAGCATCAAGAGACAATGTAACTTTTCTTGCAAAAGAGCAAGTATATAATATGCTACTTCTCCAAATATACATGGTACTACACTATACCATCTCTTGTATGAGAATTGTTTGATGTTACAGTTAAATTTGCTATTTCATCTAAATTTAAGTCATTTCCGCATGTAAAATGCAAATATCAAAAGGAACTCATATATTTGCATGTCCTAATGCAGTAGGGACCTCCACCCCTGTTTCGGTTAAAAAAAAGTATAGCTACATATCTCCTAATTCCAGGGAACTTTTTCAAAGGAAGCTCTCTGGAAAAGTTGATTATACTAAAAATGCTCTTCAGGAAGAACTAGAAAAATGGTAGAAGGATAAATGATTAATCTTTGTATGGATTTTTTTTGTTTATAATCTTATCATAGCTATTGAGAATTACAAAGGGGGCACAATGTAGTTTATTTTTAAATGGAAAACAATTGAAAGCCACATTGTTGGTTTCTAGCTGATATCTACATTAGCTGATATCTACATTAACTACGGAAATCCAGAGCACAATCCATAAACCTTTAATTATCACAAGGAAATTGCATACTCCATACTTTACAAATCTAAATGGTATCACATATATGTTCCTTGTAAGTGAAGAGCTTAAATGGAACAATCCAATTACAGATACATAATCACACCAACAATAACATACATGACAACTAGGACAGGAAGAGAGTTACAAGATAGGGATCTCATCACAGAAGCAGCATAGGGAAGCTGTCCAGAACTCTTTGAGACTCTGTCCTCATTTTCTCAAAGTATGCAGCAAGAACATTTCTGGAGATAAAAGAAACAAGGATCAGTCAATAAGGTATCCCCTGTATCACATGTAGTGTTTTAGTATACTTTAACAAGGTTCTTTGTGTGTTTTATTTTTTCATGTTTAGTTATCTGGATAAATTCAAGGGGAATTCACTCATACAAAGAATCTAAAGGTATAAAATTTTGACATTCTATATGAAAACAATGCCACGATTACTAGTTTACTACTATTGACAGAGCAGTAAGGAATATGTCTCAGTATTTAAGCGACAGCCGTGAATAAAAACAAACAAATGAAGATAATTAACACATCATGCAGCTTATGTATTTATGTAAGAATTTGGCAATAATTTTGCCAATTTTTTTAAGAAAAAAACGAAGTTGCCACTTTTCCAGTGTTTATTAATTGCAGAATACCAGATAATGATGTGTGGTTTCCAAAAACCAAACCTGTTCTCAAGGCTACCAACTGACCACCTGTATGACATACAAATATTGTTATCGATACATTAACTGAATTTATGGTCACAAAATTAAATCTTCAATGCCAAGCTTCTCGCGGTTTGACCGGTTAGAGCAGTGAGCTCCGGGACTCTACAGTCCGACCCGGGTTCAAAGCCTGGAACCTCCTTAATTTAAATATGATAGTCTTCTCCTATGATCTAGTTTTTAAAAAAAAAAAAATGAACTATATAGAAAACTTTATGATCAATGAACTATATAGAAAACATTTACTGTTTAGTCATCAGACCAAGGTTGAGATCACATAGCTGGACAGATTGGACTGTTAATGCTAGACAAATAGTCACAGTTGATTACAACTCTACAAGACAATTAATTTTTATTGGTAGCTTGTTGGTTTTGCTGTTGAAAAGGGCAATTTGTTTCTAGTATCCTCCTGGTTGTATTGTGGCTGTGTACTATCTTCTTTCTTAATAAAATGATACACAACTCTCTTGCGTGTTTGAGAAAAAAAAATGATGCTAGTGCAATAATATAGCCAGGCTATGTTCTACTGGAGAACATGGGAAGATTAAATGCAAGAGAGTTCTAAAAGCAAATAGCATAAATATCTTTGGTTGGAGATCTTCGCCAAGCATGGGTGGTCCTCTTTTAAAAGAATTAGTGCTTAGATAGGCGCTCGCTTGCTTGGTTTTGCAGATTTTTAATTATAACCGGAGTTTCAAGTTGTAATAAGAATTGGTTGTGTGCAAACCTCTTGTAGAGGCCGGAATACAAATTCCTTTTTCTAAAAAATAAATATCTTTGGTTTGTATGTATGATCTATCATATACAGTACATAATATTAAGTTAGCATCAACATCATGGAGATGATGATACTATTTCTGCATAACTGCATCTACATATGCGGTGTGCAATCATATACCAAATGAAGAATTGAACATATATAAGCTGAATTTCAAACTTTACTCTGGACAAGATTTTCCATACCTGTTGCACCTTATTCTCCTCATTACGGGTGGTAGATGGTTGCCTAGCAGAAGAGGTAGGTGACAACCTGTCGTCCCTTACTCTGTTGAAAATACCAGTGTACTTTTCACCTGATGCTGCATTTGCATCATCCCACTCACCAAAGGGTGGTACAGCCACTTCTTCAGGCTGGTCATGCAAAGCAAGAGTAGTTATTCTAAGGCATGTCTAGCCCATACTCATTGAAATATTATTGAAACACCGAAGGATAGTAAGCTATTATTACCTCATAGCCACTAGGCTTCATCCTGCTCCTTCCAGGTGTATGCTGGCCATGCCCCTCTGAAGATGCCCTCCTCTCTGGGGTCTGCATTCCAGTCGACCTGTGCTTCGGCTTTGATTGGTTGTTTGGCTGCATTAGTGAAGCAGACCCAGCAGCTGTTCTGTAGGGGCTTCTTGGTGCCCCAGCATTACTCCCTTGTTCTCTATGAGGATTTGCATGTCTTCGTGGTGCAGGCTCACAGTGAGTAAGCCAGTCGGAGTGCCGTTGGTAGTCAGTTTCAGGGCTTGGTCGATGTGGTGGGTTCCTTTGGTCTTGAGGATCAGTGTTGTAGGACGTTGGATGCAAAGGTGAATTGCGAGGTTCTGGGTTCCTCCTTGGATCATTTGGTTGTGCAGGAATTCCTGTTTTCTTGTTCTTCCGTGCATCCTCGAACTTCTGTGTGTAAGGGGTGTTTCCTGTGGTTTCCCAATCCCCAAATGCAGGAATTTCAGGTTGCTGTACAGAGCAGATCAATCGATAGCTTTAGTCAATTTTCTGGAGGACTAAGATTTTGATATATAAAATTTAAAAGCACCCATAAGTTGCTAGGATAGTTATCATTTTGTGGGAGAAGAATTAGCAAAGACAAAAAGGTTGCCAAATTATGCTGAATACTCTACATCAGGATTCAGGAGATTATCATTTCTGAGAACCAGGACTGGAACCCCCTAAATATTTGGTATGTCTATGATACATGCTGACATGCAAAAGAAGAGTACAATCCATATATCAATCTGGATCAAGTGCACCCAGATGTAAAATGTCAAAAAAAGAAAAAAAAAACACCAGCTTGAGCAAGGCAAGACAGAACCAAAGTATCATTACACAAGTTATTTTCTAACCAGACAATTAGCCATCATAATACAGATTTCTTAGTTGAGTCAAAATGTAATACGATGTAAAGACATCAATCAAGAAGTCAAAGACATGATAAGTACACAACATCAGAAACGATTTACTCACCGCCATCGGCCAATTCAGATCTGCAAGGCAGAATTTAGCTTCTCCTATCCTGTGCAAAGTGAATTCTGAACTACCACCCTTTTTACACAAATTCTGGGAGGAACAGACCACAGTCCTCCAAAGGAAATCACAGAAATGTCAGCTTTTCCTCAGAGTAGTACTGACTATTGTTCTTTCCTCGTGGGCACAGGCGGAGCCAAGGCCCGGCCACCCTGGGCAGCTGGCCGGGCTCCCACGGTGCAGCGGAGGCGGGAGGGGAGAGGGAGGTGCGTACGCAAGGTCGCCGGCCGGTGTGCGGAGGACGGAGGCGACTGGCGAGAGGCGGGAGGGGGAGCCGCTGACGCCGCCGCCGAGCCTGGGATTGCCCCTCCGTCGCTGAGGGCACGAGCCTGAGCGCCGCCTCCGTCGCCTTCGTGCCGAGCGCGAGTGGGGGAGGGGAGGGAGCAGAAGCCGGAGCGTCGGCGCTGCGAGGAAGATAAGAAACGGCGGCGGCTGTCAAGCTGTGCGACTCAGTGCTAGGGAAAGAGTTGGTTGACCTTCTGATACGACAACGGCGACTTGCAGTTTGATATCCGGCTTCAACTGTTCTATCTGGCTTTGTATCTCATATGCTCTCTCGTTACTTGAAAGGAAATGGAATGCATAGCTTGAGTGAGCGCATCGCAACTGTGCCCTCTACATGGGCTTCGTTCCACAGAAGGATTGGATTTGTCTCATCTTTATGGTTTACTAGTTAAGTGCCCGTGCGTTGCTACGGGTATGCAATGTATAGGGCATATGGATGTACACGACGGATATTGTGTGATAGAGAGGGTATGGATGTCGGATTCATAATTTATTTTGTTATTTTTTTTAACGCCAAGTAACACTATTCGATCATTCGATAACATTTTACAAGTAAAAGGCTAAATATTAATATGAGAGAGAAATATTTTATAAATACTATAATCAATAGGTTACAATAATATATAATATGTACATCTAATCAATAACATGTCAGCAAGTCATAACTATTTGTCTCTCACTTCTTTCCGACTTCCTCTATTATTACTTGAAATTCAGATAGATACAAATGTCAGTAAAAAAGATACATAAATGTTAAAAGAGTTAAAATACACCCCAGCTACTCAAACTATTGGCCTCCTCCCATCTAGATACCCAAACTATCAAAGTGACCATCTGGGTACTTGAACTTTTGCCCGCTGCACACCAAAGGTCCAAAACCTGCCACGTCAGCACTAATTTTCCAAAAAGGCCTCTATCAATTTCTTCTATCTCGCAGATAGGTCCTTCCTCTGCCTCAGCGCGTCTCCCGTGCTCCTCCTTGGGAGGCTTTTACCTGTGTGCCATTACAAAATTTGCACTCGGCCTGTGTGCCATTGAAACTTCGCTTCGCACCTGTGTGCCATGACACTTTTTTCCTTGTACCTGTGTGCCATTCCGTCCATTTGAGCAGGTGACGGTGTTAACTGTGCACGAGAAAAGACATGAGTGCCCCCAGCCTGAACTTTTCTGGTTTCCTGTGTGCCATTGCCCATGGGTTGTTTGTACACTTATCTGATGCACACACATGGCATCAATATTTATAAAAATAGCATGGATGAATAAATGGGTTCCTCTATATATGTATGGATGAATAAATAAAATATTCTTGCAACATTATTTATAAAAATAGCATCAACATTTATAAGGCATCAATATTTAACATAACAGCTAATGGTTCTCATCAGTTTACATAGCATCAACATTGACACAGGCAATAGTTCTCATCACACGACAGTTTACATGAACATGACATAAAAGCTAAGTTTGTTTGACGTAACAGCCAAAAGCGAGGAAATAATTGTTTTTCCATAACCATAACCACGTGAGCAAAATGGAACAGCACATGTTCTAGTTCACTTGCAGCTTCTTGCATGTGGTATTGGAAGAAGAGTTGGATGGGTTGCCTCGCGGTGGCAGCCTCCTTGGTGTGAGCTTCTTCTTCCTCATCGCCATTTTTATCCTCCTTGGTGTGGACTGTGGCTCCACATTTTCTAGTGGATCAGTGTGTGTGCTGGGAGCTTCTTCCTCAGGGCAAGGTAGAAGCAAAACAGGTTGCTCTTGAATAGGATGATTGGATCCAGTTCCAGACCTAGTGAAAAGGCATGTTTTTCATTAGCATTAGGTCTGATGGTACCGGTGTCAAACAAGACATGAAGAAGTTAGACATACCTGTTAGACACACTATTTGATGTTGTGCCAGCTGAACCTATGTCCTTGCCCTTCTGTTTTCTCTGCCTTTTCTTGTGTGTAGCATTCTGAACTGCCTCATGGTATGGGAATTGCATCACACATGGAGCAACCACAATGCTAGTCTCTCGTGTCAAGGCTTGCTGCCTTTGTTTTTCTTTTATTTCGGGACCCCCGCATAAACCAAGTTATTGTAGTTAATCCAAGTAATGGAGATCAACATGTACCAGAAAGTAATGAAGCCAACTATATTACCTTATTGCCTCCATTGCTTTTATATCCTCTGGATTCCCATTCTTGCAAGTGGTATAGTGGTGTCCTAACTGATGACATATGGGGCACTCATGTCTCTTTTTCTTCTTGCTGCCCCCCTCCATAGACGATTTCATCCTATTCTTATGTCTGCCTCCTCCTGTTGATTTCAGCAAGGGTGGATGCATGTAGAAGCCATGATTTGACATAGGCCACATACTTTTGTCTGGAATGCAAGGGATGGAGCCTTTATATGAATCTATGAATTTCTTCACCGAGTAGTATTCATCCACATAGTCTTCTAGTTGGGCACCAGGAATTGAGGTGATGTAAGCAATGGCATGTTTGCATGGGATTCCAGAACCTTGCCAAGCATTACAAGTACAAGTCCTATTAGGGATGTTCACCACAAACCCAGATCGGCTACTACTCCCCTTGGCAAGAAGTTCACCTACACCTTCAGGGGAGGCCGTGATCACTCAATATCAAGGTTGTAACTATTCTCTCTCGGTTTCTGCACAATGTGAGGGAGAACCTTCCCTTTAAATTCCTTGGCAACCCTCTTCCTATGATTCCATTTGATCAACATCTTCTGCCTCAGAGTGTCCAGCAAGTCATCTAGGTTTTTTCCCTTGTCAACCTTAATCCAGTTGTTGAATGACTCGGCTAAATTGTTGGTCACATAGTCCACCTTTGATGTTGTCCTGTACTGACTCCTTGTCCAAAGTTTCTTGTGAGTTTCCAGCAAATATTTCATTGCCTCTGGTTTTGCATCACCCATTGCCTTATAATGTTTATTAAACATATATGGGCTCCATGAGTAAGCAGCAGCCCACAAGTGATCATCAAAAACCTTTCCACTGTACCTTTTTTTAAAATTCTGTACTAGATGATACATACACTCTCTATGCTCAGATTCAGGGAAAACTTCACTAATCCCATTCATAACTGCCTGACCACAATCTGTGTGAAAAGTCAGCAATTCTGGTGAAATAGGTATGGCCTCCTTCAACCTCTCCATGAACCACACCCAATTTTCAGTGGTTTCTGAGTCAATGACCCCAACAGCTACTGGGTACATCCAATTGTGCCCATCTACTGCACAAGCTATGCACAACTGCCCCCTGTACCGGCCATTTAAAAAGGTGCTATCAACTGCAAGGTATGGCCTACAACCTCTAACAAATCCATCAACACATGGTTTCAGTGCAAAGAATAACCTGTTGAACCTTATCTTATTGCCCACTGTGTGGTGATCAATGACAAAAAATGATCCAGGGCAAGACTCCTCTATCTGGGCCTTAAGCCTAAAAAGGTTGTCAAAACTTTTGTCCCAGGGACCATAAATCTGATCCATGGCAAGATATTTACCTTTGTACACTCTCCTATAAGGCACTTTAATTTTCCACTCTGCCTTCAGCCTCCTTCTCAACTCTTTAATACCAAGATTTCCATCCTCTTTGAGCCAATCGATCACCTGAGCACATACCCAAAATTGTGTTACACCAACACAAACTCCAACTCTCCTGTGGCTCTGACATTTATGGGCATGTGGGTTCACCTTAACCTACAACAAATCAACAATAACCACCTTTATTAGTAAAACAAAAGAATTATAGTAGTATAGAACACATCATGAATTATTAGCAAATAAATATTTCTTGAATTAGAAAGCACAACCTGAACTGTCACAACCGGAACGGGAGCGGAGCGCTGCTGCGCTGGTGCGAGCGGCGGCCTTCGGGCGAGCGGCGCGGAGTCACGGGAGCGGAGCAGCGGAGCGATGGGGAGCACTACCGGGCGATGGGGAGCGGACCGATGCGGACCGAAGCGGAGCGGGAGCGCTCGCTATGCGGCGCTGCGGACGGGACCGGACGGGATAAAGGAGAGAGGGGAAAATTTTAGAGAGGGTAGTTTAGTCCTTTTTCTAATCGGGCCCCACACGTCGACCACATAAACGGACAAATCTCACGCGGACGGAATGGCACACGAGTCGGACACGGGTGGTGCGGGCGCGTGCCTCCCTCCTTGGCGGTCCGCGCCCGTGGAAATCCCGCCGACGTGCGGCAAGAAGGCCGGCCGCCGCCATGCCCGCCGCCGCCGTGCCCAGTCGCGCGTGCCCTCGCGGTCGCGCGAACGACACCGTGGCGAGGCTGCGCGTCGAGACGGCGGCGATGTCCATCACCCACGGCGCTCCCGGCGCGTGGCGGCAGCGCTCCCGAGCCCGGAGGCGTGCCCGTGGAGGTCCTAGAGCAGCGCGTCGGAGGTGGGCGGCCGCGTGCTGGTGGTCAACGTGACGTGCGGCAAGGGCCGCGACGCCATGGCCCGCGTGTGCCGCGTCGTCGAGCTCGATGTCCATCACCCACGGCAGCAGGGTGTGATGCTGCGTAGGCCCATGGTGGTGCAGCAGCGGCGTGATGCTATGCAGGCGCTTGTGCATGGCGAGGAGGTTGCTGACCAGCTGCGTGAGCTGCGCCATGGCGGCCTCGACGCGGCGCAGCAGGCAACCGTCGGTGCCGTGGAATCCCTCCACGCAGGTGTCCTGGTTGACCAGCACCGCGCTGAGCCACGCGTGGAGGTCGTCCTCGGCGCGCCGCGCCGCGGATGCGTCCAGCTCCATGCCGCCGCCCCCTGTGTCGGTCGGCCATGGCGTCCAGCGCCCATCCCAGCTCCCGTCGCCCGGAGGCGGCGCGCCCGCGGCGGAGCTCGCGGCGCCCGGCGGCGGCGCTCCCATCTCGCGCTCCCATCGCCCGGAGGCGGCGCACGCCCGCTTGACGGACATGGCGGACCGGCGCGCACCGACTGACAAGGTCGGCGTTCCGGGGCAACCTGCGGACCAAACGCCAAACCAAAGGAAGCACGGTGAGCAGCATGCAGAGGCGAGCACAACTGTAAGATGAATCGGCAAGAGGATCGACGACGACGACGAACGACGGTGACAAAGCTCGGCGGCTCGGTTTGCCGGCCGTGAAGAAGATGACACCGTGCGGGTGCTACAAGCGTTGCTAGGCTGCGGTTGTGGGCTTGATGGACTCGTACGAACTAGGCGGAGACGATGGTGGTGAAGAATCAGACGATTGACGAGCAGTGGTGGCAAATTTTGCGTTGAGGCGGAGCTCGGCCATGGTGACGGGGCGGCCTGCGAGGTGCTGCTCCGTCGCGTCGTGCGCGTCATTCGCCTGCTCGCCCGTGCGCGGCGGAGCCGCCCACGCGCCCGCCCGCCCGCCTGGCCGCGGCGGAGCGCCGTGCGTCGGCGAGGTCGCGGCGGAGCCGCCCGTGCGCGCCGGCCTGGCCGCGGCAGAGCCGCCCACGCGCCCGCCCGCGGCGGAGCGCCGCCCGCGCGCGTGCCCGCCCGGCTCTCCGCTTCGCGCCCGCGCCCACCGTCGTGCCGCCGTCGCGCGCGGCCTCCAGGCTGCGAGCGCGAGGACGCGGCCTCCATGGCCATGGTGCATCGTGCTGGGCGCGTTCTCAAGAAGAGGAAGGACTTAATTGCAAGAGGAGAAAAGAGATAGGGGCCTTTTTGAAAAATTAGTGCTGATGTGGCAGGTTTTGGACCTCTGGTGTGCAGCGGTAAAAGTTCAGGTACCCAAATGGTTACTTTGATAGTTTAGGTACCTAGATGGGAGGAGGCCAATAGTTTGGCTACCTGGGATGCATTTTTACTCATGTTAAAATATAACAGTTGTGCAAAACAGAAGACAATACCTTGTCATTAAGTGAGGACCTCCTTGTAGACAATATTTTTTGTGTATTTATCATTTGTTTTTGTCTTCCTTTTTGTATCCTTTTTATCACTGGGTGGGCTGGCAAGAATCTCAATGTTCGATCTGGCAGTGGCCCTGGATAGCGCAACATTCATATTTCATAACTACTAAGCTGTCATATCTAATATAGCAGAGTATAGAGTTTTCATTTGATAGACAGCAAAAAGTTCGGCACTGAACAAAATTAGGATGTGTACCTGCAAATGGATGGAAGCTCTTTGTGTTTTGGAGCGATATATTGAGAAGTCGACGCAGGAGTTGCTAACCTGAACAGCAAGGCAATTGGCAATTTCAGAGTAGTTCATATCTCTAGTAAGAAGAAAAGGATTTTCTTGTGGCTGCAATTACTGGCTGTCTAATTTCCTCTTTCTAGGTTCCTGATCAGAAGCCTGGCTGGTGTTGCAGGAACGACAGTATGACAATTATAGCTTCACATCTATAAATGGATGGAGAGCAGTGTGAACCTGATTTGGCGCTTTGTGATCTGTTTGTCTCGATGAATCCAATACCTGAAACAAAGAACCCACTTAACCAATCAACAGCTTGGAGACAGTGAGCAGCACGTATCTAATGAGATGTATCGATAGGTATCACATATATATTTGAAAACCATCATTGAACACGGCAATCATGCATTTCGCTTGCAGTCAACGCCCCCATTAACAGAACTCATGGAAGGCTAACAATTAATATCTTAACAGTAGGTAAATGGCTGTGGTGGCAACAAACATGTTTCATAAGCTGAAAGTGAAGATTCCTATTTTTGTGTTGTTCATTCACAACTCAGCATCCAAGCTGAACCATGTGTGCATAGGATAGCTAGCAGCTATTCAGGTATCATAATTATATTTCTATAAAACATGGAAAGTACTTCTGATGTGCAGTGAGAAAAACTAATAAACACCCCCATCTGAGGTGTGCTTTTGATCAAAGTACTTCTGCTGATGTATTGTTTTTTCTAATTAGATATATCCTAAAACAATCAATGCCCTAAACTTATACTGGCTCAAGGAGTTGAAGCTCTTAGATTCAGAACAGCAGGCTTGACATTGGACTTCTCTGATTGCTATAACTATAAATGTCAAACTCTGCTCATATTGATACAACAGGGATCTGCCAGCTATTGCTATTAGTGTAGCCTGATCATTTTTAAATAGGCCACATTTGTCAAAAAGCATTTAGTTGAAACACATTCATATCACATTTGTCAAAGTTGATAACTGGACATAAGCACAGACATATAAGCATTTACTGGACAAGAGTACTCCATGTATTTTAAAATCTAAAACCGCATTGTCTGAAACTACTAATTGCAGGGAACTGAAAGCGTTTGGGGTTTGGACTTTGGACCGCTCACCGGTGGTAATGAATGATAACTCAATTTGATGGTATCGTCAGATGCGTCATAGTCAACCTCCGGAACTTTACAGTAGCCCTGTAATCACAATTAAGGTCATAAATCAAATAAATATAGTATACAAGCTCTGAATAAGAACCATTTTGCTGCACCTATGATCAGCACTGAATTTTAAAGCCTGCAAATACTGTAAAGATGGTTGAACTGAAAACCAATGGACATGTACTTGCATGATGGCCACAAACTGGAATGGTACCTACATTTCAGGAGGCTAAATAAGTCACCCACCCTGGTTGAGGAAGCCTAATTTTGGCCACTTATAAACAACCACATACAGCCCTGTGCACTCCATTCCACTGGGTACATATCCTGATACCGTTCGATCTGCCTAGCTATCCAAATGTCACCAAGGTGGGGTGGATGATGAGCACAAGGGCTATGAACATGCAGAGTAAAACAGATCAAAACACAGAATGCATGCACCCTGCCAACGATCAGTGGCAGTATATACTAATAAAAGAACTCTGAAAGTCTCATCATTTGAAATAATTTGATAAACTATATATATGATAAGCACTCAACTCATGATACAAGTGTGCACATGTAATATTTTTCTTGAACCGATAGGTAGAGCTGCCTGTGATTTTCTCATTATACAAACATCCGTTATGTATCTTTTGCTCAGATTCAAGTCAGTAGAAGTCCATGTGCCTCGTACCATGTGCATTAGAGCTTCTGAATATTTCCCCATTTTCCACTAAAAACTGAAGATTCAGATAATTAACATGATGATATCCAGCCCCTCCACGTATCGTGCATACAAGGGTGCAGTCTTGCAGCACTTGATTGTGAAATCTTGCTTTCTTTTGATGGCAAACATATACACAAAAATTAAAGACAAGCTGGGCAGCCAAGAACAGAGACAGGCAAAGCAGTGATACCTTGTTAGTTATCAAAATGTACAGCCAAAGCTCAGTGCAATATTAGGCCCCAAAGCAAAGACCATGTATGGGTAGTACATACTCCCTATAAGATCATATAACGTCTGGAAGAACTTGAGCTCTTGCTGCCATATTATAGGGAAGAGCAAGATGGATGCATACAGAGCGTGCTTCTAGCTTGCTTGACAAACGGAAAAACATAGCTTGCTTTGAGCAGTCATGCATTCACCCCATAGGCATTCCATCGAACAACTTGAATGTATTCACTTACAACCGTAGTACATAACCAGGGGCAACACATGTACACCACTCATGCATTCACGAACGAACAAGCAAGACAGGCCGGTGCCAAGGACGACGAAGCAAGACAGGGCGATGCCGATGCTGCGTACCTTGGAGCCGCTGGGTGTCCTGCGTCGTGACGACAACGGCGATGTCGGAGCAGGCAAATAGCAAGGCGGTCTCCTCGTCCCCGATGCTCGTGTGCCGCGGCAGTTGTCGTCGAAGCGTGCACAGACTGGAAGACGTCGGCGTCGTCGGCGGCTGGGGCGCGTGGGGGTCGTGCTGCCGCTGCGGCCTCCTCGTCCCGCGCGGTGTTGCGCCGAGGCAGCCAGAAAGGACGGCGAGGGCGAGCCGGGCGGCACACGTCGGCGTCGGGGACGGCTAGGCGCTTGGGCCGCTTCGGGGTCCTCCTGCCGTTACGGTCTCCTCATCCCGCGTGGCGGTGCGCCGAAGCAGGCGGCAAGGTCGGCGAGGGCGAGGACGAGGGCGACGGCGAGGTGCAGGCGAGGGCGGACGGCGGTTCCGCGGAGGGCGACTGCGAGCTGCTGCAGGCGAGGGCGCACGGCGGTTCCGCGGACGGCGATTGCGAGCTGCAGGCGTGGGCGGCACGGGCGGACGACGGTTCGTCGAGGGCGACGGCGACGGGAACGACGACGGCGAGCTGCAGAGCTGGGCGAGGCGGGCGGACAGAGCGTGTGGGGGCAGGGCGGGGCGGGGACGTGGTGAAGTGGTGATGCGCGTCGTGGGCGGGGTGGCGGTTCCGGGTCAACGGGGCGATGCCCGCGGGGGTGCGTGATTAACGGTCCATTACGCGGAGGCAGGCCGATTAGCCCCTGGCTACGATATCATTTCATTCCTTTTAGCAGTAAGATAAAGACTAGTGTATTGGCGCGCGCATCCGCATCCGCGCGCCTGTCTGTGCTACCGGTATTTGGATTGGGTCTTTGTCTTTGTGTTGGGCTTTAGTTTGCGAGACACTGAATCGTCGAGTCAGCAGTGTGAGGGTTTGGTAGGGGTGTATATGTATCCAGATATTTTGGCTTGCTTAATCTAGATAGTTCTCCGGGTCTCGGTCTTGCGTTTTTGTCGCCTGCGTCTTCTCTGTCAGCGCCGCTAGGGTTTCTTGGCGGCGTGAGAAGCCGGACGTAAGTGGTGTCGGCGGTTGTTGCCCTCTGCTCTCTGGTCATCGCCGCGTTTGCCCTAGGTCTGTACCCTTGTGCTTGCTCTTGGTGCAGGAAAAAAGTGCAAAGTGTAACGATACTATTAATCGTAATGGTGATGCCGTATATATATGTATCAAGGCATTGTATTGGACATTAGATCATCAAATCGTGGAACCACATGTGGAATCATCTAATAGGTCATTACAGCTATCGATATGTAGCTGGATGAATCTGCCGAAGAAGCAAAACATTATGGTTCAGGTTACATATTGAAGTTTATGCAGACTTTATCGACTATACCATGATATATGCAAATATGAACAAAGCGTGTTCGTATCTGTCTACATCTCGAGTGAGCTTCCCATCACAACTGACAAGAACCAAACCACCAAAATATGCCATTTGTTTAATAGATTGAGGTCGCCTACATTAAATGGACAATAATGCAATCTGACCAATCTAATGTTTCATGTAAAAAGGTATACTCTTAGCTTTGTGAGCACTTTGATAATTGACTATATGTAAGCATGGTTGCAGCTTCTATGTATCCTTCAGTTTGATGCAAATAACATTTCAGAAATAAACACATCAATTCGGCAGGACTTACGAAGAACCCATGGAAAGTTGTCAAAGGCATTACTACTTGAGGACAACAGAATAGAATCATTTTTGTAACTAAAAATTTGATTGGCATAATAAACTCGTCATGTTGTAATCCAAAATTACAGGCAAGGATCTATAGTCACATGCCATATATTTAGCATATCCTGAAAACATGGTCCCTGATGGTCACAAAACTATATTTGCACAACATATTATTGCCTAAACATGATATGAGGTGGTTTATGTTGATAGCCAACCTCCTCAAAACAACGATACAGGAACAAATACAGGAATCAATCAAAATGAAGGAGGATTCTTTATTTGTCCTGCACTTTAGCTCATGGATAATTCATTCTTTAGATATATGACAAGACCCACCTAATATGACAGAATGATAAAGGAATTCCCTGTCCGACACTAACTGATGTGTCCTACTAAATTCCTCCACCCATTTGGTAGCTATCGTGTGCTCCTATAAGTTGCAGAATCTAATATTTGTGCACAGCATATTATTGCAAAAGCATGATTTGTGGCATCATATATGATTCTGGAACTCCGAAACAAAGAAGGATACACTACCCCAACAAAAGTCAGGAGGGGCATTGTAATTGTCTGAACATAAGGATCTTGAATTGTTTATATGGAAAAGGACCATGGTAAACGTTCTTGAATTGTGTATGGAAAAAGAGCTACCATTCAGAGTATCTAAATGTTGTCTTAGGTAAGTGAACAGGCCTATGGAATCTGCAAGTATATGAACTCATGGCAGTAAATATAAGTATTTCTTCTTTTCCTGCCAGCTGCTCCAGACATGTCGTCCAAATTCAGAAGCCCATGTGACCTTTACTGCATGTACCTAATGATTTTTTTAGGTATTTGCTTGATTCAGGTAGTTAAAAAGAATTTTTTAGGTCTATGCTTCATTGAGGTACTTGAATTTGGCAAAACAAGAGACATGGTGAACCATGACCAAGATATAAGAAAGGTATCTAAGTCTCACAGCATACACTATTATTGACAAAGTCTTGCAAAATGATCTAGTTTTTTACATGCAGTCTGGCTGAAAGAAATCGATACATACAACCTGTGTCTTTGGCGCTTCTTTAGATATGCAAGGTGTTTATCTTGTAGACGCAAACTAACATTCATTATCTTAGCTTGAACATCATATCCAGGTAGACCTTCCTGCTCAGCCTGTGCATTGTCCAATAATGGAGGACCATACTTTATTCCCTGACGGGTTCATAGTCCATAGCTCTGACGGCATTCAGCAATTACTTCGTCAGTAGATATGATGCACTTTCCAATGGCGTCTAAACCTGAAAGGAATAATGTCAGGTCATTCTAATCAATAAATAGCCAACAAATGAAGGTAGCAACACATGGTACAGGTTTTCATGCTCCGCACTAAATTTTTCACATCTAATTAGTTATTCCAGACAATAGTCACTCTGTCTTGTTCAGTAGAAAATAATCGCTCTCTCTTAAGAGTTTCCTCAACCTCCAAGTCAGGCAGTAGTTATGAAAACAACATTACAGTCTGTATTGCAACATTCATGCTAAGAAAATAAGGATTTTGCCGCAACACTAATACCAAACAACTATATAAATCATTGACAGTGTGCAAACTGAGAATAGTAAGTTGCAACTGACGCTGAATTGAATGATTAGAGTGAATATATCTAAATTGTAGTAGTGCCTGCATGTTGCTTTTTTGGTTAAATCATCGTCTCCATCTTTTCAAGAATAAATTTAGCTTGATAGGTAAATTTATAAAAGGCCAGCACTATATTAAGTTTGCAAGTGCACAAAATGAAGATGTACCTACAAGATGGAGCATGAGTCCAATGTGTGGTTTTATGGCTGAACCATCATCAGTTCTGGAATCATATATAAAGGCGTCCTTGCATAGGAAAAGCAAGCCCAGTGAAATGAAAGGTCTGCAAAAGGAGGTCATCACAGTATGTCTATAAGATCAAGCAATATAAGCAATATCAATATAGCATAGGCCTCAATAAGCTATAAATCTGTACAGGGCCAGGACAATATGAATATATATCTAAACATAGAATTCTCAGTTTAGACGTATCTAATATATATAGTCAAGGTTTGTCGTTCAGCCCCTGGAAATGTGGAAGTGCAGAAGCATAGGTGAATCGATTAATAAGCTTCTCTGTAAGGGAAGCTATTGAACATACATGAGGATTTTTTTTCGGCGAATGGAGTCACATGTAGTGTCATAAAAATGAGCTCGATGAAACATATAAAGTAGAAACAAGGACGGAGGCTAGGGAACATATAAAGTAGCGGCAACATCGAAGGAATCAAGGTTACAACATTATTTACAAATGTTTATTTTAAATGATGATTTTTTTGTAAGGGCCATAGCACAGCTGATTATTTTTTTGTAAGGGCCATAGCACAGCTCTGAAATACCATTCATTTTTAGCTCCTGGAGTAGGAAGAAAAAATATACATACACAAATTGGAAGCTGCCTTGATAAGGTAGGGTATTTAATCGGAAGAGATAATCTTGTTCTTGCATCAATTCAATTTATGTGCAGTCATAACACTTAAAGGACATTGCTCATACAAAACAATTAGGAAACTGGAAGGTATGAACATGCCAAGAGGACAAGAACGCAAGTATCTGGTAACTAACCTGTAACAAATTAGTACACCGAAACTTGCGGAGTGAAGGTGGATTAACTCTGAAGCATGAAAAAAAAACAACAGTAAGACATTTTAGATTTTATTATGAGGTACAGGCTGAATATATGGTCTGAAATCTGCATGGAGAAACCCATATGCTGATGGACTAAACACAAAGAAGCTTTTTTTAATGATTGGTTAATGGTGCCAAACTGAAAAGAACAGGGAAGAAAACATTAATTAGGTAGGAGCCACACAGTTTCAGATAGTAGTCCATAATCTGGTTGTACACATACAAACTGACCTATTAGCTAGCAAAAATGTAAGAAGAAACACTTAACATATCATTCGGCACTATTGAATCGGATCATACCGAAGAATAGGCCAGCAAAATCATCAGTTAAATCGTCAATAGGTAAAGCAGCTATAGAATTGTCCTTGTTCTGTTCCAGCAAAGCAGAGAAAGGGTACATGTTAGTACCCATCTGAGCGACGTCCTGTTTCTTTCTCAATTGTTAGCTGATCGATCACCTAGCAACATGAAAGTAGGGACATTGCAAAATACCAATATCCAATTGTTATCATAACAAAATACTTGTACAGCCAAGATTGCTAATATTTTAATATAAACAACACATGAACTTCAAATATGCATTTAAGTAGGAATCAATATTTTTTTTCTCAGTTGTTTTTTCTGTTACTGTCAATTTAGACATTTAAAAACATAAGCATAAGGAGAGGCCTCCCCTTGGCATTTATCTGTAATAGTTGGCATGCATTTTTTTTGGAAAGATCGAATCATCTGACAGAAATTACAAAGTGCATGAACAATAGCATGCAAGCTCTTTACCTTCGTTGATAATTCATTAAAGGAAACGTATGGTAATATGACACTAAGTTGTATGTACTGTAGACCTAAAACTTGCAATTACAGATAGACAAATAGCCTAGTCAGGCTGGCATATTTTTGTAAGAAATTTTAAAAATCAAAGCTGATAAGCACAACACATTTATATATGCAAAGACACCTCAAACTCGCAGTTAGTTGAGATCCAATTACAGCACAGCAGGAAGGGAAGGTAAGGGACCAGCATACCTGGGTACTCGGTACCGAAGAAGGGCGCGACGAAGAACAGGACGCTGCTGAGGCGGCGTCTAGCGCCTGAACGCCATTGGCCGGTCAAACCCTAACCCTAGGGTTTCGTTGACGATAGGAGCGCAGGCGGCCCAGCATCAGCGGCATTGAGGGGGCAGCACAGAGGGTGCATTGGTGGAGGAGAGGAAGAGGGCTGCCGAGCCCCACGCGTGCCGGCGCTCCGCCCCTCGCGCGACGCCGTCTCCTGGCCGCCACTGCGCCGCTGCCGCTGCCTCAGGGGACTGAGATTCAGTAACTTTGCTTAGTAAAGTTACAATGTAACTTTCTGTCCATCTCGGCCATCCAAATCAGATCCAAAGGGTGTCCTTCCTCTCAGCTTATGGGGCCACCTGCCAGTCACTTTATGGGAACGATGGTCGTGTTCTGAGTGTTCGACTGGGAACGGCATCGTCTCCTCCACCTCCGCCGCGCGCGGCCGTCTCTTCCTCCTCCGCCGCCCGCACGCTGCTCCACCATCTCCACGCCTCCTCCTCGTTCGACGTCGCTCTGCGTCCGGCTGCGGCGTTCCCGCGAGGTGGAGCGGCAGCTCGCCGGCTGTGGATGGCACGCGAAGCGGAGCTCCGGCTCACGCTCGCCACGGCGCACGCGCGAGGCAAAGCGGCCCACGCGAGGCCGAGCTCCGGCTCACGACGGCCGCGGCGCGCGCGAGGCGGAGCAGCTGCTCGCCCGCGGCGGCGTGAGCGCGAGGCGGAGCCGCTGCTCGCCTCGCGGCGGTGTGCCCGGCAGCCAGGGCGCCAGGCATCGACGCAGCCGAGGTGGAAGACGTGGAGGCAGGTGAGCAGCATCCTGAGTCCTGACCCTAGGCCCTCCTCGAACTCGCCAAGGCACACCGCGCACTCACTCGTGGGGGCGGACGGCGACTCCGCGGCATTGGCGGGCTTCTTCCTGTAGCTGAACGCCGGCAGCGCCCGGACGGCGGCGTCCTCAAGCCCGCGGCGGCAGTGGTGCTGGTGGTGCGTCGGAGGCGGAGTTCACGGTGGGAGATGATGAGGCGCCGGCGACATTGCCGCCATCTTCCTCCGCGACGGCCACCGCGACGGCGTCGCGGGCGAGCTGTCCCGGCGACCGCGACCGCACGCAGCAAGCTCCCCTGACCACTGGGGTCACAGAGCAGAGGAGGTGGCACCGGCGGTGTGCCCAGCGCAGCATCGAGGAGCAGCATTGACTCGAACGTGCAGTGCATCCGGCGAGCACGAGGAGATTGTGGGCGTGTGCATTGTCGAGTCTGTCGCTAAGCACCGCCGCTCTTGGTGCCGTACCACCGTGCGGCCGTGGAAGTAGACAAGGAGGAAAGAATGGACGGCCACATCACTTAGCGCCATTGGATGCAGAATGGACGGACGAGATGCCTGGAAAGTTACAACGTGACTTGCTGAAGCAAAGTTACTCAATTTGGATCCCAGGATCCAGATTCGGTGCCTTTCCTCTAGCGAGGCACCGCGTACCTTTCGCCCCCTTATCCATCGTTCAAACAGAATCCGATGGCTCTCACAAATTTTCAGCATATCTTTTAGCTTTCCCCCATGGAAACAGGCCGGAGCGGCCTCATCTGCGCGCGCGTTGCGCCGCTCTCCCGCGCGCTGCGATGCTCGGCGACCTCCACACCGGTCTCCACGCGCTGCGCCGCGCTGCTCGCTGGCGGCCGGGCTGGTCTTCCCTGCGCTGTGCCGGTCTTCCCTGCGTTGTGCCGGTCTCCACGCGCCGTGCTGCGCTGCCCGCTGTCCGCTAGGCTGGTCTCCCCTGCGCTGCGCCGCCCACTGCCTGGAGGAGTCGAGCTGTCCTGCAACCATCGATCTGAAAGCCGCCGCATTGAGGATAAGGAGCACCGAGCAGACCAGCATCCTCCATAGAGACGCGCCTTCTAGGAGTACTGCAGCTGCATAAAAATCATGGAGGACAGCAGCAGCGCGAGGCACTGCTTTTAGCGCCAACGCGGACAGAGCAGCGGCGGCGTGCAGCGCTGGAGTGCAGCGCCGGCGCGGCGTACAGTGCGGGAGCTGGCGCGGTGCTACTGCAGCACTCCGTTGACGAATGAATGGCAGCGTGCGGGAAGCCGAGAACCATGCCTGCTGCCGCGTCTTGCCGCAGTGCGGGCGAGCGTGGACCTTCCTCAGGCGATGGACGGCAACGAGAGGAGCGGACGCATCGACGAAGCTCCTCATGAACGTCACGGCTGTGCGGCACGGTCATGGCCGTGCGGCCTTGGTGCTTGGCGCCGCTGTACCTGCAACCGCGTCTTGCCGCGGCGTGCCGAGCTAAGCCGGCGTGGACCTTCCTCTCCCAGAGCAGGGCAGCGCAGCGTCACGTGAGGGCAAGTGCAGGAAAAGCACCGCCGAGGACGGCGCGGTGGCGTGCGATGGTGCGAGGCCGGGGCGAGCAAGGTCCATAGGACCACGGCGCGGCGGCGCGTGTCCGCGTGAAGCGGCTGCCGGCGTGGAGTGCCCGGCTGATTTTTTTCCCCGAAGTAAAATACTCGTACTCTATACTTGAATGGTTGTGAGCCGTTGGATTTGTATTGCACGGTGGATTGAGCGGCGAAAGTTACGGCGTGCCTTACTGAAGGTAAGGTACCGAATCCGCGTCCGAGCGGGAGGACGAGAAGAGTCGAGGTGCTGCCCTTTTTTTTTATTGCCGGGTGGAGCTGGAAGCCACGTATATATCTACTTGGGAAGGAACCAAGAAGCTAAAGCCAGATTGTATTAGAAAGGGTCTTTTGTGCAACTGCCCTTGTTTTAGAGCCTTATTGCTCATTTGCCCCCATTTTTTAAACTTTGCTCATTTGTCTCTGTTTTTTAAAAACAAAGCCACCGTTTGCCCCTCTTTTCATGTTCTATTAGCTGCGGTTAGATAATGGCCCAAAAAAAGAAAAAAGAAGAAATAGAAAAAAGACAAAACTACCCCTTATCTCTTTCCTTCCCACCGGCCCTTCTCCTTTCCTCCCCGTTCGCTCGACACAGCTCGTCTCCGCGTCTTCGTCTAGGCAGGGAGACCTTGGTTCGAGCACCGGCCAGGCCAGCCTCCACCGGCGGGCGCGCGCGCGTCAGGGCAGCCGGGCGCCGGCGGGCTGCCGTGGCCAGGCGGGCGGCCTCGCGCGGGTGGGCGGGCGGCCGGCCTCCGGCGACGGGCGGGCGGGCGGCCGGCCTCCGCGCGGCGTCCTCCAACCCGACGGCGGCCGGCTTCCCGCGGCGGGCGGCCAGGATCGGGCGCGGCGTTAAGCGCGGCGCGCGGCCGGCGGGCGCGGCGTCGGGCTTCCGCGGCCGGCCGGGCGTCGGGGGCGCGCGGCCGGCGGGCGGCGCGGGCCCGCGGCCGGGCGGGGGTGCGGTCGGTCGCGCGGCCGGGCGGGTGCGGTGTCGGTCGCGCGGCTGGACAGCAGCGAGGCGGCACGGCGACGGTGCGGCGCGTCGGGCGAGGCAGCATGGAAGAGCAGACCTCGCCATCTTTCCAGTCCCCTCCTTCACCAGCTCTCTTCCTCCATCCTTCTGTCTCTCGCCGTGGAAGAGCAGAGCGCAGGGCAACAGCAGGAGCAGCGCTGCCGCCGCTGCCGAGCAGTCGCTCGTCGCCGCCGCGCGTGTGGCCAGGAGGCCACGGACCGCCTCGGGCCAAGCCGAGCGGTGCCACGGGTGCGCCAGCGTACCCTGGTGCTCCACCGCTGCCCTTGCCGCCGAGGAGCCACCCCGTCGGCCGGAGTCCCGACGTGCTCTGCTCGTCCCGTGAAGGAGAAAGGGAAAGAAACGCGATTTTGTTTCACTTTTTGGGTCCAGGTGCTTAACTACCAGAGAGAAAGGTTTACTTATATGGGTTTGGTTGATTTTTGAAAAATTCAGGGTTCCCGGTGCAAAATGTTTGTCTTTTATGAATTTCTGAAGGGCCATTCATGTGGAGGGCATTTTCGTCTTTTTACCCTGGACTTAACGGTGTTAACTCCACTTCACGGGACAGGGGCAACTAGAGGCTTCGTTTTTGAAAAAAGGGGCAAACGAGCAAAGTTAAAAAAATGGGGGCAAATGAGCAATAAGGCTCCAAAACAGGGGCAGTTGCACAAAAGACCCTATTAGAAAGCGCATTCATGGCAGAAGCCGTTCCTGTACAAAGCGGCTTCAAATAATATTGATCGTTTACTGCGAAATCTTACGGTGGTAAATAATTTAGCCGATGTGGATAGGCGTTCATTTAGAGGAGCTAGTCATCTTTGTACCTCTTTAATTTAATTGAGATGAAATGGAAAGCAGACAATACCTTCTTCGCTAGGCTAGTGCTGATCCAACAACTTGCTATTCAAAGTTGCATAGGATGTGTTTGGTTCGTTTCCTTCCTAAGGCTGGCTAGCAAAACTAAGGCTGGCTAGCCTAAGCCTGGCTCTAGCAGGCCAGGACCTGTTTGTTTGGTTGCTTGCGATGCTGAGCCTAGCTAGGATAAATTTGTGTTTGGTTGGTTGGCCTGATCTGGATATAGTCACCTCTTCCTCGTGCTGGTGAGTTCACCTCCGTAGGAACATTTTGTCAAACATGTGGTGGGCATGCTTATCTGCTCTGCCATGGTGTGCGTCGAGCACCTCCATTCCGCCACCGTCGAGCACGATGAGTAGGGCATAGCAGCAGGACGTCGTGCACTTTGTAATGGCCAGTTACAACTGTAACAGCAGCACGGCGGGAACAGGCAGCACCATAGGGGCGGCACCTCACGCACTGGATGTGCGCCGGTGTGGTTGAAGAGAAGGGAGAGGAACGCGCCGGTGTCATTCGACGAGCGCTCAGGTGAAGCCGAGGAGGCTGAGCGACTAGGCGCTCCTCGCCACGTGACAGTAAACGATACCGAGTAGGCGCGGCTCGCCGCACGGAGCGCCCACCCATCATCGTCCTCCCTGGTCCGCTCCACCGGATCGGTGGCCTCGACCTCTGCAGGGTCCGGCTCCACCCATCGTCGTCCTCCCCACATCCGCCCCAGAGCCTAGGGCGTAAGGAGAGGGCGGACACCTCAGAGAAGGCGAGCACCAGCATGGCGAGGAGAAGGCGGCGGCGGAGGCTGACCCGACTCGAGGCGAGCACGGCGAGCACCTCATCGCCACGGGGCTCGTCCCCTTCCTCCCGCCAGGCCATGGCAACGGCCACCGCACGGGCCATAGCCACCACGCGGGCCCTCGCCGCAAGGTCTGCGTCGGGAAGGCGGGTGCAGGGGACGCGATGTCGCCGGCGGCGATGGACCACCGCACCGAGGCCTCTAGATTCATCGGCGCAGAGCAGGGCGAGTCCCCACGGCCATGGCGAGTTCGCACCGAGGCCTCCAGATTCGTCCGTCGGGGAGGCGCAACGAGCACGTCGAGGAGGGCAGGGAAGCAGCAGCGGTGGAGAAGGAGCTTCAGCGGGGGGAGAAGGAGCTCCGGTGGGACATGGCTTCACTTCACGGGAGGTGACGAGAAACACAGAAGTGAGCACATGGGGGCTGGCGCAAGGCTGCATAGGGGGGAACGGCCGATTCGGCCGTTCTACCCTGGGCTGCATAAGCCTGTACGGCTGCATACACTTATGTAGGTCAGAGGCCCTAGCTAGGCAATCAAATAAGTGATTTTGAGTCCCCAGGAGCCTGGTTGGGGAAATGCACCCAACCAAACACACCCATAATCTCGATCCTAGACTGGCTTCCTGGAGCCAAATTTTACGTGTTTGTTTGTCTGCAAAAGGTTCATCCGTACGCTTGTAGCTTAGTCTGGTTGGAACGCTCATGGCGGCCGTTCTATGCTGGCCAGGCTTGGGCCACCTTGTGTCGGTAGTTCCATCACTGTCTACGGTGCGGTGACTTTCTCCATGGCGCATCTCCGTCCGCGACGGCGACGCCAACGAGCTTCTTCGAGCGGAGGAGGAGGACAACGCCAGCGACGTAGGTCGAGGGCTAGGGGAGTCGTGCCCACAACCCTGTCCATTGTCGCCGCCCTGCTCTGACCAGGACCTGCAAGCACTCAATGGGGACGTCGACCATGCTCGACATTAGCACCTCTGCAGCCCGGGGATGAAGAGGGCGGCCACCTTGCTCAACGCCAACACGGTGGTCGGGCGCTCCTATCGGCAAGGTACAGCACGCCCACATCGTGCAGCCGCCGTCGCGTCAGACCTCCAGCGGACGCGGCGCGATCTGCCGATGGCGCCGCGGCCGCCACGCTTCCTCCGCGTGGGGGCACGCGCGGCCGGCCCTGACCGCCAGGCTTGGGTGCGAGGAGGAGGTGGGAGAGGGAGAAGGTGGGGGTGCACGACGTGGAGCTGTTCCTGCCGTGGCGTCGAGCGATGCCGGTCACCCGGCGGGGTGGTTCGTGCCCGGGCTCATGGTGCTCGCCACGGCTCTGCTTAGGGGTGTTGTTCGTGTGTGCGGGTGATCCATCGTTGTTCATGCCCGGGCCCGTGTGTTCGTGAGTAGCAACCGGGTTTTATCTGTTTTTATTATTCTTTTCTTTTATTTCTTTATTTATTTTATTTCCTTTTTATTTTACCATAATTAATTATTTGTTCTTTTTAATGCTTCTTTTTTTCTTTTCTCTTGTGTCGTTGTGTTTTTTTATAAAGTTTTATTTTCTATTTACCTTCCTTAATTATTTTCTATTTTCTTCATTCTTATTTTATTTTTACTCTATTTTTATTTTTTTAGAATTACACAAGACAACACAGACGTCCACAACACGCACGCACACTCACTCCTATGAACACACGTACGCAAACCCTACCCCTAAGAGCACCTCCGAAAGACTGGGCACCCGACAGATCTGGAGATTCCCGAAATCACCCCTGGTGCCTCGTGAACAACGAGAATGTCGCTTACCATTTAACACATAACGCCAGAAAATTCTTGGGAAAATCCCACGCACGTGCCTACAAATTCGTCCATCATAGAAGAATTATAATCAAAATAAAAATTATAAATCTAATTATTTCTTGGATGGGTGCTTGTTGTATTCTCGGGTTCGTTGCAGGTCCTATAGCTGCTCCTTGGTCTACCTTCGGTGATGAAGCTGCTGTTGTTGTTCCTAGTTCTGGTTCTCATATTGGTGGAACCTTTTGAGAACCTATTTTCTCTCAGTGAGCTAATAGGTTCACATCCTTGTGGCATGGTGAAGGGATGAGGTCGAATTCTTTCTTGCCTCAACTTCACTGGGAAATTAATAAGAGTTGAATGGTGTTCTGGAGTTCAGTGTTGTTGGTGCACGATCTTTTGTCATAATCATCATTTAGTTAAAGCCTTTATTTTAGAGTTTATTCATCCAACCAATGTTTTGTCAATATTGCATAGCCTTGAAGAAAGACTTACCTGATTAGTTGCCTACATTTTGGACGCCGTTTTCGGCAAATTGGGTGCAGCATGTCTTAAGCATTTCATGAAGAAGCTGTTAAAAAGAGCAGGAGTAATATGAGATTTAGAAAAGTTTATAGAGCAATGATGAAACTGATTGAAAATATCCAATAATATAATTTCGTCAAAGAATGTTCAATTTAAAAAGTTACAGATAACACCGGTATGTAATGAGCAAAACTTTATGTTGGTGGACAATGTACAGATAACAACCATTCGTTTGAGATTGATATAAGGTTCATTTGAAATTAGAAACCTCGTGTCAAAAAAAAATAAGAAACCTCATTGTTGACGGGAACGCCGCTTACCACTTAACACATAACGCCGAAAAATTCTTGAAAAAATCCGGATCGTCCTACCATTGGACTAATTTTCTTTTTATCCTTATTTAAGTTGTTCATTTTTTTGTTCTATATATTTTTTTATTTGTTAATCATTTTTATTTTGCATTTTCCTTTTTTGTTGTTTTACTCAAATTAATTGTTTAACAATTTTATTATTTTATTTTGTTTCCTATATATATGTGATGTTATCGTGGCCATCAGATTTTAATCACGGGTGCTACATATCGTGTGTTATATGGTGTTGTAACATGCGGATTTGCCTAGTCTATGGATTCGGTTATTTTTAGCTTCTCCGAACAACCGACTGTTTGCAACCTCCAAAACAGTCGGTTGCTGGGTAGACAACTCCAATTAAATGCTTTGCTCCACTAGAAGACATTTGATTTTAAACTCAGACTAATGTCCATTGGTTTCCTAGCCTTCTGTCATGGTTCCTCAACAAATTGGACAGATAGCTTGAAAATTGGAGATTTAGAGAGAAGCAAAAATGAGGACAAAGAATAGAGATAGATTTCTTTGATGTTTTAGAGTTTCATTTCTTTGTTACAAGACACAATGGCCTCAAACGTTATATACCAGCCCGATTCTTAGCATAATGCTCCTTAACTCGCCACCAACTCACACCACTACGACTTAGCTGTCAATATTATCCCATCTTGACCAACGTCATTTGCTTTGTTGTCAAATGCATAACAATACTCTTGATCCTTCTTGCCCTCTTCTCCGTGGCCTTGACATTGCCCCTTCCTCAAAAAGTTGGTTGTCCCTAATGAAAGTGCATCTAGCCCTTTAGTGGGTTTTGGTGAATTGAGTGACAACATAATTAAAGATCTAATGATTTTGCTAAGTGATTGAACAGGAAGTTGATTATCTCACATGAACTTGTTTGAGTTGAATAAAACCAAAATGATGTGTTGTTGTATAAGCAATCTAGTTCAAGCACAAGACAACAATGCAAATGGAATTCATGTAAAGGCTTGTCTATTGTGAGAGTTCTATGATTCATGTGGAAGCAAGCACATTGAGAATTATATATTGAGACATAAGGGATTGCATATGGAATGGTCTCATATTTGAAGCTTGCTATATTGAAATAAAAAGATAATTGTGCAAATGATTGGATGATCCAACATAAGATGTGACTTGATGGTTTGAGTAGGTGAAGATAGCAAGGAAAGGCTTCGAGGTACTAAGCAAAGGTGAAGGACAAGCGACGGCTTGGTGGCCGAAGAACCTAGCTAGGGTGAAGAAGAAAGTACTTGCATTAGTTGAGGTACCAATCAAGCTATGAAGGTCATATTGATGTGGATGATCAATTCTCTATTTGGAGTGTTTGATAAAAGTGACTTGGTACATTTGGAATTATCTCTATTTGATGAATGGAATCAAGTCACGTGCTCAAGATGGCTATGCTCAAGAAGAAATCAAAGTTGACATGTTGACACCCTCACTTGATGAAGATTGAAAGAATTGGCTTCGCGGTAAAAAGAAAGCAACTCAAGAGGTTTATATTTATTTGCTTTTGGTCTTGAGTTGATAGGAAAGTCGTACTATTAAGAGGGATGCATCATGTCATAGATTTATATTCTTAAGTGCTCAAATCTACCTTAGTTTGCTTGAGAGAAAGGCTGACCGAAGTTCTGGTCCCCCTGACCGGAAGCTCTGGTCCCCCTGACCGGAAGTTCCGGTCCCCATGCCAGAAGTTCCGGCTATAATAGATATTGCCGTCGAGAGTGCGCTGTTGCGCGCAGTGGCTACGGAAGTTCCGGCCTGCCCACCGGAAGTTCCGGTGGTACTGTTTGCGCGAGCGTGCGCGTGCGAGAAACTACCTCCGGTCTCTGGCCGGAAGTTCCGGCCACAACCAGAAGTTCCGGTAGGCCTGTGACAGTTCCTTCAAGCCCAACGGTTAGATCCAGATAGACCGGAAGTTCCGGTGGTCTCCCACCAGAACTTCCGGTAGTGCAAATCTGAGCCCAACGACTAGAAAACGGTTAGTTTCTCAGTGGGGCTATAAATATCCCCAAGCCTCCACCTTTGGGGGCTGCTGATTCTGCTGCTTCTCTTTCTCATTTCTGAAGCCTTCCAACTCTCTCAAACCCTCTCTTAGTGAGTGATTGATCCAAATCGACAAATCCAATTTGTGGGTTGAGAGAGAGATTCAATTTGTGAGCAAGCCACCTCTTGAGCACTTGAGCATATTGTCTATTTTGTGATTCGCATTTGTTACTCTTGGACTCTTCGGTCCTAGACGGTTAGGCGTCGCCGGAGAGCACCCAAGAGATTGTGGTGTGCCTCGGAAAGTTTGTGCCGGTTTGATTTCGCCGCCGAAAGGGAAGAAATCAACTAGTGAAGGAGGAAACGGAGTTGGAATACACTCCGGCTAGAGTGACGACCTTCGTGGTATCCTCTAGGGGGAGAACCCAAAGGATAAGGAGTTGGGAGAGACTCCCGCTAGAGTGACCTATGTGGTATCCTCTAGGTGAATCCTTTGGTCTCCCACAGCTCCCTCAACAACGAGGACGTAGGAACTCCTTCGTGGGGATTGCCGAACCTCGGTAAAAATAGCTTGTCTTGCTGTGGCGGTAGCATCGACTACCCTTTGTTCTTGTGTTCTTGTTATTCTTCCTCTCTACCCCCTTACTTCATAGGTGGGAGGTCCCGATCTATGATTTGGTGTGGTGCCAAGCCTTGAGGAGCTCAACATCATCATCAATAACCTCTAGGAGGGTGTGGTAACACTTGGATCCGAAATCAAAACTCGATTTACTCTGATTTCGTAGCTCATTTAGGGCACCAGAAGTTCTGGTAGGTCTGCACCGGAAGTTCTGGTCACCCTAACCGGAACTTCCGCTCCAAACCCCCGGAACTTCCGGTAGGTCATTTAACTTCCGCAATTTCGAGTTTGTGAGTTTCAGTTTTTGCGAAAAGGCCTATTCACCCTCCTCTAGGCGACATCCTCGGTCCTTACACCTAAGCAATAGTGGATGGAAATCTCCAAAGATTATGAACTTTCTCCCACGGCGTCAAGGTTGGTGAGTGATCATCAAATCACTGCACCTAAATTTGTGACCGCAAAGAAGCACCTTTCTACACCATATCTGAAGCTAAAAATGGATGGGTGGGCTAGACAACCATCAAAGAATCATGTGGAACCAGAGTGATATCATTATCTTTTAAATTCTATCAATGAAACACACAAGAAAATCATCAAGTTCAATGTATCTTGGATGCTTTTGAGTTCTCTATTGGAGGTGCATTATATGTTGGGACCATACTAATGTCTCCAGGGCCCAATTACGTAACCTTGTGAGATAATGATTCCCCCAAATGTTTTTTAAATACAAACCTAGTTAGGGGAAATTATGAAAATTTCCTCTCACGCCTTTCCTATAAAAGGGAAAGAGGGGGATAGAGAAGGTAATTGATTCATTTTCTCTTAATTACTCTCCGATCTTTTTCTAAATTGCTCTCCACATTCTTCTCTATATGTTCTATCTAAGAGCAAAAATCTAAATGTTTACTGCATCACAAACGCTTAAAAACTTAGAAATATTTATCTTGTTAATATTAGTATGACGTTTCGCCCAGGCTTCACAAAAATTCTAGCTTCGTCACTGCTCGTGAGCTAGCATAGTACTCCGTTCATCTCAACCAACTCACCACGAACCAATAGAGTCAAGATCAAATCCTCCCAAGAAAGGAATTTACCACAGAAACTTCCAAATTTATGGCCTTTTTGCAGCAAGGATAAAGTTAAGATACCCCCAACCACCCAAATCCATAAAAACGAGGAGGGAGGATTGAAGGAAGCTCTGCCCTGCCACTGAAATTCACCAAGACCTCTTAGCAAAACAAGAAGTGAGAGCTACAGATAGCTAATTTGACCCTCAGTTATTCAGAGAAGCACCAAAATCACTAGGATTGATGGTGCCTTCTGCTACCCTTTCCAACTACTCAATGTCTCAACTGAACAAGCATCCAACCTAATTAAATAAAGATAAAATTGTCTCCTCGACAACACGAGTAGAAGGAGCCACCAAGGAGAAGTCATAGTTGGAATCTTTGACGTTATATAGGACTGCAATTCGACTATCCAAGAAGATGGATCGAAGGCGACATCATTCGCATGAATCTCTCAAGAGAAAACACAAAAAAAAAACACTCTGGAAGAAACTCAATTTTCTTAAGGAAAACGCTCAAATTCCCCAGGACGGACGGACTCAAGTCACTGAAAATCGAACTGAAAGAGTTGGATCCTCTCTTCTGACCTTGCGGCCTCAGCAGTAGTACACGCGCACGAGAAAGAGGAAGTGGGAAGGAACAACCAAACAAGGAATTCAGAGAGGGGGGAGAGGAAAAAAAGAGAAGGAAGCGAGGAAGAAGACAAAGACGTTGACGGGGAGTGAGCACCGTTTTGCTTGTCGGTTGAAAGCCTTCAAAGCCTCCCTTTTTTCCTTTTGGTATAAAATTTGGTACGGAAATTTTAAAGTACGGAGAGTTTCTTCGTCCCTTTTTTCCGCAGCTTCGAGTTTTTTTCTTCAAGTCCCTTTTCCCCTCTTTTCGATTTCAGTTTTCTCCATACTATATTTCCTTTATAAACACTTGTGATTACTTGGGCCGATAAATTACTCTTTTTTCTTTTGGAAGAAGACACATGTGTGATATTTCTCGAGGAAAACAAAAGAACAACTTACACAAAATGATCTCGAAAACCTTAATTAAAAAGATAAAGTACATTATGGATCAAGCTAGTCATCTTGATCATTCGTTGCCAAAAACACATTGAATATATACAGAAACCATCAATTATCGTCGCCATGGAAGGTTTTGAAGATCGCAAAATTCACTCGTCGCTAAAGACAAAATCTAGAACACACTAAAAAACATCGGCCGGAGGAACTTTCCAACAAACGCATGCTTATGATCCTTCACCATCAGATCAGAGATTTAGAGATGCCACACCTTGCAATAGAACAAACCAAAAGAAGGGTCAAAATGAATATGAAGAGAGCCAACTGACTACTACCCTAATAAACACATCAACTACCACCAAGATCAGAAAAGAAACCACAAATCTAATAAGCCAAACTCTCATTAGCCATTCGTCAACGTCGGGTCGAACGTTGAAGAGATACATTATTATAGTGCTTCATCGTCTCCACCACCTCATCGATGATGAATTGATGACAGAAATCAACCTCTAGAAGAACAAGGATCAACAAAACAAAACTATGAATTGTGGAAGGATCAAGTCCCACTCCTTCGGCCACCCGTGAGATCACTAATGGGAGAGAGGAGGCAGACCAAGGCGATCTCGTTGGAAAGGCCAGCGGTGTTGGATACCCAGATTAGGGATATCCCAACGGGCTGGCAATAAGGCCCATGTGAACCGATCACTTAGGACTAGCCCAAGAATCCGGCCTGCTCCTCCCAGGGCCTCCCTAGGTCAACAAGGCAAACTAGGCCCGTGGACGAGCGCAGGCTAAGACAAAGCCCTCCACCGTCCCTGTCGACGAAATATCTATGGTAGTCTACCAAGGGTATACCTACGACAGTAGATGATTGGCGAGGGTGCGCTTAGACTACGAGCTAGACGTGATCAGAAACACAAGACACAAGATTTATCCAGGCTCGGGCCACGAGGTGCTTGATACCCTACGTCCTGTGTTTTGATCGGTTGTATTGCTGGGTGCAAAGATCACAGTTCGACTTGAGTTGATCTGGGTTGTCCTCTAGGGGACCCCTGCCCCTCCTTATATACTCTGAAGGGACAGGTTTATAGGTAAAGTATCCTATTTGGTACTATTACAATGTTGTGCGGTGCACGTCGCGTGCCGCACGTCTTCATCTTGTAGGCTGGGCCATCTCCGATGGTGCGACCCTTGTATAGCCGTGAGGGTATTAAACGGGGGTCATATCCCCACAGCTAGTCCCCGAGCACCATGTATCTTGAGGAAAACACCGCCTTGACCTTCATCGACCAGTGAGGCTTGAAGTCTTCTATTAACCAACCAGTCAAACGTACTGTTAGAGCGTTATGCTGGTCCACCGACCAGTTGGAGAGAGAGCACCACAGGAGTGTTCTGATCTGCCGACCAGGTTAATGAAGAGCCGACCACTATGTCTGTCAAGTACAAGTCTTGTCGAAAGATGCATGTTGCTCCAAAAAGAAACAAGTTCCGCACATCTGGTGACGTGGGCCTATAGTAGCATATGATGCTTTGCGTCATTTGTGTAAAGTAGCTAACAAGAGAAGGCCAAAAAGGGCAGGGGTCATGCCTCCGGTACCCAAAAAATAGATTGAACCAGCCCAAGTCACTGCTAAGTGACGTGGGTCCACGTAGTCCCCGAGCTTGATATAAGGTGGGAAACACGTTGTGTGAGGGTCCAATGAAGAAAGACCATAGCTTCGCCATGGCGCAGTCCCCAGCTTCGCTGGTGATGCTTGCATGAAGAAGACGAACGCCGAGCAGTCCCCAGCTTTGCTGGTGAGCACTCAATGTAGCTGTCGATGAAGTCCAGGCGACGAGCAGCTAGTTCGACTGGTCGGTGAGCACCGAGCAGCCCAACCAATTGGTCGGAGGTGAAGTCCGTGTGCCAGGTGGCGTGACCACCTGGACGATGATCATCGATCCAGTCCCCAAACGTAAAGAGTATGCTCAGCAACCGAACCTTGTCCTTGAAAAATAAATATGTAGAACGGATAATACATGATGTACAAATAAAATATAGGGCTCCAAAGAATAGCACTAGAGCAGGTGAAGTGAACACTTGGTGTTCTTTTGGTGATGTATTATACTCTGTATAATTTATTAGGCGAAAATATAGCAAAAAACTTTGTTTTAGCTAGCATGTTGTGTTTTAATCAGTGTTATTAGTGTAATTCATCCTAGAGACTAATCAGCTCCTAGGTGACTAAGTGACCTCGAGTGAACAGCGCGATGCCAGGATCACTAGGGACCTTAGTACCGTCAAAGAGCGACTGTCGGTATCTCCTGTGTTGTATAGCACGGAGCCGTAACACGTGGTCAGAGGAACCGAGAGCAGTGCCTTTTCTGATAGACTCGAACAGGAGGACATAACTGTTTGGCTTTATCAGGAAAACATGTGCATCCTTAGGATGGTTCTACATGGCAAAAATGTAGACGTCGAGCGCACTCTCTAAGTGGTCGGTAAAAACAGTGAATATATAGACATCGAGCGAACTCTCCGAGCGGTCGGTAAAGAAGCATGAAGATGATATCCGGAGAAATATGGTTATCGATGAAATTTAAACATATTTAATAATATACTTAGCTTGTTTGACGCCGAGCAGTGTAATTGGTATGTCGTCGTCGTGGTCGAGTAGATGAATGCAGCTCGGCCAGCTTAGCTTGGAGAGCTCGCTCCGCGGCTCGACGAGTCATCCCGTACTGGTCGGCGTATATGCTCCAAGGTGCGTACGTGGTCCTTCATGTGAATCTCAATTTGCTTGTATATATAGCTTGGATCTGTTGTCCATGCATGTTGCCGACCAGGGTCAATCGACGTTGTCGTAGTGAATTAGTGATGCCCGAGGAGATGCATGCAGCTCGGACGGCTTGGCGTGGCTCGCGTGTCGACACGGCTTGTTGACGGCTCGACGTGTCTTGGACATCTTGACGCGGCTCGGATGGGAGTCGATCTCATCCTGTCGGCGCGTTAGACGTAGTCGAACGGGATGCTTCAGATGCCCCGTGCCAAGAAGTGTACATGGATGTACAGGAGCCGCGGCCTTCTTCATACGCGGATATATGCATGCGTACATGCAAATCTCCTTCCTTTGTTTGGCAGAGAACAACGTGGTTTTGTGTACGCCTGTGTGCAGACGATGTTGATCTTGTGCGTGCTTGACACAGCTTGTCGAGTTGATGACGATGAGATCCGCTCGCGCAGGAAGAATGTGCAGTCGGTGATGGACACCAATCGACGACGACGTGAGCCGTGTTATGGCCGAAAATCTCCTGCCAACAGAGCATCGATGTAGCTAGATATATATGCAAATATGTAGGTACATATGTATTCCAAAGATAGAATATTCAATTGAAATAAAGTAATCGACTTAGCTTTGTTCGAACGGGTGGATCTTCATGTTTGAGATGTGGAGAAGCAACAACAAATTAAATCTGTACGCACTACAGGAATCCGCGGGTTTGCCGACAGCTGAAAGCTGTCGGCAAAGCCCATTTTACTGTCGGCAAACAGGACTTTGCCGACAGGAATAAGGGCGCAGTCGGCGTACTTTCGCCGACAGCCACGTGGTCTGTCGGCGAAGGAACAGCGCCGTCAACTCGGCTGCCGTTCGGTTCGCCGACAGCCACGGCTGTCGGCAAAGCTAGGTTTGCCGACAGCCCTGGCTGTCGACAAACTCAGGGTTTGCCGACAGCCACGTCAGCATGGCTGTCGGCAAAAAGGTCAATTTGCCGACAGCCAGATAGACCTGGCTGTCGGCAAACTCCTCTTTTGCCGACAGCCGGGACAACAAGGTCGGCAAAGCCCACGCCAAGGCCGTCGGCAAACTCCGGTGTCGGCAAAAAATCCATACTTTGCTTTGCCGACAGCTATGGTCAAAGCCGTCGGCAAAGCTGGGATTTTTTTTTTTTTTTTTTTTTTTTTCATTGCATTCGAACCACATTTATAGCATATATATATATATATACCACGAGATCACATTTATAACAACAATATAGCATATAAACCGCATTTCATCATCGGATTCGATCTCAACATGAATCCACACATGAACATCATCAAATCCATCGATACATGTCCAAAATACACATAACGTCGCGTAACAAGTGCATACATGTCCAACATACATGTCCAACAAGTCCTACAAGTCCAACATGAGGGCAAAAGGGTCTAACATGCATCCTAGTCGAGAAGATGGAGGCAAAGGTACCTAGCTCCTCCCAATAGGTCCTCCTCCTACAAAAAGAGATAAAAAGATTACTACCCACTCAAAAATTCGGCGGCACCTCCCCGCACGGGAGGTTCCAAGACCTCGCAAAAACATGGCACGAAGCCCAACAACGACCACGGCACGAAGGCCGATAACCACCACGGCACGAAGGCCGATATACACAATGGCACGAAGGCCGACAACCATCGCGGCACGAAGGCCGACAAGTAGTTAAGGGAGGCAAACGTACCTAGCTCGTGGCGTCGTCCCCAGGGGTCCCATCGCCCCACGAACCCCACCCTGCCTATGGTGGTGCCTGAGTCCACCCTGACGGCGCGGCGTCGTAGCGCCATAGTCCTGCGCGAGGCCCCTGCTGCGTCTGCGCCCCCGGCCACGAGGAGTAGCCCTGCGACTGTGGAGGAGGAGGCCCCCACGTGAACGGCTGCGTGGGGTAGGTCGGGTAGGTCGGGTACCCTGGCCAGCCTTGCTGTGTAGGGCTGGCACCCAGTGGAGGGCTGGGAGTCGGGTTCGAACCCGCCGACGGAGCCTGCACAAAGGACAAGTGAGGTAATTAGTAAAGTACCTGCAGGATGGCCGCACAAGCTAAAGCAAGTGAGGCAATTAGTATTATACTCACCGGACGCTGAACAGGAGCAGGCACTGGGACTGGGACTGGTGCTGGAGCAAAGAGCGAGGGAGGAAGCTCCCGCTGTGCTTTGGGTCCGAGGAAGCTCGCCAGTCCGCCATCCGACGCCGGTGGTGCTCCGTCGCCGCCGCCGTGCGCCGGTGGGCCGCCTCCACCGCCGCCAGCTGCATCTTGTGGGCCAAGTCCTGGGCCGCCTGATTGGCCTCCAGCTCTTCCATCCTAGCCCGCAATATTACACCCGCACATGGTTGATGGTATGTGAAGCGATGGTGGATCATGTGTGAACGATGAATGGAACCGCACTTACCTCCATCTCGCGTGTACATGGGCGGTGCTCGGCCGTCGTGGCGCTATGGGGATGCCGGAGGAGCCGCTAGAGTTGGCTTTTCGAATCTCTCTCGGCGTGGGAGTAGTGGTCGGGTCGATGGCGTTGTTGGCCATCCAAGAGGAGCCGTGCTTCCTTCCTCCTCCCAACCTCATCACGAGCTGCGGGTCCGGGGGCTCCGTGGTGGGGTCCTTGTCGTCCCCATAGCGCGGCGAAACGCGGCGCCGTACTCGACGAGCTTGGGGTGGACGCCGGCGTTGGTGTACGCGTCCGGCCCGTCCTGCGGGTCGAACCTGTTGTTCGGGTCCTTCGCCTTGCCCTTTTTAGAAAGGGCGTACCCCACCACCACGTTGATCTCCTCCCCATCATGGGAGTCTCTCTGCGAGAGGAAAACACAAACATGGTTAGAGGTAAATAGATTGAGCGCTATATGAGTCCATGTGTACCAAAAGGAGCATACCCAGGCGTCCATGAACTGCGGAGGGACCGGTTCCCTTGGTGGTGTGCTACCCCCTTGTTCTTGAGCCACGCGCGACGCTCATTTTTCACCTCGTACGCCTTGTCCGATCTCCAAAGAGCGCACGATCTCCTCCCAAAGATTCCGGGTCCTTGTCGCACCACTCCGGTATCCACTAAGAAACATCAAGTATTTGACATGTCGAAGATGAATTGAATGTTTCACGGAAGAAGTAAGAACGAATGTTTCCTCGCTTACTTACCGGCAAGTACTCCGCCTCGGTGAGGTCGGTCTCCCTCTCCAAGACGATCTCCTCGCCCGACTCGCCGCTTATCGATCGCCTCGCCAAGCACGTTGCGGTAGTGCTTGATGACGCACTTTGGATGCGCGCCTCGTGGTACAAGTCCCCGAGGCGTGAGTGGCGAGCGTTCTCCCGGACCACCGCGCCCGGCTTGTTTCCCATCCTCGCACTCGAAGTACTCCCGCATGCGAGACATCATGTATCATTTCATTGTTTCAAGAACATCCAATGAATGTGTAGTATTGAGAAATGCGTTGTGATGAAGACACTCACCCAAAACTCCCTCTTGATCTTCGCCGCAAGTGTCTCGCGTGCGGGTGAATCGACGATCGCCGCCTTCGGGCTCGGGGACGGGACGGTGTGCACGTGGAAGTGGTCCCACCGCATGGGCGGCCGTCGAACGCCGTCGATGGTGACCATGCCCGGTAGTACTCCCTAATCAGCGGGGAGAGGATGCCATTGACATGGCGTGAGTCCCGTTTAGCACAAGGGGCCACCTCCCTCGGAAACATCCAGCTCCCCGCACGAGTCATTAACAACAATTGTTAGTCTGCGCCTTCGGTTTCCTACATGCCATATGAACAATGTGAACAAAGTAGTTTACTTACCTCGCCGCCGACGGGTGAAATCACCTTGCGGTGGTGGGGGAGCGGCTTTCGGCTAGGGAGCGTCGAGGGCCCGCGCTCGAAGAGCTTCCTCGAACCCGAGGAAGGCCCCGTCACCCCCGCCGCAGCGGCCCCCTCGTCGTGTCGTCGTCGTCGTCGTCGTCGTCGGCCGACGCCGACGCCGCCGCCGCCGCCCCCGCCGCAGCTACCGCCGCCGCCACCGCCATCCGGTCGTCGTCGTCATCGTCGTCGTCCTCGTGGTGAACTCCTGCTTCCTCTGCCGGAGACGCCGTCACGGCCGTCTCCCCGTCTGCGGGAGCAGCACCTCCTCCTCACCGGTCTCCTCGTCCACGTCCGGGCCTCGCTGACGTCGCGACCGGGCGGCGAGGAGGAGCGGCGGTTCCGAGGCGGCCTCTTTCCCCGCCGCTCGGCAAACAATTTTTCCTTTTTTTAAAAAAAAATTTTTCGCCGGGAATGGCGGCCCCAGGGTTTGTCGGGCCGAAACAATTTTTCTTTTTTTTTTAAAAAAACCTTTTAATGACAAACGGCCGAGCCGGGGCTGTCGGCAAACAATTTTTCTTTTTTTTTTAAAAAAAAAATTTCGCCGACAGTGACCCGCCCGGCAATCGGCAAACAAGTTTTCTTTTTTTTTAAAAAAAAACCTTTTCGCCGACAAACCTCCCTCCCGACAAGGTCAGTCGGCGAACATTTTTTGCCGACCGCATCCAAGTGCAAATCGGCAAAGTAAGTTTCAAATTTTTGTTTTTTTAATCCGTTTTTTCTCTGGATCCCGAGTACACAATTACATCTCAAATTCAAAACTTGGGGATGTTTTGAGTTATTTAGCTATATTTCATTAATTTTTTTTCCTCGCTTCAATTTTCCTGCATTATTCAAGTTTGAACTGCAGGTGCATGAAATAACGAAAATTTGGCCTTGGAAACATGATATTCATGGTTGGGAGTGTGTTTTAAGGCCGTGTACCAACTCCCACCGAAAAGTTTCAAGTCCTTGTCCACGTAACACGACCATCCATGAGTGGTAAAAGTGTTTTTTAATTATATAAAATCCAAACGAAGTCGAAAAATCACGAAAATTGACGGGGTGTCGTGTTATCGCATGTGGAGGCTATGAAAAAAATTTGAAAAAATTTGGAGCAAGTTGCGGCGTCACATGCTTAAAAGCCGAGACAACTCCGCATGTGATCACATGTGAGATGTGTGGCGTTGTCTGGGTTTTGAGCATGTGACGCCGCAACTTGCTCCAAACTTTTTCAAATTTTTTTCATAGCCTTCACATGCGATAACACGACAGCCCGTCAAGTTTCGTGATTTTTCAACTTCGTTTGGATTTTATATAATTAAAAAACACATTTACCACTCCTGGATGGTCGTGTTACGTGGAAAAGGACTTGAAACTTTTCGGTGGGAGTTGGTACACGGCCTTAAAACACACTCCCAACCATGAATATCATGTTTCCAAGGCCAAATTTTCGTTATTTCATGTACCTGCAGCTCAAATTTGAAAAATGCGGGAAAATTCAAGTGAAGGAAAAAATTAACGAAATATAGCTAAATGTTTCCAAAAAGGCCCAAATTCAAACATGTGATTGTAAACAATGTATCTAGGCAACAAAAAATTTTGAAGTCAAAATTCGAAAAAAAAAATATGTTTGCCGACAAGATAGAGTTGCCGTCGGCAAAGAAAGCATAGTTTGCCGACAACCTACGTTGGGTCGGCCGGCAAACCCTGGACTTTGCCAACAAGACAATGGCTCAAACTGTCGGCAAACCCTGGACTTTGCCGACAGCCCTAACGGGCGTGGGTCGTTACGAAACAAACGGCGACGACGCCGTTTGGTCGAGCTCGGCCGCTTTCGACAAACTGCCTTGGTTTGCCGACAACACCGGGCTGTCGAAAACGATCTTCGCCGACGGCTTTGTTTCGCCGACACCCGTGGGTCCGGGTCGTCGGCGAAGTTGAATTTGCCGACAGCGGTCTTCGGGTCGGCGGCAAACAGTTGGTTCGCCGACGCCCCGGATCCCGGCCGTCGGCAAACCCTGGGCTGTCGGCGAACAGCCAGATTCCTGTAGTGACGTGTGTGTATGGCTAATGCATATGCTCAAACACACGTACTAAACTTGGCTCTTGCATGATCTTAACATCATGGTAACACGTGGCTGGTCTGTTTCCCCATAATTGGCTTGCTTAATGGCTCGGCCATGCAAGTCCGATGCGGGTTAGTACGTGAGTCAGAAGTAGGAACGCCATGCAATGGATCTGATGAGCCCTCGGCAAGTTGGCCAAGTCGGAGAAGATGCGGACGAGAAGAGGTCGCATGCATGCTGCTGTAGCTTCGCGCGTCTTCCCTTGGTGATGGACACGATCAGATTGCGCCTCCCCTGGTGGCGAGGAAGCGGATGACGGGTCGCCGGCACGAACGACCCCGGGGGCGATCCCGAGATCTGGTCGACCGACGTTGGTGTTCAAGAAGCTGGTGCAGAAGCAGACTACACCTCCTCCACGGCTCCGACGGTGATCCAGGTGAATGCGCCGACGGTGATAGTGAGGCCCACCTCGAACTCCACGGAAGCAGCGAAAGAAACCATATGGCTCGCCTCGAAATCTGCGTGCTTAGACTACGAGCTAGACGTGATCAGAAACACAAGACGCAAGATTTATCCAGATTCCAGCCGCGAGGTGCGTAATACCCTACGTCCCGCGTTTTGATCGGTTGTATTGCTTGGTGTAAAGATCACAATTCGACCAAAGTCGATCTAGGTTGTCCTCTAGGGGCCTCCTGCCCTCCTTATATACTCTGAAGGGACAGGTTTACAGATAAAGTATCCTATTTGGTACTATTATAATGCTGTGCGGTGCACATCGTGTGCCGCACGTCTTCATCTGGTGGGCTGGACCATCTCCGATGGTGCGGCCTATGTATAGCCGTGAGGGTACATGGGGTCATATCCGCACACTCCCCTCAGGGCCGGATGCCAAAATAAGGCCCACCTCGGTTGACACGACGGGTACGGACGACGTGGCTCAAATTCGCCAAATGTGAGCGAACGTACGCCGTTGGTCCGCCTCGTACGCCGTAGGAACACACCCGACGTCGACTCACTCCTTTCAGTGGGAGACGTCAGCAACGACGCACGACGTGGACGGCGCTCCATTTAATGCCAAGGCACGCCTCTGTACCCGACGATGTACGATCAAGCCAGAGAATCCATCATAACGGGCTGCGCAGGTCGCACCAGGGTCCCGGAATCGTCGTACAAGGACGGAGGAGAATCTCTCACCACCGTCCATGCTACAGTGTCCCTAGCGACGTTGACAGGGTATGGAGCTGACAGTCATCGTAGGGACTCATTTTTTTCCGATAAAGAACAGTATTTCATACCCGGCTTCATCTACCAACAAGCAGAATCAGGCCAATTATTACAAAGCTGAGGCCACAGGCCAGAAAAACGAAAGAAAAAATAAACTAGGAGGTCTAGAAGTCATCTGCGGCATTCCGGCTTGCTACAAGACAAGAATACACCACCAAATACACGGTAACAACGCTAAGAATCTCGGGAGATAACTATGCTGGCACCAACACTAACAACCAACGAAGAATCTTCCAAAAGCGACGTCTTCAACAAGAGCATGACATACGAAGATGCTATCATCACCCGACCAAGCAGACCGGTCTTGGATTTTCGCCCCGAAAGATCTCTATGACGCCATGTGTTGGAGAGAAGTGACAACGCCTCCAACGAGGAAGTGGCGCCCACGGGCGTCACCGTCATCAAAAAACAGCAGCTGTCTCATCGAAATCCATGCCGTTATGCCAGTGACCATCGAGGAAGACCGCCGCCAGATCTGTAACAATGGAGTTCTTGAGAAGTGCACCACCAGCATGCAGATATGGCCTCAATCGGGGGCGGCGCTAGATGGCCACCACACCTCCACTCGGGCCATCCGCACCTCCACGCGCAAGCGCCCCGGAGCCCCAGAACCGGCAGGTGTGTCGAATCCATCGCCCGAAGCCCAGATACGGCCATCGTCGGAAGCGACGCTGGACGGCCACCGCCCGTGCAGCCACCCACGCCTCGAAGCCTCAGATCCGGCCTCACACCGCCGGACACTGGGTCTCCTCCACCTCTGCTCCCTCCGTCCACACCTCCTCCTCCTCTGCCAACCAGATCCAGCCGCCGGAACGGCACCGGATGTGCAAATCCAGCCCAGAGGGAACAAGATGTGACCGCCGGAGGACCGAATCCGCCGACCCCATCGTCACGAGGCTCCTCAGCCGCACGGTCTGGTCGCCGGAGAGCCGAAGCCCTCGGCCCGCCGTTGGCCGGCCGCTGCCGCCTAGACTGCCGTCTCCATGGCCGTCAACGCGCCCGTGGATCGCTGGAACTGGTGAAGAGATGCCCCCGCCGCCACTTCATCGCCACAGCTCGAAAGGGCCCCATCGCTGCCATCACGGCAGCCTTCGCACAGTCTTGCCGGCGGCCCACTCCGGCGATGGTGAGACGAGAGAGGAGGGAGGGGGTAGGAGGCAGCGCGGCGTGGGCGGAGCCGCCCGAGTCGCCCGCGCGGGGGCGACGTGGGGGCAATGGCTAGGGTTTCAGGCTCCCTCCGTCGAGAGCCCTTATCGAACCATGGAGTTTGGTTCCTGCTGGGCTCATACGTAGGGACTCATGACAACTTGTGAAGCCAGACGAAGCATCCACCTCTGACAATGGAACAAGAGAAGCTACCGACAAGATAGGTGATAACGATTAACCGCAGGTACCCGTACCAACGGCAGGCACACGATGCCCCAGCCCCTACCAAAGTCAGCTCGGAACGCGTAACGGACGAAGTACGATATAACCGGAACTCTTTTCCTTTTCTTACCACCCCCTCGTGTACACGGCCCCCTCCTTGAGCTATAAAAGGGGAGGCCAGCCATCGACCAAGACACCGAACACTAGAACATTCAATCACATACACTCACTCATTCACAGAGACTTGGGAGCCCATTTCCCTCTCTCGACCCGCTTGTACACCCTCTCGCAAGTGTAACAGATAAGGAACACGGGTATCACCGCTCACTGGACGTAGGGAACGTTCGGCCCGAACCAGTATACATCTTGTATCTCATTGTCTTACCTTCCGAACCCGACATGCATACAGAAATTTACCAGTTGCTAGTTTCACAATACTAATAGTTGGCGCGCCAGGTAGGGGGCATTGCATGTCACGTCGTTTTAGAGATCTGGGATGGCTTCCCACCACGTCGACTTCTCCCTGTTTTCCGCGTTCGCTTCAGGAGCCTGGAGTTCATCTGTTTCCCCGACGGAGACATGGTCCGCATGCATCCCCCTCGGACAATGGCATCGACGCCTTAACCGAGTCGATGGGGAACCTGCGCCTGCATGACGAGGGCGCACATCCTTGTGAACTGGAAACTTGGCTGTGTCTTTTTCCTATCCGAAACTTGATACCTTAGCATGATAAGGATCTGTACTTGCTGTGAGTCTGACTTTCTGGAAAGTACACAGGTCACCAGTTATGTAATGATGACTAATCGATACTTTCTGGCAACATTATTCAATTCTGTGAATTCCTTTAATTTAATCCATCAGAAACCCGCGACCATGTGATTGATATCGTCTGCAGGTGTTGAAGGTAGCTGCAATTCACTTGAACCAGCGTAAGCTGTTGAAGAACACTAAACTTGGAGACACAAGTTTTCAACGCGAAAAAAGGGCGTGATTTGCGCACCTTGATGTAAGGTAGTGAGTAGTGACCACCAAGTTTGCACGATTTGGTCGGCAAGATCTGACTTTGTGCAAATGAACTCTGTAAGCTGCCACATTTTTCTCCCGTCTTTCTACTGATGTGAGCTATTCGTGGAAGCCATGCGAATGGTTTACCATGCATGCACGCTACCGACGACATGAGCAGCCATCATCACACATTCACATGTGCTCAGTAACGGAGTTGGGACTACTGATACTAGTGTAATGTGCCACGGGGCGATGCCTCTGAAAAATGCTCCATGTAGAGTGCGCTATGCAGGAAAAGCCACTTCAAAAAAGAGCAAAACAGGGAGAAATCTGAAAGAGTGAAGTGCATTGCTAGAATAAATCATCACGGAAAAAAAATTCAAAATGAGGCACCGAAAGAAGCCTTCTGAGTTGCACACTGCACCAGAGTCCAGAGGGAGTAAATTCCTAGTGAGTGGATAGATCTTACTCTAGGCTCCAAGAACGACAAAGCAAGCCAATGAAATCATGTCAAAGAGGCAATAAGTGAAAATGAATGGAGGAAATAGTTACCGGCAACTCAGATTCTCAGAGACAGCAAGCCACTGTCAGTAAAAGCAGGTTAACAAGCGGGTTAGGCCCTCGCCATTATGCTGTCGTGCACGCTTGGTGGATGGGTCATCCAGTTTTTGCCTCCAGTTAGACTGTGGTTTGACAGTTGCTTCGCTTGCCACGCGTGCGGTGCAGCCGGTAAATTTGAAGCGCCTTTGCTTCTGAATGTAAGGCTCACTACTACAGCAAGGCACTGTAGGGGGCGGCTACTGTAGCACTGTAGGGGCGGTTACTGTAGCCGCCCCTACGCCCCCGATCTTACAGTGGCCACCCACTGTAGGGGCGGCTCAACACCAGCCGCCCTTACAGTGGGATCACTATAGGGCCGGGATCCAGCGCCCCTAGAGTGATCCCACTGTAAGGGCGGCTCAATCTAGAGCCGCCCCTACAGTGAATTTTCAGCATAAAAAAAATATAAATTCACAAATATTAGATCTGACCATAGCACAGCGTATATATATTATATTATTTAAATAAACAATTCCATCACAACAAGTTCATAATTCAAAAGTTCCACAAGTTCATCAAATTTACAAGGCCGGTCATCACAAGTATCACAAATCCATCATTACAGTCATAGTTTACAAGTTCAATTTCACATAGATATAGGATTAGAAGTAATTTGACATACATGAGTTAGACTTCATAGGACAGGCATTAATATAGAAAAGTTGCTACACCTGCATTCATCCTACAATGAGAACAAGTAAAAAAGTAGCAATTCATGAGAAATCTTGTTAAATATGTAGCAACAATATAGCTGATTGTATGTCCAATGTATCTGAATTAAAAGTGACCATATAGAGCACTACCATGCATAACAATCTGCAAGTACAATATCACTAGGAAAAATTCAGTGACCATTTACCTTTGTCCTTGAGGCTTGGGAAGTTGGACAGATGGATGTTACCATGCAGGATTGGTAGAGAAAGCTGGTAACAAAAAGGCAAACTAGTAAGCTAGAAAGTTCTCGGGTAAACTAAAACATCTCATAGCAAATTTGAATTTACCAAAATCACAAGCTATCAGTGGTGCACATGCTGGTCAAATTTGTTCCAGTATTAACATATTCACAGATTTACTATGAGATGTTAAGACTCAATTGAAACTTGACTCTTATAAATGAGATACATCAAGCATAGAACATTAGATTCACTAATGATGTTGCCTTATGTGTAAATTACCTGTAGCACCCTAAGAACAATTCGATGCCTACTGCTAAGTTTCAGCTACTACAGAAGTACTAGTAATTGATCTGCTTGTTGTTGACAGGATCGAGCGTCGCATTGTAGCTCCAGAGCCTCCAACCTAAATGAAGTCAAATAGAATATGTATTAATAAACGCAGATTTGCATGTACTAAAATATCAGAAAAATCATCTTTTGAAACCCTATGTAAAATACAACATTTGTAGTGTTCAGCATACAGTAACCATTTGACTATTATGAATATTGCTAACAAGTTTGTGGCACAAAAAATCTAGTAATTGTAGTGTACTGTATCTCTGTATTTAGTCCTGCTAAAGTTCAAAGCAAATCAAAACATATAGCCTCGGTGTAAAAAGAAAGGGGGAAAAACTTCCTACAACACATAACACACTCAAACTGTAGTTCCAGATAGTTTATAAAGCAACCATGAATATATATTGATTGGACTAAAACTGTAGAACACACTCTGCATCAAATCTAGCAAAATAAAGTTCAGTAGTGCTCCTGCTGTATGCAATCACCAATACATGATTCTCTTCTAGATCATATGATAAGACTTTCAATAGTATCTAACCGTATACAAACAGTCAAACACATACTACTATGTATGCATTGCTCTTTTCTTTAGAACGGTCATGATTGAGTATATAGATCCCCAAACCTACCTGTTTTTGTGTGGCAAGAAAATTCATAACTGATCCTTTACATGTTCATCTGATTTTTGTGTCCTGTCAAAGCATAGAATCCTAAACCTACTATACTTGCAGAAGAATGCCATCGGTTCATGCGTAATTAGGCCAGGACCAATTCTATTAGAGGCATCTGGTAGTTACCTATAGGCGAGATTATTTCTCTGGCCCATTCTCCTGGTCTGTTGCACGCTCTTCCCCTCCCTCTGACTGCAGCCTACTGCACGTTCTTCTCCTGTCTATAGCATAAACCTTCAGCCTACAAATAGAACAACGGAGAGAGATGCTGCTCACCCGATTCTGCTCACCGGACACTCTGCTGTTGCAAGTTGCAACTAGGAAGGAGGAGCAGCAGAAGCAGATGCCTCAGCCGGAGTGGCCTCACCATGCCGGAGTCGACCAGATTCGGGACCTCCGCCGATCTGGAGGGCCAGAGCCGCGTCGTAGCCGATCTGCGCAGGGGTGGGGATGGACGCCGCCGCCAGGAACGAGCCAAGTGGCCGGAGCCGTCAAGCCCTCCGCGACGCTGCATGACGCGACAGGGCGAAGCCGCGACGCGCCGCCGCCGGACGAGTAGGGGCAGGGCCGCGCGACGCCACCGCCGGACGTGGAGGAGCAAGGCCGCGTGGCGCCGACGCCGGACGGGAAGGAGCAGGGGTTGACCGCCGTGTAGGCGCGGGTGATGAAGGGGCGGGCCGCCGCGGCTGCAGGTAGCGAGGCGAGATGAAGGCCTCGTCGCTCGATCTCCGCGCCTCCCTCGGGCCTCCATGGGAGGGCGCGCGAGCCACGCCGTCAGTTGGCGAGGGGCCGGCGAGGGAGAAGCGCCGCCGTCCGGCGAGGGAGGCCGCGCGCGTCCAGGGTGGCGGCGGCGCGGCACAGGCGCAGGATCGTGTAGGGCACGAGCGGCAGCGCGAGCATGGTGAGGATGAAGATGAGGGACAGCGAGCTGTTCTCCTCCGCGGCCGCCATCGCTGCTGCTGCTGCTGCTGCTGCTGCTGCTGCGACCTACCCTCCGCTCTCCCCGTCGCGGGATTTTGCCGAGGCAGGGCCGGATCTGGCAGCGGGGCGTACGGGGCCGGCGGATCTGACGGGGCGCCGGCGAGCGGGGAGGCGAGATCGGCGTGGGCAGGAGTTGGGTGGCAGGGAAGAGAGGCGAGATCCGGTCGACGGTGGCGAGCTCCGGCCGAGAGGCGAGAGGGGGGGGAGTGCGAGAGTGGCGGTGGCGGTGGCGGGCTGCCGGGTGCGCCGTGCGAGCGCCGAGCTGGGGACAGGATGAATGGGTGGAGGGTGGGCGAGATTAGGGTTTCTTGGTATATATGCGTCCGTCGGCGGGTTGGACTGATGGGCCGCTTGGCCTGGGCCGGCCGATGGCCTCGGCTAGCTAGTTGAATTTGGAGTTTCTTTTTTTTCAAAATTTAAAAACCATATCTATTTGGAGTTTCTTTTTTTTGAAAATTTAAAAACCATATCAAATGTAAAAATATCCTATGTATGAAATGTGTATTTTGATGAGCTCTAACTACCTTGTATTCAAAGTTTTTCACTGGACGTCATTTAGTGCCTCATTTGACCTAGGTTGACCATGTCTCGCTTTGGATTTCTAAAACTTGTGACTAGACTTTACTAAAACGTTTCCAAATGCAGAAGTGTCCAATGTAACAAAGGTAGATCTTGATGATCTCTAACTTTTTCGTATTCCAAAGTTTTTCGTTTGAGGTCGTTTAGTGCCTCATTTGACCTAGGTTGACCAAGTCAAACTTCACTTTTTCGGAAAAGACGCGTTGACTGGACCTTAGATGGCCTCAAATGCAAAAGTAATGAACAATAAGTTTGTCCCACTTATCAAGATACACATTTGTCTCAATGGTCATCTTTTCATCTGAGATGGTTTGGACCGCTCAAACTTTGAAACTTCAATTTTTCACGGCTACACGGGGTTTTCGACACCCTAGACGGGCCCACCTCAAAAAGTCATGAACATCAAGTTTGATCCACTCATCAAGATGAACAATTCATACAAAGGTCATTTTTGCATTTGATGAAGCGTTGCGAAAGTGCGCTTCAAAATCCACTCGTCCCGCATGAAGTTTCATTAAGTCTGTGTTGGATTCAAGAATTTATGACTAGAGTTTACCAACACTTCCTCAAATGCAAGAATGTTCTATGTATGAAATATGTATCTTGATGAGATAAAACTATCTTGTATTCAAAAGTTTTTCATTTGAGGTCATTTGGTACCTCGTTTGACTAGGGTTGACCAAGTCTCGCCTTGGATTTTCAAACCCCGTGACAAGAGTTTACTAAAACTTTTCCAAATGCAAAAATGTTCTATGTATGAAATGAATATCTTGATGAGATGTAACTATCTTGTATTCAAAAGTTTTTCATTTGAGGTCATTCGGGCCTCGTTTGACCTAGGTTGACCAAGTCAAACCTCATTTTTTCGGAAAATACACGTTGACCGGATGCTAGATAGCCTCAGATGCAAAAGTGATGAACAACAAGTTTTTTCCACTTATCAAGATACATATTTTCTCCAATGGTCACCTTTTCATCTCGAGATTGTTTCGACCACTCAAACTTTGAAATTTTAGTTTTTCACGGCTACACGCGGGTTTTCGACCCCCTAGACGGGCCAACCTCAAAAAGTCATGAACATCAAGTTTGATCCACTCATCAAGACGAACAATTCATACAAAGGTCATTTTTGCATTTGACGAAGCGTGCGAAAGTGTAGTTCTAAATCCACTCGTCCCGCATGAAGTTTCATTAAGTCTGTGTGGGATTCAAAAATTTGTGACTAAAGTTTACCAACACTTCCTCAAATGCAAAAATGTTCTATGTATGAAATATGTATCTTGATGAGATAAAACTATCTTGTATTCAAAAGTTTTTCATTTGAGGTCATTTGGTACCTCGTTTGACTAGGGTTGACCAAGTATCGTCTTGGATTTTCAAACCCCGTGACAAGAGTTTACTAAAACTTTTCCAAATGCAAAAAGTTTTATGTATGAAATGAATATCTTGATGAGATGTAACTATCTTGTATTCAAAGTTTTTTCATTTGAGGTCATTCGGCCTCGTTTGACCTAGGTTGACCAAGTCAAACCTCTGCGTTTTTTCGGAAAATACACGTTGACCGGATGCTAGATGGCCTCAGATGCAAAAGTGATGAACATCAAGTTTTCTCCACTCATTAAGATACATATTTTCTCCAATGGTCACCTTTTCATCTGAGATTGTTTCGACCACTCAAACTTTAAAACTTCAGTTTTTCACGGTTACACGTGGGTTTTCGACCCCCTAGACGGGCCCACCTCAAAAAGTCATGAACATCAAGTTTGATCCACTCATCAAGACGAACAATTCATACAAAGGTCATTTTTGCATTTGACGAAGCGTGCGAAAGTGTAGTTCTAAATCCACTCGTCCCGCATGAAGTTTCATTAAGTCTCGTGTTGGATTCAAGAATTTATGACTAGAGTTTACCAACACTTTCTCAAATGCAAAAATGTTCTATGTATGAAATATGTATCTTGATGAGATAAAACTATCTTGTAATCAAAAGTTTTTCATTTGAGGTCATTTGGTACCTCGTTTGACTAGGGTTGACCAAGTCTCGCCTTGATTTTCAAACCCTATGACAAGAGTTTACTAAAACTTTTCCAAATGCAAAAAAGTTCTATGTATGAAATGAGTATCTTGATGTGATGTAACTATCTTGTATTCAAAAGTTTTTCATTTGAGGTCATTCAAAGGCCTCGTTTTAACTAATTTTGTGAAAACCACCCACGGGCCGCTGATCCAAATGCCGCCCTTAGTGAGGGCGGCCGGATCACCAGCCGCCCCTAGATCTAATCACAAAGCCAGTAATCCACGTGCAGTGAGCGCCATATTAATCTAATCACAAAGCCAGTAATCCACGTGCAGTGAGCGCCATAGCAGCACCAAATCTTTCTCCACGGCGTTGTCTGTAATTTTGGAAGTGCAAGCACCTAAATGTATGGCCTCAATTGTATTTTGAAGCATATAAATTTCACTGAACACTAAACACTAAACACTTATAACCACCAGTGTCAGTGTCTCAGTGGCGCTGAAGCTGCACTCGTACTAGTGCCGTAGTGGATGAACGGAACGTACGTAAGCTGAAGAAACTGAGCTGGGTTGCGTTGACACATGTGTCCATCCTCCTTTTCAGCTTTGACATGAACACAAAGGGCACTTGCACTACACCCTGGTCTTGCTTGGATCCATATCCATTGACAATGAGCGAGTGGCTTTCCGACAAAACATACGTTCGTTCCCAGGTCAAGTTTCAAGGCAGAACGTCTCTCCATCTCTGCATCTGCACAATCTCTCCACTAGTGCACATCACACACACATTAGTCCATCCATCATGTCAAACGTTCTGCGTACAAATGCACACACCACACATTCATATGTGTGTATATATGCAACTGATGGAAAGAATGTGCAGCCAAGGCTACAAGAGCTCTGCGTTCAGGGAAGCTCTCCGTCAACTGCTCAGTTCGATCAGTAGAATCGATCATGAGGCAGCTCGTCGCAACAGTTGCTATCCTACTCCTCTTTCTCGGCTCCGGCGCCGTTACAGCGTCAGTGGCGGCGCGGTCGGCGCCGGTTGCGAGTAAAGGAGGCTCAGGCTCGACCATGGTGCAATCTGAGACGACGGCGGCAGCGACGGCCGACAGCTCGGCTCAGCCGTCCGGCTGCACCAACGGGAGCGGACCCGGCGGCTACTGCCACCCTCCCTCGGAGCATTGACCATTATATTCAGCCGTTTGGCTTTCAGGGAAGGGGGAACAATACATGACACGTACGGTCACTTATCGATGTATGTCACGTGTGTACTGTCCATATGGAGTATAGGGAAAGTGTTACTACTATTTACTCCCTCAGTCCTAAAATAGATGTCATTCTTGCTTCTCAAGAAGTCGACGTTTTCAAACTGCCGGCAATCATATATTAAAATATATAAATATTTATGCTAAGTAATTAGTATCATTGGAAAGATCTTTAAGCCTAGTTTTTTAATAAATTTATTTAGAGATATAAATATTACACATATTTTCTATAAACCTAATCAAAGTTAAAAAAAAATTGACTTGCACGCTTCCCATAACATCATCGTTTTTGGGAGGGAGGGAGTACTAGTTACTACAGCCACTCAGCTAGTAAGGCTACCACACTTTCACCATGTTTTTTTAAATGCTTATTATTTATGGATGAAATATTGACTGCATGTGGTGGATTAAATTTCTGTTTTGGATTGGGCATAGAAATGAGAGTGAGCTCTATATGCATAAGAAGAATAAGAAAATAGAGGACTGCTTTAACTAGGGCCTAAACTTCCATTATCGTAATAAATGAAATATTAATCTATGTAAATGTTAATAACATTCAAATGTTTTACATTTTCATCATGGTTGTCTTATATCTCATTTTCTTTTGCTCATTTTGAGCTTCTTTGTCCCATCCCCCCGAGCGCACCCCAAGGACGATTGAGGGGCCACCTCACTGGCGCTATCAGGCCTCCCCCCTCCCCCCAACCCTCGTCGCTGCCCTCCAGCGTGCGGCGGTGGTGGCGGCCCTGAAAGGCGGGTGCCCAACCGCACCTTCCCTATGGTTAGGATATTCTCAATGAAATATCTCAGGAAATGCCTTCCCCATGGGTCAAGTTTTCTTTTAAAAAAACAGAAATCTCTAGTTTCTAAATATTTTGGTAAAAAACATCTTTAACCCTATTTTATTTTTTTTAAAAAAGTACTTGCCAAATGATTTATTGTTCCTAACGATTATAGGCCATGTTCGGCTGAAGTCGATTGATGTTATTTTGTTATGACTTATGAGAGAAAAAGCATTGTATGATGGTTCAAGTTCAAATGAACATAGCGATCGATAATACTTTTTGCAAAGAAAAAAACAATTATTGATAACACAAACTTTCTAACTCAATCTCAGCGATTACCTAGTCAGCGGCCGTCTCCCTGCTACAACCCCTCTCCAGCCAGCTGTAAAGAAACAACACGAAACACTACGGGATAAAGAAAAAAACATGAAAAATCATCTGACATGAAGAGTTGAACGTATACGAGGACTCGTACCAGGGATTTATCAAGCCTAGATATTTAGGAAGTTCAGACGACAAAGCGATAGAGGCCTTATTTTTTATATTGCGACCAATTGATTGTCCAAGCTGATTGCATGGAGGTGGTTGATATCATGAATGATAAGAGGATTTACTACTAATTCAACCACGGTTGTATATGATGAATGCAATACAATCTAGTTAGGATTATAGGATATCTCCATCGAACATTGCAGAAGAGAAACAAACCAAGCGGCTCATGAATAGGTAAAACGGACTATGACTTCAAAAAATTATTGTATTTAAGACGGGCTCATGAATGGGCAGGCTATGACTTGAAAATTTTATTGTATTTATTAGGACAATGATCCCCCTAGCTTTGTTGCTCCATAAAGTTTTACCACATGGTTTGTAAAAAAACAAAAACATGTTTAGGAGTTGAATTCAGTGGGCGTTTGGTAATCTACCGTGCTAGTAGAAAACAGCGACATCCAAACGGGTAAAACCAAAGCACGTGATCAATCCTCTCCTCTAGCACAGTTAGCACGTGATCAGTCCTCTCTCAGTTGCTTCACGCGAATCACGCCCCGTCAACCCGACCCACAGTTTCTTTCCAAAAAAAGAAAAAAACAGAGCACACCATTCCCCATTCCCGATCTCCCACACCACCAGTACAGAGCACGCCGCCGCCTCCGCGCTGTGCCTTGGCGCCCACCAGCACCGGCCACCGCGGCGCCGCGCCGCCACCCGCCGCTCGACATCGCCCGTCGGCGTCGCGTCAGCCGTCGCCGCCCGGTCGCGTTCCCGCCCGCCTTCCATGCTCCCACTGCTGCGCCGGCCTGCGAGCTGCATTTCGCAGCGAATCGGAGGCGTGAGGTTTGATCGCACGGCCGGCGACGACCATGTCGACCCGGGCGCCCCCCGATTGGTTGATGAAGCTGAAACGGATCATTGGACGGCGCCTCCGCTCGGGAAGTCTCGACGCTGAGGCCGCGCGCCAGCTCTGCGACGAGGTGCTCCCGTCGATCCGAAGGCGTTCCCCACCGCCGGCCGGTTCAGCAGCCGCGCGGTGGAGGGCCGAGCGCCGCCCTTCCTGGGACCTGGAGAAGTTCATCGGACAGTGTTACCGCTCGGGAGACCTCGGCCCTGAGGATGGACTCGATCTGTTCGACGAATTGCTTCACCGAGCGAGGCCCGGCTCCATTTACGCCCTCAACCAGCTCCTCACCACCGTTGCTCGCGCCCCGGTCTCCTCCACCGTGCGTGACGGGCCTGCACTCGCCGTGTCCTTGTTTAACCGCATGGCCCGAGCGGGCGCCAAGAAGGTGACACCAGACATAGCTACCTACGCCATCCTCATTAGCTGCTGCTGCGATGCAGGCTGCTTGTACCTCGGCTTCGTTGCATTGGGCCAAATCATTAAGACAGGGCTGAGGACATATGCCATCACCTTCACACCGTTGCTCAGGACTCTCTGTGCTGAGAAGAGGACAAGTGATGCAATCAATATTGTGCTCTGACGGATGCCTGAGCTCTGCTGTACTCCCAACGTCTTCTCCTACAGCACTCATCTCATGGGGCTCTGTGATGAGAAGAGATGTGAAGAGGCTGTCGAGCTGATCCACATGATGGCCGAGGATGGAGATGACTGCCCACCTGATGTGGTCTCTTATACCACCGTAATCCGTGGCTTGTTTAAAGAGGGCAAGATGGGGAGAGCTTACACCCTGTTTTGCGAAATGCTTGATCGTGGGATCCTGCCAGATGTTGTGACATACAGCTCAATCATTGATGGCCTATGCAAGGTTGAAGCAATGGACAAGGCTGTGGAGGTCCTTAGGAAGATGTTTGACAAAAATATTATGCCTAACCGCACTACATATACCTGTCTGATCCACGGATACCTCTCTTTGGGACAGTGGGAAGATGCAGTCAGAATTCTAAAAGAAATGTCCAGAGATGGGCAACAGCCTGATGTAGTTACTTACAATACACTGATAGACTGTCTTTGTAAATCTGGAGAGTGTGCAGAAGCTAGACAGATTTTTAACTCTATGATTCAGAGCGGTGAAAACCCCGATGTCACCACCTATGGAAGTCTGCTTCATTGGTATGCTACCAAAGGAGATCTTGTTGAAATGAATAATCTTTTAGATTTGATGGTACAAAATGGAATGCAGCCTGATCATCATATCTTCAACATATAGATCTATGCATACTGTAAATGCGGAAGGTTAGATGTGGCCATGCTTACTTTTAACAAAATGCGGCATCAAGGATTGGTGCCAGGCATAGTAAGCTATGGGACGATAATAAATGGGCTTTGCAAGATAGGCCAATTGGATGATGCAATGTCCCATTTCTGTCAGATGATTGATGATGGATTGTCTCCCAATGTCATAACCTATAATACTCTAATTCATGGTTTTTCTACGGATGGAAAATGGGAGAAAGCTGAGGAACTATTTTATGAGATGATGGATAGAGGCATTCCTCCCAGTGTCACTGTCTTCAATACAATGATAGACAAGCTATTCAAAGAGGAAAGGTTACAGAGGCCCAAAAACTCTCTGATTTGATGCCAAGTGCGAGTGTAAAACCTGATGTGGTTTCCTATAATACTATGATTCATAGGTATTTCTTAGCCGGTAAAATGGACGAAGTGGTGAAGCTCCTTGATGATATGCTCTTGATTAGCTTGAAGCCCAATGCCGTTACCCTTAATACTTTACTTGATGGCATGCTCTTTTTGGCTTGAAACCTGATGTTGCAACCTATAAGACTTTGATTGATAGCTACCGTGAAGCTGGTAGGATAGAGGATTTGTTAACTCTTTTCAGAGAAATGTTGAGCAAGACTTTGGAAGAGGAGAAACTCCAAGCAGGGGCTAGAAAGAGGGTAAGTCTGCTACTGTATATTTCATGGTATTGCCTGGATATTGGTGTCTGTTTTGCTTTGTTTTCTGGCATCATGCAGAGCACCCGTTTGTGCAGAACTACTATTCGTAATACATTGGAAACTATAATTGCATTCTTTTATAAGAACTGGAATTAGAATTTTTGGAGTAACTTTGTTTAGCCTACCTTTTTCCTCCATATTTTGTGGTGTAGTTTGAACTTAAGAAGTTAATGTATTTCGTGTTGTCTGCTACTACTATGTTATTTTAATCAATTACCTTTTTTTGCATTGTTCAATTGGTATTTACATTCCGAAGGAATTCTCTAGGTCTTTAATTAGTTCCATAAGGTATTCTGCTGCATCAATTCCTTAGATTTTCTTCTTAATTTCATATTCACTGCTCTGGTGTTGTTCCATCATCTTTATAGCTCCAGTTTTGTGCTTTTACTTTGTATATTGCTTTTCTTTGGGTGCCAAGACACTAAAGTCAAGGTTAGGGGGATCCTTGTCCAATTTTGTACCTTTGTGTTCATGATTCTTTTAGATACCTCACAAGGATTCCAAGACACTAAAGTCAATGTTAGGGCGATCCTTGTCCAATTTTGTACCTTTGGGTTCATGATTTTTTTTTTTTTTAATGGATTGTGTTCATGATTCTTTTAGATACCTCACAAGGAAAATATGCTTGAAACAACATGATTCCTCACTTTCCAAATGCATGACATTATTGTCCTTGTGTCTGGCAATAATTGGAAATTTCAATTTTCTTGACACATAATTTGTTAACCCTTTATCTTCACAACAGGTGAGCGATTAGCTCACCAACACCCTCACAAACTCACGACAATGAAGCTCTCTCTTTCTTTCTTTCTTTTGTAGCACAGCACAACACGAACAGCAGCTCTGCTGCTCTGAATCGTAGCAAACTGAACTCTAAATCTTTATTATCTCTTCTCAAACATACATATACAGCTCAAGGCTATCTGAAGCTAACACAACACTCTTTCAGCTATCTAGCTTCAACACATATACAGCTCAAGGCTATCGATGTGCTAACTTATTTACAAAGGACCTCAACATGTCCTTAGGCTATTTGGGTCGGTTGCTACAGTAACCGCCATTGCTACAGTAACCGGCAACTCATATACAGCTAATAGTCAAATTCAGCTTTACTACTACTTCCTTTCTCTTGCTAAACTCAATTTACTTTTGACTTGCTTCTTTTCATCTCTTACTTTTGCTAGAAACTTCAAGAATCAACTAGTATTTAGCATTCATTGATTTTTCATCTCAAGAAAATAAATTAATTCCAACATAATTGTCTATTTTCATTTGATTCTCACAAAACAAATGATTGCCGTTTTCATCATCGACTTTGTCAGCAGAAATGTAAAATTTTTCTCACTGAACAAACTTATAATGTTCCTGCTCCAATACTGATATAAATCACCAAAAACGAGCATAAGTTGTATAAGTTTGCCTGCTTTTGGCATTTACTAGTGTGAGCCTTCATTTTTTTGCCTTTTCTTTTGCAGGTGCCTCCAACTCGTGCCAAGTCACCAAAATTGACACGGAGAAATAGCTGCAGCGACACACCTCATACAGCAGAGGGAGGAAATGGCAGTGCAGTATGCTGCCGGTTGCATCGTCAGACTTGGGAACTCCAAAGATGTTAGTAGCAAGGCACAATGTTCTCCAAAGAGTGATTCAAAGACATGATCAGCTACTAAAATCCAGGGTGACAAAATCCAGGGATTGACCTGAAGGCATCCATGAAGAAAGTGGGATAGCTAAACGCTGCATACTTCGCTGTACAAACCTAACTCATGATGCATTTGCTCCCATGACATTTTTCCTTTTAGATTATATCTCACATCACCAAAATGATGGCCTCATGCCCAGATAACAGTGTGTTTGTTGCTGGGTTATTTTTGCATTGTACTTGTAAGAACCCGGCTACCAGAGAGACCATGCCCTGTTCCGTCTTGTAAATTTGTTGAAGGTTTTGTATGGGTAACCGAGTCAGTCCTGTGAGAACCAACCGGGCAGCCAATGAGCTGTTGGAGTAGCATATTGTCATTGTGTGGCAGATCCTATATTCCTATATGTTGTATCTGAGCTGTAACTTATTGTGGGGATTGGCAAATCGATTCTGATTGTTGTCACAAAATTTTATCAGGTCTTCTTTCAATCAGGGCTGTGTTTTTTTCTCTCTGTCCGAAACTTGATGCGGTAACATGACAAAGGATAAGTACTTGTTACTTTCTGAAAAGTACACAGGTGCTTCAGTGTAAAGATGACTAATCGATAGTACTTTCTGGCAATGTTATTCAATTATATGTGAATACCAGTTAACCCATCAGAAACCCACCACGATGATTGATATCTGCAGGTGTAGTAGGCAACAGCAATTCACTTAAACGGTGTAAGCTGTAGAAAAACAGTGAACTTGGAACACCAGTTTTCAATGCGAGAAAAAAAAAGACGTGATTTGCGCACTTGATGTAAGGTAGTGACCACCAAGTTTGCATGATTTGGTTGGTAAAGATCTGACTTTCTGCAAAATTGACTCTGTAAGCTGCCACTGCCATATTTTCTCCCATCTTTCTACTGATGTGAGCTGTTCGAAGAAGCCATGCCAATGGACGCTACCGACGAGCAGCCATCGCTTGCTCAGTTTGGAGTTTGACTAGTGTAATGTGCCACGCGGCGTGCGTCTGGAAACGCTCCATGTAGAGTGTGCTGTGGAGGAAAAGCCACTTCAAAAAAAGAACAGAACAGGGAGAACTCTGAAAGCGTGGAGTACGTTGCTAGAATAAATGATCACGGCAATTTTTTTCTTTCCAAAAGGAGGCACCTAAAGAAGCCTTCTGAGTTGCACTGCACCAGAGGCCAGACGGAGTAAATTCCTAGTGAAGTGAAAACGATTGTAAGAAATAGTTACCAACAGATCACACTCAGCTCTTAGGTACAGCAAGTCACTATCAGTATAATGGTTATCCAATCCAGCCTTTGCTTCCAATTAGGCTGTGGTTTGACATTTGCTTCGCTTGCCACGCGTGCGGCCGGTAAATTTGAAGCGCCTTTGCTTCTGAATGTACGGCCCCTTTTTGGGACCGGATCGGCGTGCAGTTCCTTCAGGCACCGCCGGTCACTGAGCTTTGGGATCTCCCGAGGCCGCCGCAGGTGCCGCCCAAACACTTCAACACCTTCATTCTTCTGTGCTGCTGGAATATTTGGAATCACCGTCACGACGTCGTCTTCCGACAACAGCAACCCTGCCTCCGTCGCCTTATGCTTTCCTGTAGGCAGGCGGCAAGACTTTGGTCGGCTTGCCTGAAGCCAAGGGATAGATTTATCGCTGATGCCTGGTGCTCTGTGCTCACCATGTAATTTTATTTAAATTTCTCAAGAACTTTTGTTGTAAAACTCCTTGCCTTTCGGCAATTCCGTGCACCGGCTTCGCCGGAATCAATGGAAGCTATTCAGGTGGGGCACTCACCCCTCCGGTGTTTTCTTCAAAAAAAAAAATGTACGGCCCCTTGATTAATCTAATCACAAAACCAGTAATCCACGTGCAATGCGCGTCATAGCAGCACCAAACACCTGAACACTAAACACCGCTCCTCCCTTGTAACCACAAGTGTCAGTGTCCCACTGGCCAAGTTTACCCAGGGGCGACTCAGGGGGGCAAAGCCATCAGCGCCCTACAAGCACCACCTTCCCGTGTCCCCTCCGGCGTGCGGAGGTGGCGGCCTGCGGCAGCCCGAAAAAAGTCTGTGTCATGTAAGCCACTCTTTTGACTCTCTTTTGCTTAATGAAATAAGCGTGAAATCGTGTTCTCGAAAAATTATACAACCTCAAATTACTTCGCGCTCAAACTAAATTTCTTTTGTAAAGAAAAGAAACACCAGAGTTACTTGGCAAAAACACTAAAGAAGACGACATGCCATCATGATAAGGATCTGTTAATCCATCAGATAAGGATCTGTACTTGCTGTGAGTCTGACTTTATGGAAAGTACACAGGTCACCAGTTGTGTAAAGATGACTAATCGATACTTTCTGGCAATATTATCCAAGTCTGAATACCTGTTAATCCATCAGAAACCCACGACCATGATTGATATCTGCAGGTGTCGAGAAATTCACTTGAACCGGCGTAAGCTGTTGAAGAACACTGAACTTGGAGACACAAGTTTTCAACGCGAAAAAAGGGCGTGATTTCTACACCATGATGTAAGTAGTGACCGCCAAGTTCGCACGATTTGGTTGGCAAGATCTGGCATTGTGCAAATGAATGAACTCTGCAAGCTGCCACGTTTTTCTCCTGTCTTTCTTCTGATGTGAGCTATTTCAGGAAGCCATGTAGAGTGCTGAAAATGCTCCATGTAGGGTGCGGTATGGAGGAAAGCCACACCAAAAAAGAGAGTACATTGCTAGAGTAAATCATCATGGCAATATTTTTTTTTCCTTTTCAAAAGGAGGCACCGAAAGAAGCCATGTAGAGTGCTGAAAATGCTCTGAAACTGAAAGAGTGGAGTACACTGGGGAAAAAAATTCTTTCCAAAAAGAGAAGCATTCTGAGTAGCACTACTAGGAGTAAATTCCTAGTAACTTGATTAAAAAAAATCTTAGTAACTGCGGATAGATTTAATTAGTTTACAACAGTTTGACGTCAGCAGAAGGGATCTTACTCTAAAGCAGCGCAAAGGAGCAGGTAAAAATGAATGGAGCAAATAGTTACAGGCAACTGAGAGTCAGCAAGCCACTGTCAATAAAAGCAGGTTAACAATTAGCGAGTTAGGCCCCCGGCATTATGCTGTGGTGCACGCTTGGTGGATGGTTATCAAGCCTTCGCCTCCAATTAGGCTGTGGTTTGACATTTGCGTCGCTTGCCACGCGTGCGGCCGGTAAATTGAAGCGCCTTTGCTTCTGAATGTATGACTCCTTGAGTAATCTAATCACAAAACCAGTAATCCACGTGCACTGCCATAGCGGTAGACTCTGGTGGAGTTGTGCTGAAAGAAGTTGTGCTACTGGACTCCGTTGACACATGTGTCCATCCTCCTTTTCAGCTTTGACATGAACAAAAAGGGCACTTGCTGCACCCGTTTCCTTGTTGTTTCCCAGGAAGATTTTGCGTACGGCACGGCTAACTGAGGACGACAGTCAGTCACACACCCCTGTAGGGATCAATATCATCCATTGACAATTCCGGACAGGCTTTCCGACAAAACGTACGTTGGATCCCAGGTGAAGTTCCAAGGCAGAACGTCTCTCCATCTCTGCATCTGCACATTCTCCACTGGTGCACATCACAGTATCACACGTTCATGTGTATATATATAAATATTCAATTGATGGAAAGAATGTGCAGCCAAGACTACAATAGCTAGCTCTCCCTCAGCTGCGAGGTACATACTGAGCGCCTCTTCAGTAGAGAATCGATCATGAGGCAGCCCGTCGCAGCAATTGCCATCCTGCTCCTCTTCCTCGGCTCCGGCGCCATGACAGCGTCAGTGGCAACGCGGTCGGTGCCGGTGGAGAGTAAAGGAGGCTCAGGCTCGGCGGTGGCGCAATCCGAGACGACGGCGGCAGCGGCAGCCGACAGCTCGGCTCAGCGGTCCGGCTGCACCAACGGGAGCGGCCCCGGCGGCTATTGCCACCCTCCCTCGGAGCATAATTAGTTGATTATGTATGTACGTATGGGCTATTGCAGTATTATAGGGAAAAGTGTTACTACAGCCACAGCCAGTCAGCTAGTACCACTACTACCACGCATTCACCATGATTTCTGATGTGATCTCTATTGCCTCTAGGCACCCTGATTTATGAGGCACCACTGCACTTTTAATTATGTTTTTTCTCTTCTAAAATGCTTATTTACGGATGAAATATTGTTACTCCACTGCATGGGGTTGATTTAATTCTGAACTTGAAATGAGCATAAAAATGAGAGTGAGCCTTTTGAAGAATCACCGAAGCCTAAGCTTCCATTGTCATAAGAAATGAAATATTAATCTTTATTTTCTTTAAACTCGGGGACTCCTCATTTCTATTTTCATTGAAAACGGAAATACAACGTGTTTTAAGAGTTTAGAGGGAAATATTAATTTTTATATAAAGACTATTTTCCGGCGAGCGTACGTTAGTCCTATCACACGCAGCCACGCACGCAACGTAAAAAAAGAGTTGGCATCCCACCGCACTCGGGCCCATATACGCAAGCAGGCTACCACTCCTCTTCATCTTCGACCTTTTCATTCCCCGTCTCTCTCTCCTCGGCAAACAGTGACCCGCCGGCGACTGGCGACCCCATGACCGGCGAGCTCCTCCGGCGTGGACCTCTTCCTCACGCCTGCGCGCGCCACCGCGCTCCCCGTGCCCGCGCCTCCTCCCTGCACACACGTGCGCCGGCCATGGGGGATCCCCGTGGAGACTGGGGACACTGTACGCCAGGTGTTCACCGGTCCCTTGGCCGCTCGCCGGTGACGAGCACCCACCAGGTTCGTTCACCCATGCCTAGTTTCCTTCCCCTTCCCGCTGTGTGAACCGAGATCCCCAACCCTAACTGCTATCCATGCCTCAGATCTACGCCTCCGTCCGTCTCGCCTCGTCGCGATCCCTGCCCAGCGACGGCGTGACCCCATCCATCCCGCCTGACCGCACCGCGTCTGCCCTACCCCGCAACCGCATCAACTTCATGGAGAGCAAGGTCTCGCTTCCGTTTCCATTCACATTTTGTTTGTTGAATGTGATTTTTGCGGATTTGATGTCACACATTTGTGTGTTTGCCCTAGTGCAGGGGAACCAAATTGCTATGATTGTGGGCACCATGACCGACGACAAGAGGGTCTATGAGGTACCTGCAATGAAGGTGGCTGCATTCAGGTTCATTGAGACGACAAGGGACGAACTATGAACGCGGGTGGCGAGTGCCTCACCTATGACCAGCTTGCATTGCACGCCCTGCTGGGCTAGAACACGGTAATGTCCATAGTTTAACTCTAATTTCGAATTCCTAGTGGCTTAGTTTAAATGTGGATATGAACAATACTGTGGATAAATGCTGTAGCGTCATTTGAAGTATGAGATCTGGTTGGTAGAAATGATTTATGATCTGAATTCCTCTGCATTGCTTGAATTATTTTATTGTTGAGTCATGTGACTTTGCTTAATTTTTCGATGCTCTGCCGCATTGTCAGGTTGATGGCCCTCTATTCATATATGTTGTATTTCGTATTTGAATCTGCAGAATTAATAGTTTTATGGAAAAGCTGAACATCTTTCAACTTAAACAAACTCTTGAGACACTCACATTTTACATGTTATCTCCCATGAGATCAAAGCAGAATGTGAAATGGCTGTTTTTAGTCTTTTTTTTTAGTAACCATGGGGAGCTACTAGTAAGCAGTTTAGTATGATTAGTTAGGCAATTTATTAGTATTCTGGTATCAATTTAATATCATTGGTCATGCAAGTTTAGTAGTAGTGCCTTTTGCAGCAATAAACTTTGTAAATAGGGAAAAGTATATGGGAAATTTTGGGTCTGCCAACACAAGCAGATCAAATCAATGTTGCATGATAGTTTTTCCGCATTCAATTCCCATTTGTAGATAGTTTGAATTATTTCTAAATTAAAAAAAATATCACATTACTGTCTGATTTGAACTCCAAAAAATGGCACCACCTTTGCATCTGCACATAGCCCAAGTTAACCATATGAGTGGTGCATATAGCCCAAGTTAAGTAGGAGTGGTGCATATAGTACATATCTAAGATGTGCAATAAGAACCTTTAGACATTGCATGTCCAAGGTATGATCAGCTAGGATTCACAATATACTATAAATTGCTCATGCATCATAACTGAATTACTTTTAAAAACAACTAAATTGTTTATGCAGAAGGTCTGAATTGTTTCTTTTTGTTTGAGTTTTATCAGATCTGCTTTTCCACTATAAACTGCTCATGCATCATAACTGAATTACTTCTAAAAACAACTAAATTGTTTGAGTTTTATCTGTATTGTTGTGTATTTGTGGTGTCAGAGGTGATAGTACTTTTAATGGTAAAATCATATTATTTTGTACGAGTTTCTTTTGTGCATATTACATATTTGTATGCTTACATAGTATGAGATTACAACTATTTACTTTTTGTGAACTGAATTTGATTATGTAAAATAAATGAATTGCTCATGCGAAAACACTAAATTGATTTACCAGTCTGTCAGATTTGCTTCTAGTAACATAATGGTTCTAGTAAACAAAATCTATTATTAGTGCAGTTCAAATTTGAGGATTGGTCACGTAGGTTCTCATTATGATTTATGTGCTTATCTTTGGCAACTTCTTTTTTTACAGGTGTGAGGGCATCAAGCATCAAATGAACTTGTTTTTGACATCACAAATAGGAGTAATCATGTGCAGCAGCTAATTCAAGAACAATTTAAGTAAAAAAAAGACAGAAATGCTTGGACACAGTGGAATTGCAACGACACCGACCAAATGTCGTGTGTGCAGTGCCACAATGCACATATTATTGGAGGCAAAGCAAGCAATATTGCACCTAAATAGAGGCAAAGCTCAACAACATTGCACATATTAGTGAATCTATACTGAATTTACATATGCATAGCCCATAGGCAGTAGCAAACAATCTGGGCCTTACCAGTCTCTGCTATGCCACAACCTTAACAATCCTCTACCCCCAGTAATCCTCCAAACAAATCCTCTACCACAATCCCCATATGCCAGAAAAAAAAATCCTAACCCCAGCAACATAAAACCTAACACCAGCTGTATGTTCTTAGGCAATTTAGCCAAAATGTTGCATATCGTTTTCCCTATTTACCAAGTTCATTGCTACCAAGGCGCTACTATATATAACTTACCTAACCAATGTTAATAACTTGCTACCAGAATACTAATAGATTACCTGACTAAAGATATTAAACTGCATATGCCTTATCCTCATCAGTCAAACTGGAACAATAGTCCTAACAAAAATTGGTAGAACTAGGCATACCAAAATAGCAGCAATAAAAACTGAATATTTGCTTGTTTCTACTCTTTAGAACCCCCCCCCCCCCCCCCAAGTGCTTTGCATCGTGCAGTGAACAAAAAGCAGGGGGACGTCCCCTGCTGTTGGTGCAAGCAGAATCAACAGGGATCATCCTTGCACCCCCCCCCCCACACACACACACACCACCACCACCACCACCACCAGGCTTCTGGTTCACACACACCATGCAGCTGGACAAAAAAAAACTCCACTCCAGCTGCCATACCTCATCCTATTTCGCATACACTCCATATTTTGCCTCCGAAGTTTATTCATATGCTCTAGGTTTTGGGCAATACAGATTTAGAACTAAAAAAGCCAGGCAGGCATACTATATCTACACTCTTTAGATACACAAAAAGCTACCAGATGTACTGCCATTTGGTTCACACATGCATTATAATGTTTGTATTTAGTTGCCCAATGCCCATCTTAGTTGTGTGTGTGTATTATAAGGCATACTATGTCAGTAAAGTGACTGATCACTGATCTGAGCAGCTTTGGGCATTCTCATCAGCTCATGCACACCCATCGATGTGTGCATTAAGTTAAAAAAGTACAGGTACGTACTTTCTGTGTAATCACTTGCTCAACTGTAATGATGACATGCGAAGAGTTACTTCTATGAATAATTGGTGGCTTCAGGAAATAATTTAGAGTAAAGTAAATCTGATGTTGAAACTGGCCCATTCAGTTCTGAACTGTCAAAACAGTTTTGTAAGTAAAAAAGCCAAGATGTATGTTACTTCTATAGCAAAATAATGGTTGTCTGATCTGACATTGAATAGCATCATTAAGCAACATATCATTTCATTAAGAAGAAAGGTTTGAATGTTGCTAAGACAACTTTCAGAACTGTTTGCTGGGAGATAGCATATGTGGCTGTTGGTTTAGCTGTAGGATTATGCTTCACCTGTGGCTTGTGCGTTGACTTTATTTCATGACTTTGGAAGCTGCATGCCATTCTAGAGCTAGCAAAGGTGGTGCCATTTTTTGGAGTTCAAATCAGACAGTAATGTGATATTTTTTTTAAATTTAGAAATAATTCAAACTATCTACAAATGGGAATTGAATGCGGAAAAACTATCATGCAACATTGATTTGATCTGCTTGTGTTGGCAGACCCAAAATTTCCCATATACTTTTCCCTATTTACAAAGTTTATTGCTGCAAAAGGCACTACTACTAAACTTGCATGACCAATGATATTAAATTGATACCAGAATACTAATAAATTGCCTAACTAATCATACTAAACTGCTTACTAGTAGCTCCCCATGGTTACTAAAAAAAGAAGACTAAAAACAGCCATTTCACATTCTGCTTTGATCTCATGGGAGATAACATGTAAAATGTGAGTGTCTCAAGAGTTTGTTTAAGTTGAAAGATGTTCAGCTTTTCCATAAAACTATTAATTCTGCAGATTCAAATACGAAATACAACATATATGAATAGAGGGCCATCAACCTGACAATGCAGGCAGAGCATCAGAAAAATTAAGCAAAGTCACATGACTCAACAATAAAATAATTCAAGCAATGCAGAGGAATTCAGATCATAAATCATTTCTACCAACCAGATCTCATACTTCAAATGACGCTACAGCATTTATCCACAGTATTGTTCATATCCACATTTAAACTAAGCCACTAGGAATTCGAAATTAGAGTTAAACTATGGACATTACCGTGTTCTAGCCCAGCAGGGCGTGCAATGCAAGCTGGTCATAAGTGAGGCACTCGCCACCCGCGTTCATAGTTCGTCCCTTGTCGTCTCAGTGAACCTGAATGCAGCCACCTTCATTGCAGGTACCTCATAGACCCTCTTGTCGTCGGTCATGGTGCCCACAATCATAGCAATTTGGTTCCCCTGCACTAGGGCAAACACACAAATGTGTGACATCAAATCCGCAAAAATCACATTCAACAAACAAAATGTGAATGGAAACGGAAGCGAGACCTTGCTCTCCATGAAGTTGATGCGGTTGCGGGGTAGGGCAGACGCGGTGCGGTCAGGCGGGATGGATGGGGTCACGCCATCGCAGGGCAGGGATCGCGACGAGGCGAGACGGACGGAGGCGTAGATCTGAGGCATGGATAGCAGTTAGGGTTGGGGATCTCGGTTCACACAGCGGGAAGGGGAAGGAAACTAGGCATGGGTGAACGAACCTGGTGGGTGCTCGTCACCGGCGAGCGGCCAAGGGACCGGTGAACACCTGGCGTACATGTGTCCCCGCCTCCACGGGGATCCCCATGGCCGGCGCACGTGTGTGCAGGGAGGAGGCGCGGGCACGGGAGCGCGGTGGCGCGCGCGCAGCGTGAGGAAGAGGTCCACGCCGGAGGAGCTCGCCGGTCATGGGGTCGCGCCGCCGGCGGGTCACTGTTTGCCGAGGAGAGAGAGACGGGGAATGAAAAGGTCGAAGATGAAGAGGAGTGGTAGCCTGCTTGCGTATATGGGCCCGAGTGCGGTGGGATGCCAACTCTTTTTTTACGTTGCGTGCGTGGCTGCGTGTGATAGGACTAACGTACGCTCGCCGGAAAATAGTCTTTACCATAAAATAAATACTTCGAGTAGGAGGTGTCCCAAGAAAAAAACTTATGTAGGTAGCTACAGGTGTGTTTGATTTGAGGACGATATGGCCATCCATGAATTTAGGAATATGGATATCCACGTTGTCTATTTTTATTGGATAGATGGGCGAGCTAATTTTTCTATTTTGGTTAGATGGATAGTGTGGATGGGGTGTGAATAGCTGACTAATTATATTTATATTATTTTAAAATAATAAACTAAAAATAATTTTGTCATGATAATCACTAATTACAAATAAATTATTTTAATTAGCACCATTATTACCCTAATTAGGATACACACATGCACTAATTAACATATTGGCACTTATCAAAAGTTAATCCTGACATCATAATTACTAACCTAATATAACATACTAATAATCCTTCATTATTTACTAATGATAGCGATTAGAAAACATGAATGAGCAGGTCATTCATGTTTTTTGTGGCTGAGGTATTCAACATCTTAGAGAAAATATTCTCATGTAAGAGATATCCAGATCTAGCTCGCCCGCGAACTAAAGTGTCATTTTTCATATATCATCATATTTCATCCAGGGATATCCAACGAACCAAACGCACCCATATATATATATCTCTATCGAGACCTTGTCCACTAAGACTTATGGGCGGGTTAAAACTCGATGAGTTTGGACTACATCGGACTAGGCTCAATTTACTTATGTCTACCATATATATATAAATTGTTTGGCGCTCAAACTAATTTACTTTTGTGCAAGAATAAAAAAAACACGAGAATTAGTCGGTCAAAGCAAACCCAAAGAAGACAACAAGTCAACATGGTCAAATATCAGATCCACTCCCCATGTCCCTGGCAAGGGGGGAAAGCTTACACTCTGTTTTGTGAAATGCCTGATCGTGGGATCCTGCCAAATGTTGTGACATACAACTCAATCATTGATGGCCTATGCAAGGATGAAGAAATGGACAAGGCTGAGGAGGTCCTTAGGAAGATGTTGGACATACATATTATGCCTAACTGCACTACATATACCAGTATGCTCCACGGGTACCTCTCTTTGGGGCGGTCGAAAGAGGCATTCAGAATTCTCAAGGAAATGTCCAGAGATGGGGCAACAGCTTGATGTTGTTGCGTACAGCATGCTGATCGACTCTCTTTGTAAATCTGGAAGGCTTGCTGAAGCTAGAGAGATTTTTAACTCTATGATTCAGAGCGGTGAAAACCCCAATGTCACCACCTATGGAAGTCTGCTTCATGCGTATGCTACCAAAGGAGATCTTGTTGAAATGAATAATCTTTTAGATTTGATGGTGCAAAATGGAATGCAACCTGATCATCACATCTTCAACATACAGATCTATGCATACTGTAAATGTGAAAGGTTAGATGAGGCAATGCTTACATTTAATAAAATGCAGCAGCAAGGATTGGTGCCGGATATAGTCAGCTATGGGACAATTATAGACGGTCTTTGCCAGATTGGCCGGCTGGATGATGCAATGGCCCAATTCTCTCAGATGATTGATGATGGATTGTCTCCCAACATCATAATATATAGTACTCTAATTCATGGTTTTTCTATGCACGGAAAATGGGAGAAAGCTGAGGAACTGTTTTATGAGATGATGGATCGAGGCATTCGTCCTACTGTTGTTGTCTTCAATACAATGATAGACAAGCTATTCAAAGATGGAAAGGTTATGGAGGCCCAAAAACTCTTTGATTTGATGCCCAGTGCAGAAGTAAAACCTAATGTGGTTTCCTATAATACAATGGTTCATGGGTATTTTTTAGCTGGTAAACCAGACAAAGTGATGAAGCTCCTTGATGATATGCTCTCGATTGGCTTGAAACCCAATGCTGTTACCCTCAATACTTTACTTGATGGTGTGCTATCTATTGGCTTGAAACCAAATGTTGCTACCTGTAAGACTTTGATTGATAGCTGCTGTGAAGCTGGTAGGATAGAGGATGCATTAACTCTGTTCAGAGAAATGTTGAGCAAGGCAACTAAGACTGACACTGTCGCAGAAAAGATAATATCATGAGTGTTATTTCAGATTGGAAGGACTGTCAATAAGATGGAACTCGACTGAAGATGACCAAAAGAGGAAAACAGGTTCTTTATCTTAACTAGCATGCATTTTGTTGTGCTTAATTTTACATGAAGGTGATTTGGATGTGTCATCATTCATTAATCTCGAGAAGTTACAATATGGTTTCTTATCTACCCAATAGTATGAATCTGGTAGGTCTTAAATTTTAGCCTTGATCTTTTATGAAGTATATGTATCACGGGATTCCATGTAATATGGATCATCATCTATATGCTGAGCCTTTGTTTTTCTAGAACAGTAGCCTCGATTTGTCTGCTGAAGAAACTGTTTTTCCATCTTTCTACTCTTGTGGAGTTGACCTGTTCCTTAGTCTTATGATGAAAGTCAGCTGATTTTAAAACATATGTATATGAAAAGCACGCCTCTTGTCACTGTTTTAATGTGGTATTTTGGTTCAAAGCTTTAGAAATTGTTTCAACAGAAGGATTCAGTTCATACATTTGACCATAGAAATGTCATGTTCGGTTAAACTGCACTAAAAATTTCTGTGTGTCTGGTACAAATGTATGGAAGTAACATGCTAATATTGTGACTTGTTGTCTTATTTGCCTCTTTCATAGAGTTCCAGTGCAGTGTATCTCCGCCATTCTAGTTATAATACCTTACATTGCTCTGCTTCTCAATATTAGTACCTTGTCCTGGCCTACATAGTAAAGAACTAGGACATCTTGACATGTGGTTAGCTTTAACAGGACTAGCAGCTCTACCTGTATTAGCGATGATTGAATTGAACTTTTGTGTTTCATGCTTCTGATCCTTGCTCATCTTGTTTCCTACTGTGGAATTGCTCATCTTGTTTTGTCCAATGCAACTAATGAATCGGTTCTTGTTTACAAATTTAGTGATAATAGTGATCTTGATGTTGTAGCTAGACATGCACACAGTTGGTTGGCTATATGCACTAGCATGATTGAGGTTTATTGAACTGAAGGATACAGAAAAGGCTCTGTTAAGTGAGAACGATTGATCATTGTGGTAAAAGTGAAAACGATTGATTAAATCAGATATAGCAATGGGCTCACCGCTCACCATATAAATCTCATGTTCAGTTAAACTAAACAGCACTATGAATTCCTGGTTTTAGTACACAATAAATGGAACATGTGCATTAGTTGTGCAGTTGTGTTATTTAATCTGTTCTGTACTGTTCTGTAGAATTGTAATGCAGTGTCATGGCCTAATGATATTAAGTGCCCTGTCACAGCCTACTAAGTAGTGTTAGTCCATTTTGCCTATTGGTTGGCTTGAAAGTAGTGTTAGTCCATACAGTCTGTGAAAAAATCATCAAACATAATTTCTCATCTAGCACTGTCTATTGTTTTATACAAATGATGATTTGAACTGCTGATCACCCAAGAATAAGAACCCAATGTTATGGCTTGAGTCCGCACCAATTAGCTTATTCTGTTTTGCCCCTTAGGTAAGTTCTATATAGAGCTTTCATTCAGCATACAAGATTCTTTGTGTAAATATGTGCTCATAATGTTCCCTACTGTGTCATTTCCTGAAACTTATTAATTTTGTCCTTTGTAACTATTAAGTTGGTTCTCGTTCAAAAATTCACTGATAAGTGATAACAAACTCGATATGGTAAGTATGCATGCAAAAGCAGACTGGTTAATGCAGTAGCTTGAGTTAGCATTTATAAAGGAAAGCAGATAAAACAACAGCCAACACAAATAAAAAAGTTCTAAAAATGAGTCCTGCATTTGCGAGCATGTATCCTGATGGCAAGATTTCCCCATTGATAGAAGCAGATAATGCAGCGGGCACAGTCTACAAATGTTACGTCCCGTTAAAGTGCACCATGAATTTCTGTTATGTTATAAAGGCATGGAAGTAATATGTAAATATGTGACATGCAATTGTTTTATTTACCCTCTTCTGTACTAATTGATTAGAGTTGCAATGCAATGTATCTCCACTATTCTTGTTATAGTACCTTACACTACTCTAAGCTTCTCAAAATAGTGCCATGCCTGGCCTACTGAGGCCAGAACTAGGACATCTTGCCATGTGGTTGGCTTTAAATGTTGTGAACTCCTTTCTGTTACAATAAGTAACAATACTAGCAGCTCCAGCTGTATAAACTATGATTGAATTGAACCAGTGCATTTCATGTTGTGGTAAAGATGCCTAAGGTCACACAAATCATTGCTTGCTTTAAGTAAAAGTAATGGGTTTGCCCCTAGAATTCAGTACATTAGCTAGCAAATACTATAAGACTGCACAGGACCTGAAACATGAATGTTAAGTGTTCCATTGCTTACTGGGAGCTGCACTGTGTTAGATCTTTCAAACAACAAGTTCAGAGGAAATTTGTCAGTTATTGCCAAATTTTCAGTGATTTGGAACATGTTAACCTTAGTCAGGACAACCTAACTGGTACAATTCCTGATGTGAGCCACCAGTTCCTCCGCCTAAACTACCTAAATGGCTAAATATTTCCCATAATGCTCTATCTGAGACCATCCCTGAAGCTATTGTTCAGTACCCCAAACTTTCTGTGCTTGACCTGAGCTCCAATCAGTCACATGGTTCTATGCCTGCTGATTTGTTAGCATCCTCCATGCTGCAAGAACTCTACATTCGAGATAACATGCTTTCTGGGGGCCTATTCTTTCCTGGTTCGTCATCCAAAAACTGGAGTCTTCAAGTGCTTGATATTTCTGGTAATCACTTTAATGGAAGCCTCCCTGATGATATTGCCTCCTTATCTGGCCTTTGAGTTCTTGACGTTTCAACAAACAATTTCTCTGGTCCCATTACCTGCCGCTGTGAGTAAGCTTGGAGTTCTTACTGATATTGATATACAAATCAGTTCACTGGGTTGTTGTCTGAAGATCTTCCAGATAACCTGGAGAACTTGAGGAAGTTTCCAGAATCTTCTTTCCATCCGGGGAACTGAAAATTGGAGTATCCTGCTAGCTCGTCTGGATCTGGCAATTCTCCATCTGGGTCAGAGGTGGAAAATCACTCAGCACATCTGCTAAAGTAGCAATTGTAGCAGCTAGCATTGTTGTTCTTGTCATCCTTATACTTGCTATTGTTGCCACTACAAGCGAATCTGACGGCAGTTTCCTAGCTCTGAAAAGGTTTCAGACAAGAGCCTCCACAGGGCTACTAAAGACAGCTGGTATGAAAGGAAAAGACAACAAAGGTGGTTTTGTCTCAGCTGATGACCTTGTTACTCCTTATAAAGGCTCTACATCTGAAGCACCTAGCCAAGAAGAGAAGTCAGCCGCTGGGGGCTTTTCACCATCTAAGGGCAGCCGCTATTCTTGGTCACCCGATTCTGGAGAGGCATATGGCCAGGAAGGATTGGCGCGGTTGGATGTGAGATCGCCTGACAGACTAGCAGGGGAGTTGCATTTCCTGGACGAAACAATCACACTAACGCCAGAGGAACTTTCAAAGGCACCGGCTGAAGTTCTAGGCAGGAGCAGCCATGCGACTTCATACAGGACAACACTTGCAAAGGAGACCAAGAAATTTGCAAACATCTGGCATCCAAATGTGGTTGGTTTGAGCAGGTACTACTAGGCCCAAACCCCTCATGAGAAGCTGATCTTGTCAGATTATGTTGCGCCAGGAAGTCTCGCAAGCTTCTTATACTGTAATGCCATCTATTGATTGCTTGTTTATTCAGATGCCTAATTTTACTATCTGTTCTTGCATACATCATGTACATGTCATACTAGCAGTTTCCTCACTCATAGACCGGTAACAAAATGTTCAGTCACCTACTCTGCTGAGATGGTTCTCTGATTGCATAGATCGACCGGGAAGGAGAGGTCCTCCATTGACCTAGCACAGATGCTGTCCCGCCTTACCAAGATTGCTGAGGAGTTCAATGTTGCAGTGTACATCACCAACCAAGGTGGGCTTTGTTATTTAGCACTGTATATCAATTCCAAGAGTTTACAGATCATGAATTCCAAATTCTAAGCTGTGTCTACCTTTTTGTGCTCCAGTGATTGCTGATCCAGGTGGTGTCATGTTCATAACCGATCCAAAGAAACCAGCAGGCGGCCATGTGTTGGCGCATGCTGCCACCATCAGATTGATGCTGAGGAAAGGCAAAGGCGAGCAGTGTGTCTGCAAGATCTTTGATGCCCCTAACCTTCCTGAAGGAGAAGCTATATCCTTTTGCTTTAAGTGTCCATGTTTACTGCTTACACTAATGATCGCCTTACTTTCACAGCTTGCCAAAATCTAGCAAAACTGCCTTGCATAGCAAACTCTAGTGGTAGTGAAACTTACCTGCTAACTTCCATGACTGAATGCTTTAGATGATACAAATTATCTATGTGATACATATATGTAACTTGTTTCCCTTGACCAAGTAGCACGTTTTCCAGGTTACATCAGGTGGAATCATGGACGCAAAAGACTGATATGGGTTTCCAGCCAGAGTGCTTCTGCTCAAGAAGATTGTTCATGTTTCTTCAGTAGAGTTCATATGGCTACACAATGAGAAAAGTTACTGCAGTGTTAGTCTGTTTATCCTTTAACATAGAAAAAAGTAGGCGGAACTCTGTTGCTTAGGCCTCACATCGGGTTATTTTTGCCACAGAATTTGAGATAGAACCAGCTGTACATGTTTTATGGCTTCCGAAAAGAGTGCCAGACCATTGTTATTTGTTCAAGCATGCCCATCTACATGCTTTAATACTCCATCCTTGTGTAAATGGCACTGTGCTTCTTTCTTGTTTGTTGTGGTTTGACCTTGAAGGGAAGGTAAAGATGATGCTCTTCTTCAGATGGCAACTCTTGTTGGAACAGATGGCCAAGCTACTGCTGCTGTAAAGTAGCATGGACCTCGGTTGCGAAGCCAGTGGACATGGGTGGGCTGGGCATCATCGAGCTGGAGCGGTTCAGTAGGGCGCTGCGCTTGAGATGGCTTTGGTTCCAATGGACAAGCCCAGATCGGCCGTGGAACGGCCTCACACTACCTATCGATGATCAAGACTGGGCACTCTTCAATGCAGCAACGGTGGTCACGGTAAGGGACGGAAGGAGGGCTTCCTTCTGGAACTCCAGCTGGATCGGGGGAAGAACACCTGCTAGCATATCCCCACTGCTATACAACCACAGTAGACGCAAAAACAGAACTGTGCGTGAGGCGCTGATGAACAGGACATGGATTTTAGACATTGTTCACAACCTGAACCACGAACTCATAGCAGAATACTTCTTATTGTGGGCTGCCATCGATGAGGCTGAGATAGACCTGGATGACACGCGGGAGGACACAATCACTTGGACTTTAGAAAGCTCGGGGCAGTATTCAGCAAAGTCGCATATGCAATCCAATTTGCAGGACAAGTGCAGTCAAGTTTCCAAACGCTGATTTGGAAAGCATGGGCGCAGCCAAAGTGCAAATTTTTCTGTTGGCTTCTACTCCAAGATAGGCTATGGACTGCGGCGCGATTGCAACAGCGCGGATGGGAGAACAATTACTTCGTGGTCTCGTGTGAAAGGAGTCTCGGAGACAGCGGAACACCTCTTCTTTGAATGCCCTTTCTCTAGGGGAGTATGGCGGCGAGTGGCCAATTGGAGCAACTCCACAGGGCATGATCCGATGTGCTGGGAGCCACAAACAGACATGGAAGACTGGTTCACGCAGGCCATGGGAGGAGGATCAAAGGCTGAACACTCCATTGTCATCCTAGCTCTCTGGACAATCTGGAACACGCGCAACGAAAAGATTTTCAGGGGAAAAGAACGGAATGAGCAGGCCACCTTCATGGAAATCAGAGACGCGGCGCAGCACTGGTCTTCGGCAGGCTGCAAGGCGCTTAGGCCTTTTTTTGTTGTTCAACAAACTAGCGAGTAATCACTTATGTAATAAGCCCAGTAAAGCTTAGGCTGCTGCTGGGATCGCGCCTCTCGCGCATGCAAACCAAGTAGAACTTATTTCCCCCTCCTTATTATAATACAAAGCCGGTAATTCCGGATCTTTCAAAAAAAAAAAAAAAAAAAAAAAAAAAAAAAAAAAAAAAGCTACTGCTGCTAATCTGTGTCTTGTTCGAGCAGATTTTGGGCAGAGCAGACCGTTTCTGGCCAGATTTGGGATTGTGTTGTTTATTTCTGCACTGGATCATCCTGTCCTGTTGCTTTTCCGGTTCCTGACTTGCTGCTCCGTGCCTCCCCTTGCTGCTCCGTGCCTCCCTCTGGCACGGGCGTGTTTCGAGTTCCTGCTGCGTGCTGCCTGCAGAAACATGGACAGCCAGCCGAAGAAGACGCAATTCTCAACATCAGATGGAAGGCGTGAGAGACAGGGCAACGTCCTGAGTCGCCTCGGCGCAGTTGTGGTCGGCTTCCTCGTCCTGTCTTGCCGAGGAACAGGCCGGTCGAGGTGCACGCTCCTGAATCTGGTGAACCACAAGGATCCGTGTACACATACAACCCTCCATGAGGCGGTCGTGTCTGTACATGTACATGTGCCAACAAAAAAAAAATGACACACGCCCCTGTTTCTCGTAAATGAAAACAAAGTAAAAATTGCACCTAAAAAATTACTAGCAAAATTGCACGTGCGTTGCTACGGGTCACAAAATCCATAATACATGTGTCGCTATGAATTTTGTCCACATCTATTGCAAAGGGTTTCAACATTTCATAAAATAATAAAACATACTAAATATTTTTTGCACTAGGAACCTAAACTATTTCCAAATGCATTTAGGTTTTTAATTCGTATTTATGCCAATTCTTATGTTCCATCAAGTACAACCCTAACATTGAGACTCTTTTGGTCCTAATAAACATTAAAATTTTCAAACTGGCTTTGGAGTAGACTATTTATTGGGTTTGTATGCCTTTAGGTTTTTCAAGATTTTCATTTCACACATGTTTACACTCTATGGTTGAAAGTAATTTAACAAAAGTTTAATTAGAAATTTTAGATTGGTTTTGATTTTATATGGATTTTGTAAGTTTTAGTCATTTTGTTCTTTTTTAGAAAGATAAGAAGCTAACAAAACACTTTATATTGGGATCCCTGAAGTTTATGTAAATATCTTTGGATCAACTTTTTTTCTATTCTTGCCTCGAGCTCCTTGTTGAATTAGATGACCAACTCACTCACATACTTTTTGCACGATCGGTATGGCCTGCTAACACAACCTACCCGCCGTTGTGGTCCGCGTCGCTCACGTCCACTGCCTCCATGGTCACGGCGTTTGAGTGTGGCAGAGTTCATCGGTCGGGACCTCAGGGAAGTCCATGCTATGTGGGAACCAGACAACCGCAACCTGTACCTGAATAATTTGATGTGGCCACCAATCGTCCTAGGCACGAACTCTGCAGAGGTACGCACCGACGCGAAGCAAAGACACTTTTACTATATCATTTGTTGTATATATATATCTTGAGATAGTTTTTTACTATATCAACTTTTTCACCTGAAACCCTCTAGTTTTTTCTATTTTTGGCAATAGCTCCTTGCTGAATTAGATGACAAACCCACTCATACACTCTTCGAACGATTTATAACATTGCGTATAATTTAAACCAACCTAGGAGGAACTAGTCCGTTTTTCATAAGGAGAATGTAAATATTGCGCTTGCATGTATGGTTTTTTAGTAACAACATAATTTCTAAACAAGGCCTAATTTTCTATTTTTTTTAATTAAGAAAAGAAACACCAAAGGAAGACGTCATGCCAACATGGTCAAATCTTCACTCCCAGGCCCGGCACGTGATCAGTCCTACAGTTGCTTCACGCGAATTACGCCCAGTGGCCCACCGTCAATCCCGTACACCATTCCCCACTCCATCTCCCGCAACCAATACAGAGCACGCCGCCGCCGCCGCCGCCGCCGCCGCGCCTGTGCAGAGCATCCCCATTCCACTCGTACACTCCAGCTCCCGGCGAGCTCACCCCAGACCCACTCGTACACTCCGTCCCCTTGCCCAACCAGTGGATTTCGTTCCCCAAATTCCGCATCGCCATTTGCAGCGACGCGCCGACGCCCTAGGCAAGCAGCCGCCCGCCGCCCCGGCCGCCTTGGCGCCCACCGGCACCGGCCACCGCGGCGCCGCGCCGTTGCTCGCCACGCGCCGCCGCTCGACATCGCTCGTCGGCGTCGCGTCTGCCGTCGCCGCGCGGCCGCGCCCCCGCACGCCTTCCACGCTCCCACTGCTGCGCCGCGGCCTGCCAGTTGCAGTTCGCAGCGCGGTCGACGACGACCATGTCGAGCCTGGCGCCCCCCGATTGGTTGATGAAGCTGAAGCGGATCATCGGATGGCGCCTCCGCTCGGGAAGTCTCGACGCTGAGGCCGCGCGCCAGCTCTGCGACGAGGTGCTCCTGTCGATCCGAAGGAGTCCGCCACAGCCGGCCGTTTCAGCAGCGGCGCGGTGGATGGCCGAGTGCCGCTCTACCCGGGAGCTGGGGCGCTTCATCGGAGTCTGTTATCGCTCGGGAGACCTCCGCCCTGAGGATGCACTCGATCTGTTCGACGAGTTGCTTCCCCAAGCGACGCCTAGCTCAATTTATGCCCTCACCCAGCTCCTCACCACGGTCGCTCGTGCCCCGGTCTCCTCCACCGTGCGCAACGGCCCCGCCCTTGCCGTGTCCCTGTTCAACCGCATGGCCCGAGCGGGCGCCAAGAAGGTGGCTCCAAACATAGTGACCTACAGCATTATCATCAGCTGCTGCTGCGATGCAGCATGCTTGAACGTCGCCTTCGCCGCATTGGGCAAAATCATCAAGACGGGATTGAGGCCGAATGCCATCACCTTCACGCCCATGCTCAGGGCCCTCTGTGCTGAGAAGAGGACGAGCGATGCAATGGATATTGTGCTTAGACGGATGCCTGAGCTCAGTTGCACCCCCAATGTCTTCTCCTACAACATTCTTCTCGCAGGGCTCTGTCATGAGAAGAAGTGTGAAGAGGCTGTCGAGCTGATCCACATGATGGCTGAGGATGGAGACCACTGCTCACCTAATGTGGTGTCTTATACCACCGTAATCGATGGCTTGTTTAAAGAGGGCGAGGTGGGGAAAGCTTGCACCCTGTTTCACGAAATGCTTGATCGTGGGATCATGCCAGATGTTGTGACATACACCTCAATGATTGATCGCCTATGCAAGGCTAAGCAATGGACACAGCCGAGGAGGTCCTTAGGAAGATGCTTGACAAACATATTATGCCTAACTGCATTACATATACCAGTCTGGTCCACGGATACCTCTCTTTGGGACAGTCGAAAGAGGCAGTCAGGATTTTCGAGGAAATGTCCAGAGATGGGCAACGGCCAAATGTTGTTACCTACAGTATGCTGATAGACTCTCTTTGTAAATCTGGAAGGCTTGCAGAAGCTAGAGAGATTTTTAACTCTATGATTCAGAGCGATGAAAACCCCAATGTCACTACCTATGGAAGTCTGCTTTATGGGTATGCTACGAAAGGAGATTTTGTTGAAATGAAGACACTAATAGATTTGATGGTGCGAAACAATATCCAACCTGACCATCATTTCTTCAACATACAGATCTATGCATACTGTAAATGCGGAAGATTAGATGAGGCAATGCTTACTTCTAACAAAATGCGGCAGCAAGGATTGATGCCAGATATAGTCAGCTATGGGACAATAATAAATGGTCTTTGCCAGATAGGCCGGCTGGATGATGCAATGTCCCATTTCTGTCAGATGATTGATGATGGATTGTCTCCCAACATCATAATCTATAGTAGTCTAATTCATGGTTTTTCTATGCATGGAAAATGGGTGAAAGCTGAGGAACTATTTTATGAGATGATGGATAGAGGCATTCCTCCTAGTGTCTCTGTCTTTAATACAATGATAGACAAGCTATTCAAAGAAGGAGAGGTTACGGAGGCCCAAAAACTCTTTGATTTGATGCCACATGCAGGCGTAAAGCCTGATGTAGTTTCCTATACTACGATGATTCATGGGTATTTCTTAGCTGGTAAACCTGACCAAGTGGTGAAGTTCCTTGATGTTATGCTCTCGACTGGCTTGAAACCTGATGCTATTGTGTTTAATACTTTAATGTATGGCATGCTCTCTATTGGCTTGAGACCTGATGTTGCTATCTGCAAGAATTTGATTGATAGCTACTGTGAAGAAGGTCAGATAGAGGATGCATTAACTCTGTTCAGAGAAATGTTGAGCAAGGCTTTGGAAGAGGAGAAACTCCAAGCAGAGGCCAAAAAGAGGGTAAGTCTTCTACGGTTTATTTCGTGTTATTGCCCTGATATTGGTGTTTGTTTTGTTTTGTGGCATAATGTAGAGCACCCATCTGTGCAGAAATACTATTTGTGATACATTGGAAACTATAATTGCATTCTTTTATAAGCACTGGAATTAGAATTTTGGAGTAACTTTGTTTAGCCTACCTTTTTCCTGCATAGTTTGTGGTGTAAGGTAATGTATTTCATGTTTTCTGCTACTGCTATGTTATTTTAATCAATTACGTTTTTTTGCATTGTTCAATTGGTATTTACATTCTGAAGGAAATCTCTAGATCTTCAATTAGTTCCATAAGGTATTCTGCTGCATCAGTACCTTAGATTTTCTTCATAATTTCATATTCACTGCTCTGGTGTTGTTCCATCATCGTTATAGCTCTGTGCTTTTAGTTTGTATATTGCTTTTCTTTGGGTGCCAAGACACTAAAGTAAAGGTTAGGGGGATCCTTGTCCAACTTTGTACCTTTGTGTTCATGATTCTTTTAGATACCTCACAAGGATGCAAGACATTAAAGTCAAGGTTAGGGCGATCCTTGTCACTTTTGTGTTCATGATTCTTTTAGATACGTCACAAGAAAAATGTGCTTGAAACAACATGATGCATGACATTATTGTCCTTGTGTCGGGCAATAATTAAAACTTTCAATTTTCTAGACACATAACTGTCTATTTTCATTTGATTCTCACAAAACAATTGATTAACGTTTTCATCATCGACTTTGTCAGCTGAAATGTAAAATTTTTCGCACTGAACAAAGTAAAAAGGCCGTCCGTGCTCCAATACTGATATAAATCACCAAAAATGAGCATAAGTTGTATATACAATCAGTTTAAAAATGTCTTATTACATTATTTATACTTGTAACCTGTTGATTAAATGAACGGAAAGCTGTATAAGCTTGCCTGCTTTTAGCATTTACTAGTGCGAGCCTTCATTATTTTGCCGTTTCTTTTGCAGGTGCCTCCAATTTGTGCCAGTTCACCAAAATTGACACGGAGAAAGAGCTGGAGCGACACACCTCATACACCAGAGGGAGGAAATGGCAGTGCAGTATGCTGCCAGTTGCATTGTCATAGCCTTGGGAACTCCAAAGATAGTAGTAGCAAGGCACAATGTTCTCCAAAGAGTGATTCAAAGACATGATCAGCTACTAAAATCCAGGGTGACCAAATCCAGGGATTGACCTGAAGGCTTCCATGAAGGAAGTGGGATAGCTAAACGCTGCAAACTTCGCTGTTCAAACCTAAGCCATGATGTATTTGCTCCCATGACATTTTTCCTTTTACTTTAGATTATACCTCACATCAACAAAATGATGGCCTCATGCCCAGATAACAGTGTGTTTGTTGCTGGGTTATTTTTGCATTGTACTTGTAAGAACCTGGCTACCAGAGAGACCATGCCCTGTTTCGTCTTGTAAATTTGTTGAAGGTTTTGTATGGGTAACCGAGTCAGTCCTGTGAGAACCAACCGGGCAGCCAATGAGCTGTTGGAGTAGCATATTGTCATTGTGTGGCAGATCCTGTATTCCTATATGTTGTATCTGAGCTGTAACGTATTGTGTGGATTGGCAAATCGATTCTGATTGTTGTCGCAAAATTTGATCAGGTCTTCTTTCAATCAGGTATCCTTATGAGCTGGAATCTGGGCTGTGTTTTTTTCTGTCTGTCCGAAACTTGATACAGTAACATGACAAAGGATAAGTACTTGTTGTTACTTTCTGAAAAGTACACAGGAGCTTCAGTTCTGTAAAGATGACTAATCGATAGTAATTTCTGGCAATGTTATTCAATTATGTGAATACCAATTAACCCATCAGAAACCCGCCACGATGATTGATATCTGCAGGTGTAGAAGGCAACTGCAATTCACTTAAACGGTGTAAGCTGTAGAAAAACAGTGAACTTGGAACACCAGTTTTCAATGCTAGAAAAAAAAGGCGTGATTTGCGCACTTGATGTAAGGTAGTGACCATCAAGTTTGCACGATTTGGTTGGCAATGATCTGACTTTCTGCAAAATTGACTCTGTAAGCTGCCACTGCCATATTTTCTCCCATCTTTCTACTGATGTGAGCTGTTCGAAGAAGCCATGCCAATGGACGCTACCGATGAGCAGCCATCGCTTGCTCAGTTTGGAGTTTGACTAAGGTAATGTGCCACGCGGCGTGCGTCTGGAAATGCTCCATGTAGAGTGCGCTGTGGAGGAAAAGCCACTTCAAAAAAGAGCAGAACAGGGAGAGCTCTGAAAGCGTGGAGTACGTTGCTAGAATAAATGATCACGGCAATTTTTTTCTCTCCAAAAGGAGGCACCCAAAGAAGCCTTCTGAGTTGCACTGCACAGATGGAGTAAATTCCTAGTGAAATGAAAACGATTAGTACGAAATAGTTACCGACAGATCACACTCTCAGGGACAGCAAGCCACTATCAGTAAAATAGGTTAACAAGCTGAGTTAGGCCCTCGCCATTATGGTGTCGTGCTCGCTTGGTGGATGGCTATCCATCCTTTGCCTCCAATTAGGCTGTGGTTTGACATTTGCTTCGCTTGCCACGCGTGCGGCCGGTAAATTTGAAGCGCCTTTGCTTCTGAATATACGAGTCCTCGATTAATCTAATCACAAAATCAGTAATCCACGTGCAATGAGCGCCATAGCAGCACCAAATCTTTCTCCACGGGGATGTCGTCTGTAACTTTGGAAGCTTCCCTGTGGTACCGACGGTAGCTGAAGAAACTGAGCTGGATTGCGTTGACACATGTGTCCATCCTCCTTTTCTTTCAGCTTTGACATGAACAAAAAGGGCACTTGCTGCGCCTGTATAGTGACCAACACAGACCCATTTCCTTGTTGCTTCCCAGGAAGATTTTGCGTACGGCATGGCTAACCGAGGACGACAGTCAGTCACATACCACTGCTCTTGCATTGACAATGAGCGAGTGCCTTTCCGACAAAACGTGCATTCGTTCCCAGGAGTTCCAAGGCAGAACGTCTCTGCGTCTCTACATCTGAACACTCTCCAATAGTCCATTATCATCGTGTTGTACTGTTGTAGTGTTGTGTGTACAAATACATACATGACGCATTCATCTATATATAAATATATGTGTAACTGATGGAAAGAATGTGCAGGCAGAGACTAAAAGGCTACAAGAGCTCTGCTGCGTTCAGGGAAGCTCTCCCTCAGCTGCAGGTACACACTGAGCTTCTCGATTCAGTAGAATCGATCATGAGGCAGCTCGTCGCAGCAGCTGCCATCCTGCTCCTCTTCCTCGGCTCCGGCGCCGTGACAAAGTCGGTGGTGGCGCGGTCGGCGCCGGTGGCGAGTATAGGAGGTTCAAGCTCGTCGATGACGCGACTCGAGACGACGACGGCGGCGGCGACGGCCGACAGCTCGGCTCAGCCATCCGGCTGCACCAACGGGAGCGGCCCCGGCGGCTACTGTCACCCTCCCTCGAAGCATTGACACTTATATTCAGCCGTTGGTATTCGGGGAACAATACACAATACTTATACGGTCACTTATCGATGTATGTCACGTATGTACTACTGTTTATATGGAGTAGCCACTCAGCTATAGTACGGCTACCATGCTTTCACCATGTTTTTTAAATGCTTATTATTTATGGATGAAATATTGACTGTATGTGGTCGATTAAATTTCTGTTTTGGATTGGGCATAGAAATGAGAGTGAGGTCTATATGCATAAGAAGAATACGAAAATAGAGGTCTGCTTTAACTAGGGTCTAAACTTTCATTATTGTAATAAATGAAATATTAATCTATGTAAATGTTAATAACATTCAAATATTTTACATTTTCATCATGGTTGTCTTATATCTCATTTTCTTTTGTTCGTTTTGAGCTTCTTTGCCCCATCCCCCCGAGCGCACCCCAAGGATGATTGAGGGGCGACCCCACTAGCGCTATCAGGCCTCCCCCTCCCCCAACCCTCGTCGCTGCCCTCCAGCGTGCGGCGGCAGCGGCGACCATGAAAGGCGGGTGCCCAACCACAGCTTCCCTATGGTTAAGATGTTCTCAACGAAATATCTCAGGAAATGCTTCCCCATGGGTTAAGTTTTTTTAAAAAAAATAGAATTCTCTAATTTCTAAATATTTTGGTAAAAGACATCTCCAACCCTGTTTTTTTTTTTTTTTTTTTTTGAAAAAGGTACTTGCCAAATCATTTATTGTGTTCAGCTGAAGTCAATTGATGTTATTTTGTTATGACTTATGAGAGAAAAGCATTTTATGATGGTTGATAAGTTCAAACGAAAAGAACGATCGATAATACTTTTCGTAAAGAAAAATACAATTATCGATAACGCAACCTTTCTAACTCAATCTTAGAGATTACCTAGTCAGCGACTGTCTCCCTGCTGCAACCCCTCTCCAGCCAGTTGTAAAGAAACAACACGAAACACTGCGGGATAAAGAAAAAAACATGAAAAATCATGTAACATGAAGAGTTGAACGTATACGAGGACTCGTACGAGGAATTTACCAAGCCTAGATATTTAAGAAGTTCAAATGACAAAGCGTTAGAGGACTTATTTTTTTATATTGCGGCTCATTGTCCAATCTAATTGTATTTTTTTTATAAAAGGGAATATATTAATATTCTAACCTCTATTGATGTAATACGCAACACTTCAAACTCACACAAACTCAAACCAAAATACGTACATCAAAATTTCTCAACCTAGTTAATTCAACAAAATATAAAAATGCTACGCACGTCCTCCAGCTGCCACTAAGAAAACCTCTTGGTGCCAAAAACAGCCGCCTCATGCAAGTCCTCTCAGATAACTCAATTGTTGGCCATCACCTCCTACGTCGGTCTCTACCAAATTCGTGGGTGCCTCCCACGCTGGTCTTTGCCAAATTCGTGGTCCACTGCTGTTGACGCTAAAATAGGTCAGCACAGGGCTTTGGACGCCCTCGAGGTAGCCCTAGGCGACCTGCAACGCAGCGATGACGCGGCGTGACCGGCAAACCGATCTAGAGACCGATAGGCCGATGTAGAGCTCGTCGACGGCCGGAGATAACCAAAGACCTTTCGCGGTGAAGAGCAGCGAGGTTTACGAGCAAACCGGCAAAGGATAATCAACGTGCTTACGGACGAAGAGCCGGCTAGTTTCCGAGCAAACTAGCAAAGGAGCCGTCGGCCCTCGCCCGAGAGGGATCTCGTCGAGCGAGGAGGTCGCCGGTTGCCCTAGGTCGGCGGACGAGCCTAGGACGCCATCCTTGATCGCCCGGATCAAGCCATGGGACAAAGACGGAGCCGGAGGATAGAGCAAAGGTAGAAGATAGATTGGTTTTGTTGTGTTTGGTTGACGATTGATTGGATGGGATCAATCGGCCATGATCCTCTCATATATATAGAGGGGGGTGGTCTTATCCCGCAGGGAAACATCTCCAAAGCTTATTTTCCAAGTTTCCCACGTCCAAAATTGACCAAAAACCGATTTAGAAACAAGCCGGTTCGAGATCCGGAAAATTCCCGCAACAATCGGAAGTTCCGGGTCACAATCGGAAGTTCCGGGGTGGCTACCGGAAGTTCCGATGGTCACAACCCGCGTGCAACCGCGCACGGCATTTACCTCCGGGGTTGGACCGGAAGTTCTGTCCAACCGAAGTTCCGGCACCCCGGATCGGAAGTTCCGGCGCCCGGATTGGAAGTTCCGGCAGTCAAGTGACTCTTCTCGGGTGCATAACTTTCTCGTCCGAACTCCAAATTGGACGTTCCATATATGCTTTTCGATCGTCTCGACGAGAGGAACGCAATAGTGAAATCCGTTTCTACTTTCGACAACTCATCAAAATAGTCATTTTCACCTTGGTCATTTTTTAGCGTCAACACATGCCCCCTCAAGTTTTCGGGTAAATTTATCGATGAACCCGAAAACAACTCTTCACCTGCAACCAACTAGCAACGATACCCATCACATCGGCTAGCCGGTGGCTAAGGGCGATGTATACATCGGCCATTTTTGTTCTATGGGCGATACATGTATCGGCCATTATCCGAAGAGCACTAGGCCTCTTGCCAAACACTTGGAAAATACTTTTAGGCATTTTCCGTTGATTGCTCTTGGGAGACTATCATCTTGCATCATCTCCAGCTTATATGAGTTTTTACATCCACAAATTCCTTCATAGATTTCTCCCATAGCCACTTTTGCTTGATCAGGTCCTAGGTATTTGAGCAACGAATCATCATAAGTCCCCGATAGAGTTCACCATGTTGCAAAGTATATTTAAATGCAACTCTTTGGATACTCTTATCAACTTGACACTAGGATCCCGCAAATATTTTATTAAAGGAGTCTTCCAATTTTCTAAATCGGCACTAGAATTACCAAATCTTGAACTAGGCCGATTTGAGACACTGTTTGAGAAATCAGCGGCATATGCCTCAAAAAATTGGTTAATCCGATTGTTACAATCGGTTGAACCAATTTACTTGTACCTCGTATAGAAAAATATGCATCGGCTATTCTCATATATAAAAGTTATCACTGATGCAATAGCCGATGCGTATTGAGCCTATCATGTTGGCCCATAAATTTTCATGTCTTTTGGTCTCAACATGTTATACCTGCATGGAGTATAGTATTTCCAACCCGAATAAAGACTTCACATTCGGTTTGGTATTGACAAATACAGTCGTAATCGGCCGGATGTCTTAAAATTATGAGAATCAATAATCCTTGCAAGCCGATTAATTGAAATAAAATCTCCATGGGTAACAAATAAGTAATTGATCTCATATCCTGAATCAATTCCATGCTCAATAATAAAATCAGCAATGACTTGACACTCAAATGATTTTTCAATGACTCAAAAGTCAAGTCATATTCAGATAGAGTGTATGCCCACTTGCCCATCTTAACAATGAGGATTAGCCGATGTAAAATGCACACATCGGCTTGGCATGCAACGACACATGTACTTGGTAAAAAATGCTTAGATAAATAAAGTATAGTGACGAGCATATATATTTTTAGAACTTGGGCATACCTCACTTGGAATCAAGAAGACATCAATCAATATTTATGATGCACCTCTTCTTTTGTCCTCTTGAATCAAAGCAACACCGTTGTACCCTCTTCGGCAATAATATATAATATGATTGTAGATTAATTCCTAGATGCACGAAGAACAGGTGGTGTTGATAGAGAATCGATGAGAAGCTCGATTAACTGGATTTATAATCGGCTTCTAAATTTCACTCAAATTATATGATGATATGGACCCGATTATCAATCGGCTCTAGAGAGCTTTTCAGCAAGCTTCTCTTTGACAAGCAAATCATATCATCATGTCCCCCGGGCCTAAAAGCCATCAAAGTAAATCATATAGGGGTCTCTTCAATAGCACGATGGTTGCAAGCATTCATCGGCTAGTTGTATGCTAAGGACGATAATAAAGTATCGGCCATATGAATTCATCTACATGAGCACGTATAGTCGAAATATTCTATTTCGGCTATCGATTATTGATAAGCATAATAATTCGGCAACCCTCCATAACATGAAGATCCCCACCAAGGATCAAAATAAGGAACCGAGGGTTGACTATACATACCATGAGATGAATTCCATATAAACATAGGCAGAGAAGATGGATGATGCGAATACCAAAGATTTTGATGATTTGGTGCAAACCTCCAACTTGTCAACTGTTTCTTGAATCTTCTTCTCTTTTTCGTCTTCATTGCACCACTTGCTTGAGCATCATCCTTTTGAGCTTGAACACTTCCTTTAGGAATCCAAGCTATTCCCTTTTCCTTCAGCTTCACTACACTAAGTTTCTGCAACTTCTTCTCTTGCCATTTTGGCAAACCGATTGAGCATATCGGTTTTGTTTCTATTTTGAACAGCGGCAACTCCTTCTTGTTCTTTGGCACTTTCATCTTCTTTTGCTCGATTTGGCACCTACAAAATCATTATATGATCTTCTTGCTTCTTTGTCATATGTAGCCGGATTTTTTCAGCAATGTAATCGGCTTTTCAATTGTTGCACTCAAATCTGAACTTTCCTTCTTTCGTCCATCATATTTCACACGGTAAACTTGTTTCACCGCTTTCTTCTTTGGTTGAGCTCCAGACCGATTTTGATCAAAACGGTCATTATAAGATGATGACTTCTTTGAATATTTTGGAGCTGCATACTCTACATAATGTGGCCTAAAATATGATGGAACATGTGCCTCTTCATCAAACCAGCCCCAAGATGAATAAGGATAAAAATATGCGAACTGTGATGTATAAGACATGGGAATTGGCTGCTCAAAAGGAGGATATGTTGCTGCTGCATGAGATTTGTTGCCTTGCCAATTCCCCTCTTGATACTTGCGCTTTGGAGGCGATTTTGATGGCTGGACCTTTTTTGACTTATTGGCCGTATTTGCCTTGCTTATCTTCTCATATTTAGCTAGAAGCTCTTCGAAGCTAAGCTTCGGTCTTCTATCTTTCCGCTCGTAGTGAGCTTTGCCTCCATTAGCATTGTGAGCATCCTTCTTCTTTTCTCCATCTTGATAGATATGCTTTAAAGAAGGATCCTCACCGATTTTCCTTGCTCAACAGATCAATCGACTTTTGCTCTAGTTGGAGAGATTCCACTTGCCCCCAGTGTCTTCTCGAAATTGAAGTGACATCACTATCCCCTAAAATATGTTCAATTTGTACATCTTGGACAGCAACCCTGTCTTCACGTGAGGGCTCATCATCTCTTTCTTGAGCACTTGTGTCTTGAGCTTTGAATGAATCGGCTAATTCAAGCCGATTTGAATCTTGTTTGCCATCAAGACCAATTGAATCCAACTGGTCTATTTGTTGAGCTTCGAGAAAATCTCAATTGGCCTTTATCAATGGCCGATTGTACCATGCGACGAAACATATTGCAGCTACAAGTATTATGATCATAAGAATTATGCCACTTGCAATATGTAAGCTCTTCTAAGTTTTGAATTGATGGCAAAGCATTATGATCAATGATTCTAATAAAATTATTTTTAAGCAATATATCAAATACATGATCACAAAAAGTAAGGTCAAAGGTGTACATTGATTTCTTCAACCGATTCTTACGTGGAGTCGGTTTTAAAGCTAGGCAAACGAAGGGATCAGATTTGACATCAATCCATTCGGCCACACCTTTGCAACTATTTTTAGGAAGCTTTAAGTTTGACAAACCAACACCATCGGCCTTACCATGTGGCATGATTTGTTGGCCGATAGAATCTGAATTTGTCTCATCTTCAACAAATATAATGCTATTCCTAATCGGTCTTTTCCAACTATTTACAAGGATATCTCTAATAGATGCAGAAATTGAAATAGTTTGACCGGATTGGAATTTAAGCAAAACATTTGTGTCTTGTACCTCATTGATCATGTTGGAGAGATGTGTATTCTTGATTTGAATGATGTTACTTTCCTTCTCCAAGGAACAATCAACAATAGATGCCGAATTATCCAAAGACGGATCGGCAGCTGTAGGAACCAAAGAAGTCAGTTCAGCCGATTGGAAATCGGCTAGGCCAACTTGGGCACTAGCAACAGGTGGAATCGGTTTAGCCGATTTGAAAGCCGGTTTAACCGATTCGAGGTCAGCGGAGATGGTCAATCTCGCTGACTCAGAAGATGCAGTCGGCCTAGCCGATTGTGTAATCGGCTTAGCCGACTCAGAGCAAGCGAGCAACCCTCCTTTCGCAGGAGCTTGATCTTCACTAATGACATAGTAATCACTAGATAAACGCACGACTCCTTTAGCTCCTGAAAAGTCAAGTCTAGCCGGTTTCTGATGCTTCTCATGCTTTTCTGTAGCAAGACTTGCTTTTTGAGTGCCCACTAGCAATTCACTTTTGGCCGATGACTTTATTGTGATCGGCCTTTTCTCATAAAATAAACCAAATTGTTCATAGAATAAATCCTCTAATTGCGACCATAAACAAATGTATTCAGGTAAAGATGTAAACCATGTAAAAGCAATACCGGTAAGAGATAAAGGAAAATTTCGAATTTTCATATAGTCTTCATCACCGGCATGTGCAAAAGCCACCTGCAAGAGATATGTAGAAATATGTTCCGCGGCGGTTTTATCATCTTCACCACTGAATTTTTCAAACTTAGGTACCCGCCATCGACTAGGAGATTTGACATAGTCCATAGCTAATATATATGGCCTGTGATAAGTAGGTACCTGCCATTTAGAGGAGCCACATGGATTTCTAGTGTGGGCTAAATTTTCTTCAATTCGGCTAGAGCTACAAGTAGCATATAAAGCCGAATCACAAGTAATGGCTTTCTCATGTCTTGTTGAATTCTTATTAATTCGGCTTGAGTTAGTGATAACATGTGAAGCCGAATTATAAGAACTACTCTTAACGCACCTTGCTGAATTTTCATTGATTCGGCTAGAGTTATATGAAGCCGAATTATGAATAAGAGCTTTAGCATAAGGTGCTGAACTTTGAGAGTAATTGGCTAAATAATTATTATTGTCATAGCCAATTCTCTCATCCATCGGCATGTCTTGTGGTGGAACCACATATTGCGAACTTATAGCCGATGAATAAGGATTTACATGTTGTATGTTGCTAGATGAATCAAAACATAATGAATTTTCAACAAGCGTCGGCTCTTGATCATGATATACATAACTAGAAGAATTAGCCAATGTAACATATCTAGTATCATCACTAGCAACACCAACATGGCAATTTATATCATTTGCAAAATAATTATAAAAACCATAAGGTGCATTTGCAAGTTGTACCTCGGGATTATTGTAGTAGTAATGTGATGAATCACCTTGGTACTCCATGATTTAGAGCTTGACCACCTTGCTGAATTTTCCAGTAAGTAGCACACCACGTTGCCAAATAGCAAATGAGATCACAAAGGGTCAAAACTAGATGCAATCGGCCTTTTTGGGCCGGATTGAATGGTAATGGCGATCACAAAACGATGGATCAGCGAAGATTAAGAACTAGGGCAAAGAGATTCGGCTGCAAAATTGAGCCGAAGCAATCTTCTTCCTCAGCGGAGTCGCCAAAAAGTATGTTGACGCTAAAATAGGTCAGCACACTATACGTGGGCTTTGGACGCCCTCGAGGTAGCCCTAGGCGACCTGCAACGCAGCGACGACGCGGCGTGACCGGCAAACCGATCTAGAGACCGATAGGCCGATGTAGAGCTCGTCGACGGCCGGAGATAACCAGCACCTTTCGCGGTGAAGAGCGGCGAGGTTTACGAGCAAACCAACAAAGGATAATCAACGTGCTTACGGGAAGAAGAGCCGGCTAGTTTCCGAGCAAACTAGCAAAGGAGCCGTCGAAGCCCTCGCCTGAGAGGGATCTCGTCAGAGCGAGGAGGTCGCCGGTTGCCCTAGGTCGGCGAACGAGCCTAGGACGCCATCCTTGATCGCCTGGATCAAGCCATGGGACAGCACGGAGCTGGAGGATAGAGCAAAGGTAGAAGATAGATTGGTTTTGTTGTGTTTGGTTGACGATTGATTGGATGGGATCAATCGGCCATGATCCTCTCATATATATAGAGGGGTGGTCTTATCCCAGGGAAACATCTCCAAAGCTTATTTTCCAAGTTTCCCACGTCCAAAATTGACCAAAACCGATTTAGAAACAAGCCGGTTCGAGATCTGGAAAATTCCCGCAACAATCGGAAGTTCCGGGGTCACAATCGGAAGTTCCGGGGTGGCTACCGGAAGTTCCGATGGTCACAACCCGCGTGCAACCGCGCATCAGCATTTACCTCCGGGGTTGGACCGGAAGTTCTGGTCCAACCGGAAGTTCCGGCACCCCGGATCGGAAGTTCCGGCACCCCGGATCGGAAGTTCCAGCAGGTCAAGTGACTCTTCTCGGGTGCATAACTTTCTCGTCCGAACTCCAAATTGGACGTTCCATATATGCTTTTCGATCGTCTCGACGAGAGGAACGCAATAGTGAAATCCGTTTCTACTTTCGACAACTCATCAAAATAGTCATTTTCACCTTGGTCATTTTTGAGTGTCAACAAGTGCCATTTCCAGGGGGGTGACTTAGATTTTTTTTTGAAAGTATTTCATCTATTTCAGACAATGGGGAGAATCTGGGATCTATGTTCCATTTTATTATACACCATGGTACTTATATCTGGTTCAGAACCTGTTATCCATTGCAGTCTTTGGTGATTAACCATGTTTTACCTGGCTAGGTCATTACCATATTTAGTGCTTTTCTGAAGGCTGAATACTGTTCCTATTGTAAAATGAAAAGGCTATCTTGATGGGTGCTGCCTTCTGGCAAATAACATTACTGGACTTCTTGGTCCACAGATTCATCCATTTTGTGTTATTTTTTTTAGATTGTTTTATTTCAATCTGTAGCTAGTTGAACTGAAGTTTATGCTTTGTTCTGATAGGCATCCTAACACTTAACAAGAGTAGACTTTGATCTCTATGGATGCAGTTGTTGGAAAACATCCTTCAACCACCCAGGAGTTTTGTTACAGAAGCTGGTGTTCATGTTTCCCTTAACATGTAAAAATGCTAATACGTGGAGGCAACCTGATGCTTCTATTTTAACTTGTATTTACATGCAAATGGGGTTTTTTGTCTAGCGTACAGTTTATCATATATAACTACATAATGGCTGCTTGTTTAATTTTCTTGTTGGTCTTTTGAAACCATAGCATCTTGTTCCCTTGCAGATATTAGTTTCTACCTGTCTTGCCGTGACTTCCAGCACTATATGATCAGTGCCCTGGCTTGTACCAAGGAACTTACAAATAAATGGTTCTCTAAGGAGTTTGAGAAGTTGTTTTTGCTTTTTATGATCTTCAGCAAGGAACTAACAAATAAAGGGCTCAGCGCCCTCGTCATCGTTGGTGAATTGAATGGTCAATTTGGAGAATTGGAGACATCACAATTGAGGTGTGTTCGATGGAGCCTCTTACCCAAGCTGCGGGGGTCTGGCTGGGGCTGCTAGGGAGCTCACAAAGACCTTGTCCTTAGTCTTATGATGAAGTCATCTGATTTTAAGACATGTGCAGGCTAAAGTGTCTGCTTCTTGCTACTGTTCAATGTGATACTTTTGTTCAGAGCTTACGACAGCAGGGGTCAGTTGATACATTATTTGGAGAAGCAAGTCTACAATCAAGGCAACTTAGAACACCGAGTTATTTTTCAGTAAAATTAATCTTGCTCTAGGTTCCTGGCCTGGAACCAATCAAAGCAACCCAGTGAAAGTATATCAACGAGCGAGTAAAGATGAACTGAAGGAGCAGTTACAGATAACTCGAGTTCAGCAAGCCACTGTCAGGAAGGCTAACAAGCAAAGTTAGGCCTTCGCCATGATGCTGTAGTGCACGCTTGGTCATCCAGTCGTCGTTTCCAGTTAGGCTGTGTTAGTGCGGTTTGGCATTTCATTCAGTTGCCACGCCTGCGGCTGGCAAATTTGAAGCACCTCAATTTGCTTCTGATTTTACAGATCCTTGATTTAAGCCAATAATCCACTGGCACTGCCATAGTGGCATGTGAACCTTTTTCTTATTTCTGTGAGGTTTGGAAACTGAAATTGGAAGGATCTGGTAGATGTTCTAGAAAAGGATGGGTCATCTTATCCGTTATACTCTGTTCAAGGATAGTACTAGTCAATAGTCAAGATACGGTACAGTTCTTTTGCAAGCAAATAATGTATATACCGAACCACAGGCACCTCTTCAAATTTGAAAACAACAGTCAAGTCATTACACACTTTTTGCATTTGGATGTTGCTTACTTTTGAATACGCACTGAGTGGTAGTAATGCAAGACTTTCCCAGGTCGAGTTTTAAGCTGGAAGAAGCAGAACATCCCTCCATCTCTGTTGCACACACTACTAAGCACACACCCATACACCCATCAGACATCGTGTGCATACAGTGTACAAAACAACAAACACATTTTTTAATAAAGGATAAGCATATCTAGCCTCTACATCCGAGAATGTGAATGTACATAGCCAAAAAAACAACAAACACATACACGAACATGACGCATGAATTTGCCCAGCTGCAACAAGAGCTTTGCGTTTAGGCTACCTCCCTGCCTCTGCGAAGTGCTTTGAACTCTGAACTCTGAAGCACCAAACGTTTCAGACTTTCAGTGGCGTCGTATCACGAGGCAGCTAAGCTCGTCATCCTAGCAGTTGTTGATTGTGTATACTGTACTTATACTTAATAAAAGTTAAAATATTGATCGAGGAAGTAAATGCTAAAATTGCTCCACCTCTATATTATTCTGCAAGTTTTGTATAATAATAAATAGATATATTAATAAATATAATAAAAGGCTAAAATTGCTCCTCATATCAGTGTGGGGTCCATGTGTCAGTGGGAAACCGCCCCGTCGAAACGCTGAGTATTTTATTTCGTCAACGGTAACAGTAACACCCCGCACGCACGAGGGCCCCTTTGCCAACTTCCATCCAACCCCTCCATTTCCCTCACGCGTCCCCACTTTGCCCCCACCGCCCCACGCCGCCGCGCCGGCGATGAGCGCGAAGCAGCTCTGCGACGCCCTGGCCGCCGCGGGGTTCGACGGCGAGGACCCCCTCGACGCGGGGAGCCTCGAGTGGGCGTTCCTCCAGGGGGAGGACTCCCGCCGGATGCTCGCGTGGGTCTGCGCCCGCCTCCGCCCCGGCAACGTCCTCTCCGCCACCGACCTCGAGCTGTACGGACCGGCCGATCCCCGCCGAATCCCCTCGCCGCGCCTTCGTTGATTAGTCCTGTGATACGATACGATCGCGGCGGAATGCGCGGTGCGCGGGGGCATTATTTATTGTTTTGTTTTTGTTGCGAAATTAGACCGGGGCCTGGGGACTGAATTGGCGGATCGAGACGGGGCTTCCAGATTTCGGGTGATGTGCGATGCGGGAGGTATTAGGTCGTGGCTGGGATTTGGTTTAGAATTTTGAATTGATCGAAATTGGCTTGACAAATCACAAATTAGTGGTTACGGTGCAAAACTGCTTGGAGGGAGGATGATGTGAAACTTGGGGAAGAGACGGGCTTGCATGAGAAGGTTCACACACTTTGCATATGCATGCTTTGATAACCGTGCATGATTAAGCTAATACGGATCTATCAGAAAGGGATTGCTGGAATTTGTCCGTAGTGGAGCATACTAAGGACTGCAATGTGACGGCATAACTTATAGTGACCAAAGTTGTGTGTGACACTATAAAACAAAAGCATCATTTCCTTTGTTCAGTCTGTAATGGCCCTCAGGCTAATACCTGTTGCAACTGTTGCATGAACCGCAGGTACGAGCAGCTTGAAATGGAAGGCAAGTTATTGGAGGTATGGGTATTTTGGTTTCATTTTTTATTTTTGGGTTATTTCATAAGGCACTTGCATTGTGAATTATATGTTATGATGAGTAGCGACATCCGTTAAAACCATTGTAGATAGATTAAGATGCATGTGCATTGCTTTCATTTAACTCAAACTGTCACTGTCAGCTCTATAAAGCGAGACATACCCCGCTCCTGATTTGGTGGTTGCCATTTTCAGGGGGAAGACTTGGATTTTGCTTTTGATCGTATTTCGGCTTTCTCAGACAATGTGGAGAATCAGGAATACAAATTCTTGACGGAAGAAAGTCTTGAAGACATCCGGTAGGCTGTCTTGTTCTTGTTCGTTAGAGGAATTGATGAGCTACCATTATGTCCCTGCTTCTTAGCGCTGCACTTCCTTTACGATTCTTGCAAATATACCCAATACAGCTTTTCTTATAAGAAATTGTTCTGCTCTGGTTTGTCTTTCTTTCATTTTTCTGGAGTTTTACCTGCATCAGTATGTCCTTTCGAGGTACCTCCTGTTCATTTCGTTTTGCACATGATATATGATGAATTGTTGTCTAAGTTCCTAACTTAACAATATTTGAGTATTTGACTCTTAACATTACGAGCCCGGCCTAGTTTGGATATCAGACTGTGTAGTGGGTCATATAGTGTAGTGTGCCAAGGTTTGCTATGTTATAATATTCTTATCTTGTTATCAATTTGTTTTGATCTCTCCATTTATGGATTATTTTCTTTATTCTTCTAGTGAGTCAAAGCTTGCTCTTAGAGCTGAAGTTTCTGATTTGGAAAAGCAGCTTGCTTCTCTGGAGTGGAAGCTTGATACACTTACAGCACAAGCTACCACCATTAACCAAGGAAAGAAGTCTCGCTCATCTGCTAATACTAGAGCTAATGGACAACTTACTGGCCTAGATGAGATATTTGCTAAGAGAAGTTTAGAGGTAATGTTCCTTGGCTTTGTCCAAAATAAGTAAACCACACTACTATGCTGCCCAATCCGTACCTAATTTCACTAGATGTCACTGCCTTACTGGGATCTCTGTTCCATATTATACCACAGCACTGATATCTGGATTAGAACCTGTCATCCATTGCCTGCTCTACAATTGCAATCTGTGTTGATTATCCATGCAACATTCCTAGGATACTAGATAATATTTTGCGATTTTCTGAGCGCTGAGGACTATTTCTATCCACTAAAAAACAGGCTTTCTTGATAGGTAGTGACACATAACAAGGTTTATTGGACTGTTTGGTCCACATGTTATTTATCCGTTTTGTGTTGTACTCTTTTGACGTTGTTTTATGTCAGTTCCTAACTAGTTGAACCAAAGTTTATGCTTCTTTCTGACATGTTCTATTCTTTCCTATAGAATTCATTCTAGCAATTAACAAGAGAAGACTTTGCTCTCTGTTCTGACTTTTTCTAAAACTCTCTGATAGATGAATGCAATACTTGGAAAAATTACTGCAACCACGCAGGAGTTGTCTTACTATCACTCAGAAGCTGGTATTCTTCTTTCTCTTAACATGTACAATGCAAATAATTTCATCTCGTTTTGACTTGTATATATATGCAAATGTGCTTGTCATATATGAGTCATACTGGCTGATTGTTTAAATTCTTGTCAATCTTTTGAATGCACAGCATTTTTTTCCTTGCAGATATCGGGGTCTACCTATCATACTGTGATTTCCAGCCTTATGTGAGCAGTGCCCTAGCTTGTACCAAGGAATTAAACAAATGGTTCTCTAAGAAGTTTGAGAAGGTGCTTTTACTTTGTGATCTTGTCATTCCTATATCAACTGGATTTTATGTTTAGAAATTTGAATTTACAATTAAAAGAGAATCCTATTTTACCATATGCATACAGCGGATTCCAATCTACATGATCTAGTGCATATGTGAGGCTATTGAAGCTGGAACAACTATATGCTCCAGCCGTTTTGATTGCTATTAATATGAATTCCAAGTTCATTTTTTAAGTAATCATTTTTTAAAGGCGTTCATATTTTTTACAAAATAGTCTATTCTCTATTGTAAATATTATATTATCATTTTGTTCAAAAATATATTATATATTGTTATTTCTCTCGAACGATGCAAGAGAACCGTGTCATTTCATTAGGTTTTACATCACATAGAATGGCAGATGCAAATAGAGCTCTTGCACATTTTCGTTTGACTTTCGAATCATTTTTGTATTTCTTTCTATTGAAATAAAAGAGCTCTGTTGTTTCGTAATTAATTGATTGAATTCCGCACAGGAAGCCCCTTTTAATATTGAGAGCAACTTTGAGCAAAACAACAGCTGTTGACAGGAAAGTTGTGCTCAAATTCCCTTCATTGCAGCACAGCAAGCCTTGAGAGCAATGTTGAGCAAAAGAACAGCTGCTGACAATTCCCTTAATGCAGCAAGGCAAAAAACAAGAAAAACAAAAGAGGAGCCTGTCAGACAACCTGTAGGCCACCCCAGCTAGGCATGCCTAACCAGGAACGATCCTCTACAGCACCAGACTTAGCATCAAGCTAAATCTTGGCCGTTAATCACGCTCTGGCCCACAGGTCATGGTTCATCAACCAGGCTTAAGTGCTTGCCTCCTTATTAGTCAAGGATGCAGCGGTACGATACTATAGAACAGATCCTGTTCAAGTAAGGTCGTGCTGTGAGGCTCGAGAACTGAACTTTTAAGCTAGCTTTGACGCATGTGAGCAACCGAGGTGGTACTAATTGGTGGGAGTGGCCACTGGCCAGCATATTGGAAACTGGGTTGGCCCATTCTGGTATCCTATGTGTGGGCTTCAGGTAGAGCCCATCAAGGATGCAATAGCTTGACCTCTGTTGAAGTGAGAGCATACATTATATATTGCCATTCTGCAATAGTTTCCTGCTTATAGTTTATGCGAATAACAAATAAATATAATGGGAAACTATATTAGATTTTATTTGCTTTTAGTTTGAATAATTTTGCCACTTGCTTGCTGACCAAACTTTTCTTGGTGGTATGGTAGGGACCACTCCAACTTGTTGTTCAAGATGACAAGTTAAGAGGTGAGTCTAGCTCCAAACATACTCTCATAGTCTTTATTTTGCCAGCAGGAGCAACTTAAGTTATTGATGTTTCTCGTTTATTTTCATTTCGCAGTTACCTTCTAAAATTTGGGCAAACCCTATTGCTTCATTTCTTCTATTTGTGAATCCTTTTTGCATACTGCACTCTGTACTGTAGATTTCTTTAGCAATCATACTGTATGCATCTCAGTTACATTTAGACTTGGATTTGGTCTCAACATGAAATTATGCCTAGTAATTCATATTCCTATGTTCTTTCACATGTGGTTTGACAAATTATGCCAAAGTGGTATTAGACCATTAAGCAATTTATCATCCCTTCTGCGCAGGAGATTCAGTAAACTCCCAACATTTTGTTGTCGAACTGAGCCGAATTAACTCCATGTAAGTACTTTTTGGTTGATCTTTTAAGATGTACAGTTTTTATCTTTTACATATACATACTTTATTGTAATCATCTAAGTATTGTTGTGTCTCTTTTCTTCGGAGGGGGGTTGCTATTCTGATGCTTCTCATTTGTTGACAGATTTGCTAAAAGTAAGAGACAGTACATAGAAGCACAAGTGGAACATGCTAGAGAAAAGGCTATACTATCAGTTCTGAGAACTCAGTTGGCATCCCAACGGTCATATATTTATGAGGATAGCCATTCTCTAAGGTATGCGGGATATGCTTGACAGCTAGTGGAGCATGATTAGTTGCTTTTGAAAGTTTAACTATAGTGCAGCAGCATGACATTATTCTTATTGGTTTCTTTGAATTTGAACATGAACAAGTGGTCGTCCACTGGCATTTCTCTTATGACTAATATGTCTGATTTGTGGTTTTGCTTGTTTTATACTCAGGAGGAGAAGTGCTGAACTTGCTGAAGAGATTAAAGATCTTTCTCATAATGTGCAAAAATACTTATCTGAGGTAATTTTGTTACAAGAATTTTTTTCATTGATCGAACATGAGCACCCTAAGAAAGGTGTCTCTATGATGTCAATGGATGATGTGGAGTTGCTAGGTTACATTACTTGAAACCTTGGTTTAATTTTTTTGCCTATCAAGTGTTATGCACTCAACGATTTTTCAACACTCTCCTAGCCATACTATCAAGAGCTCATTCCTGTTTTAGCTGAATTGAATGAACAAACAGTAGTGAAGCGAAAGGTTTTCTAAAAAAATGAAACTAACAATCACATACTTGTTTAAAATCATTTTCATGTTTTGAATGTTGTGTTCTACTATTCTTCATCTTCGACTCCAATACATTGTTTTGAGATATAGTTACTCAATGCTCTGTTGTCCATAGTTTCTTTTTCTGAGTCGATTTCTGGTGTCTTTATCATCCATGTAGCTGTCTTACTGTAGTTTACCTGGGTGAGTTCCAATTGTTTTCTGGTGGTGTACAAAGTTAATGTCTGTATTAATCATTGTTCCTTTGTATGTGTTGCCCTTTATTCAGACTGTTACATGCCTGTGTGCAGACCTTGCTCAGCTTTCAGGTGCAAATATTTTGGAAGGTGTGATCTTCATGACACTAGAAATATATAAACTTTTTCTTTTTGCATTCTCGAGTGAATAGTATGGCATGTTGTAACTATGATTTCATGACCTTCCAGGAGATCACAATTTAAAGCTTCTGCGGCAGGAATGCTACATAAATCATCAGAAGAAGGTACCTTATGAGTTTGGCAATTGTTTGTAGCAACACATCTACTTACCCAATAAGTGGTCATGTAGACACTCTTTATTTCTTGCAGTTTATCAATCATCTGGTCAATCAACTTGCTGCTCACCTGTTTCTCAAGATAACCTGCCAGCTTGAAGAACAGATAAAAATATCGAGTGCCTACTCATTTCTGAAAGCTGTAGAATTGGAATTGCAGGGCTACTTCTCAGCTGTTGATGGCCGCCTGGTATTGTTGCTGAGTTTAATCGGTTAAGTTCAGCATATTATTTAGCTTCTTATCATTTTTTCACTTGTGTTCTTACAAAATAGAGTATCTACATCATGGATATATATAGGGCCGGTATCACTTAATTGATCAAGCAGCATCTGAAATGTTTGAAGAGGGATCAGTTGACGATAGTGATTCTTATCTTCATGCTGTGAGGGATATCCTTAGCAGTCACTCAAGTAAGCTGGCTTTGCTTACAATTCCTATATCCACCACTAGTTGGTTTTTGTTTTACTATCAAGCTGGAATAATCCATTCATCTTTTTAACTTTTTGTAGGTTCCCAAACAATGTCACCAGAATATGTTTCATCATATGGTTTGATCGAGCAGATAACAGAGCTTCAAGATGAGCTCCAGTACCTTCAGCATGAGGCTGAAAATGTTCTTCCACGTGAGCGAGGAAGATGCACTGATGAACTGTGAGTTGTCCTAGCTCATTGTGCCTTGCGATTCCCCTCATTATCAAGACGACAAATGTGTCACAGCTGAACTTGGTCTGATCACCCCTTACTTTTTTACCTTTTTGGCAGATGCAGGATGATCCAGACACTGGAGCAAATTCTAGCTGGGTCCCTTTCCGATGAGCAACCAAAACTGACACCATGGGTACGTTGCTCTCATCCCTCTATCCTCTTTTTATTTTATAGTATATACTGTCTCGAGTGGACTTCACCAAAAAAAAAAAAAAAAAAAAAAAAAAAAAAAAAATCTACTGCAGCCATTAGCGCAATCACTTGAAGACCTTGAAATGGTCAGCCAGCAAGTCTCTGCTTCTGTTAGTGAAGTGACAGTAGCTCGAGACGAAAAGGCCGAGGTACTCTTTAACATTTGGGCATTTGGCTTTTGCACTCTTTGTTACAACCTTGAGTTCAGAACACTTCACGTCTTCCCCTGAGTTGGCTTAAAGTTGCTAGCTATATTTACGAATGTTCTGCAGATGTTGAAGCAGCCTTCACGGAACACGCAGCAGGAAAGGCAGGTGTTCTCAGATTTCTTCTGCCACCCAGAACGACTCGAGAATCAAGTGGAAGAGCTGCTTTCCCGCTTTAGAGCTCTGCCTGAGTAGGGTCCGTTTCATTTGCCAAGATGGGTGCCCTTGGTCCTCTGATTTTCAAACTGGCATCGTATCTCATTGCCTGTTCATTTGTTTTTCTTCGGTTTGGACTTCTGTATATGGTATATCACTGTATCCTCACTCATCAGGCTTTACAGTTTTACATTTTTTTAGGGGAATGCGGTAAGATAAGACATTGTCTATGGTCTACCCGGCCCGGCCCAGCCCATTCCTTGCACAATTATGTTGTTTTACTCCTCTGTTAAAAAAATGTAAATATCGTTTCTGAGTAGCTAATTAATTCTAAATTTGTCTAGTTTTATAGAAAATAGTATCAATATTTGTATTTACAAATAGGTTCATTATGAAATATGTTTTATATTTAATATATTTTGTATTGTTTATTTATGGGTTTTTTTTTTGGAATGGAGGGAGCACCACTATTTAGCTTTGCAATATTACACCCAGCAGGCTGTATTTGACAAATCAGTTTGAATTGAAACACGTGTTGTATTGAATCACGTTCCTTATTCGGCTTTCATGTTTTGTTAGGTGGAAGTTGCATTGCAGTTTGGTTACGAAACAGAGGTAAAAAATGTCTTTTCCAAACAGAGTTTAAAACAGTACACTGAATGTCAAATATAAATCCAAAAGTATATCTTAGGAAACAATAATTACCAAAATCAACCACAGTACGAAAGCTACACGGGCCAAAGCAAGTACTACATTAGTAGTAATGTCACTACAACAGTCAAACACTCACACATCATGATTTTTCAAAAACAGAGAAGAGAAACATGCATATAACTGCCGTGGTACAGAAATTATTGTGTGACATACGGATTATATGTCAATCGATTGTGGTAGGATTAATAGTAGCCAGGATTCGTCACCTTTTTTTTTTCCATGTGGTTGACATCTCTCAATGATAGGAAAGGCCTTCCCCATGGGTCAAGTTAAAACAGAAAATCTCTAGCTTCTAAATATTTTGGTAAAGAGCATCTCCAACATTTCTATAGAAAAAACACTTAAGTCATTTATTATTCCCGACAATTATCAATAAAATAACTTTTTACTCCCTCCATTCCAAATTGTAAGTCATTCCAAGAATTTTGGAGAGTCAAAGTTTTTTAAGTTTGACTAAAGTTATAGAGAAAACTATAATGATTTGTGATATTGAATAGATGTATAATAAAAAAATAAGTAAAGAAGAATCTAATGATACTTAATTAGTGTCATAAAAGTTATTATTTTATCATATAAATTTAGTTCTCTTCAACTCACAATTTGGAGCTAAAGTTCTAACTCACTCTCAGGCTCTCATACGAGGGATTTACCAAGCCTAGAGATGACAAACCGATAGAGGTCCCATTTTTCATATTTTACAAACAAAAAAACGTGTTTGCGAGTTGAATTCAGTGGGTGTTTGGTTCTCTCAGATCTACAGTGCTAGTACTGCAACATCCAAACCGGTCTTGAATTACTGTTTGGCTGAAAATCAAGCAATGTTTGGGGATGAGTGGATGACAAGAAATGTTAATAATAAATTTTAATATAGGAGCTAATGAGGACACGAGCGGGTCCACGGTAGAACCGCTTTACGCAAAGACCTGTCTGCAGTACCAGACCACACCACCACCATCAACTGCTGCTACTCGGCTTCGCGGCAGTACAGATCCGGCCGACACTTCGTCGTCAACCTCTCGCCATTTCCACCCCTCCCTCCCTCCGCCGACCTCGACGCGAGCTACAGCTTCTCGCTCGGGCCTCTCCAGTCTCCAAGATCTGCTCTCGCCATGGTACCGCCCTCTGAATCCAGTTCCCCCCTCCCCTCCTCTGCTCCCTCTTTGCATTTGCAGCCGTTCTTGATGCAGGTTGCGTGACGGACCCAAATACGGGGGCCGGCCCAATGTTTCCTTAGAGTTCCCCACGCTTGCTGATGCAGTGCTCTGCAAGTGCAATCCCTGCTGCTCGCTCTGCTGTCGCCGCCTGCCCGCCCTGCCGCAGAGCCGCTCGCGGCGCGGCCGCAGCTCGCCGGCGTGCCGTGCCCCCGCTGGCCAATGTGGAACGATTAATTTGGTCGCTGCTATTGATTGCTCTGTTCTGCGTGCGGCTTGATTTGGTTTCCTTTAGACTCTAGTACTCCTAGTTATATTCCCTCTTTGAGTTTTGGGCACAGGATAAACAGAACTTTCGTTTTCACTGCAAACAAGTAGTCCTGACCAGTGAAAGGACATGCAGCTTCCATTTACCGTTTTATTTGAAGAATCATTCTACCGTATTTGTGTTGGGAGCATGTAATAAGCTGTAAATAAATCCCAACCTAACCCACGACTCAGCTTACTTATTGCTTTAGGCTGCATTCGCCCTGCTCCCAACATGATGTCAATGACTTCAATTACAGGATAGGGAAGCCAAGAAAGAAGCCTTCAGGAAGTATCTTGAATCCAGTGGCGTGCTTGATACCCTCACCAAAGGTTTGTGTTCCATCCGCTGTGTGCCTCTGTAGGTAAACCACTAGAATTATGTAACTCACTAGTTATGTCTTATCTCGCCGTGCAGTTCTTGTTGCGTTGTATGAGGAGAACGATAAGCCTTCATCTGCAGTCGAGTAAGTTGACTCATGTACATCCACTAGTGACTGAGATTTCCTTTGCCCTGTTTCACTCGTGAAATGGCAAACTTGGTTCCGTGATCCTAACCATTTTCCTGAACCTTCTAACACACTTGTGTACCTTTAGATTTGTTCAGCAGAAGCTGGGTGGGCCATCGATTTCTGACTATGAAAAGCTCAAGGCAGAGAAGTTGGATTTGCAATTGAAGTATGATAAGCTTTTAGAAACCCACAAGGAAACATGCAGACAGGTATAAAATGTTACTTTGTTGGCAATGCGCAGTAGTCCACTTGTTCAGTAGCATTTGGTGTTACAACTTCCACCAATTTTTTGTGCACGGATATAGATCTCAACAGAAATGTCAAGTATGATTCAGAAGTGTTGTTGTTAAGCTTACTGCTTGTTTTAATTAATTCTACTTATTTCATGTTGAAACTCTTGCATTGCAATAATTCTGTCTTGAACTTAAGTGCTGGTAATGTTCTGAATTCCACTAAGCTGCGTAATGTTCAGCTGTACCCAACTGGATGTGTTTGGATGTAGAAATACCAATATTAAAAAAAGCTCCCATTTTCATCATAATATGATCTGGCAAAAATATTTTGCCGTGTAAGGCCTTGTTTCTCTCCTCAAGTCATCATTCTTGTCATCTTTTATCCTGCTTTTATGCATAAAAATGTTAGTTAGACTGAAAGGTAGGTAGAAATGTGCTGTGAGGAGTTGATATATTAAGCTATATGGTATTTCTGAACCAGTTTATCCTGTGGATTTTCTAAGTTCTTTTTTTTTTTTTATGTCTTGTTTCCTCATATGGCACATAGCATGTTAGACTCGCAAAGTTGTATGCTTTCAGTGGGAAAAAAAAAGATAACTTGTATGTTCTGAGCAGAAGATAACATCCATTTGGAGTTTTAGACTATTTTTTCAGTTATGGTTTTACAATTTTGTTGTGAATCCCAAGCAAATTTTGAATATGATTTCAACATAAATGAAACTGGCATTGATTAGTTTTGTATCACATTTTGCAGCTGGAGGAACTTAAGAACATGAAGTATGGTGCACCTTGGAACTGAAATGCATATTGACATTGTAAATGTGTCATCAAGCATGTACTTTTACACCTCTGTCTGAAGCATTGCTTAGCTCTGTATACAATCGAAACACCTCTTACTGAATTAGTGTTGTATCCAGTTTTAGTCATATGAATCCCTTCTGGATATGAAGGCACCCAACTCACTCCCAGTCTCGGATACTAGATATCACCAATGCAGGATGAAGGATGTGCATTATTCACTCGTGATTGAGCCCTTGTATTTAAAAAAAAATAGAAAAGTTTTGGTATGCCTATGGTAATATCTGCACCTTTGAATCTAAGGGTCGGTTTAGATCCCTTCGTTTTGGGAAATTAGAATTTACTTAATAAATTAGGCTATTTAGTTTGGAATTTGAGGTTCCCCAACTTTCTAAAGTTCACATATAAGTCTTTCTCAAATTCATATGGTCGGAGATGGGAATTGGATTTTACAAATCATCATGCTATGTTTGCACCCTTCAGCTTAATTATATTCCGTTCCAGTATATATCCTATCTCAAATTGTGTGTAAACTACAATGAATTCAATTTCATGGATCAAAAGGGCTCTAAGAGAAAATTAGCATGAATTTGGTAATTCTGTACAGCTAAGTGTTGGAGGCCTCAGCTGTATGGCAAAAAATGGTTGAACCCAAATTTGGATGCGTCCCAAACCTTTACCGCATATATCAGCATACCATCCAAGAAAAATCATTATCAGAGGTCCGTTTAAGTTAGTAGGCTGATACTAAGTTTTGTAGTTTATTCATGACACTGGAGGTTACAAAAAATGAAAATATCCCATTAATATTAATTGGACTTAGATGACATTACAAGAAAACTTTAAACCGGTTTCTATTTTTGCCAAATCGGTCCAAAATCGGTTACCATTGCTAAGATCGCAACTCATTCTTACTGATCGTATCATCACTAAGATCGTAACTTGTTCTTTCCCTGCCTGTTCCTTTTAGGGCCTGCTTAGAACACATGATTTTACATGAATCGTGAAAAAAGTTCACATAACAATTCAAGTTTACAAGGAAACATATAGGACTTAGGGAACCTTTTGCATTTCGTAGGAGGTTTGGTCTTTTTATTGTCACTTTTCATGTACAATGTGACTGAAGTGAGCGCGGAGACATGATACAACGGTTGGACAATCTAGGGGTTATGGCGGCGACAAAGGTGGCCGAGCTAGGTCGAGGCGAGGTGAACTAGGTCAGCCCAGGCACATGCATCTCCGCGATCATCGTATCCACGCTTGCGGGTTTGCTATTCGCTTTTCCTTCCTGATATTTTGTGCCCGTTCCATCTTTAAAAAGGGGTGAGGATAACTATGGCGACGGCAAGAGGGAGGTGGGAGGAGGGATCCCACTGTGGCAGAGGGAGGTGGGAGGTCTCGCCGCAGCGGGACGGTGGCCGCTTTTGGGTTGGGAGCGAGGAGTGATTGGTGTGGGCATGCGACTCGAGGTGGAAGATAAACTAAAACACGCATAGACGGATCTAATCGTTGGATGATTCTAGTGTGGCCGCCTTTAGAAAGAACCAATGAAATCTAGCAAATCCCTTCTTCGGTAGGCTGGCCAAACTATTGTACACGGTGCCACACGGTGCCCGGATGTTGAATGTTCGAGTTAAAAAGAAGCAAAAAGAGCAAAATGATTGTTTGCTCATTTTGTTTTTTTTTCCTCTCTCTTGAAATTCAATAAGAAAATCCACGCATGCCCCCACCTTCTATTTGTCTTTTGGAGAGAGGAATTCCCGATTTCGTTTTGACATTTTCGGGATGCTGCCACATTTACAAATCGCACCTTAAATCTTCGAGTATTAGAAAAACCCAGGCTTCTTTTCCTCCCAAATCCTCTCCTCAGCTCTGCTCACGAACACTCTCTCCTGTTCGCTCTCCGTCACAGACGCCGGCGAGCTCCTGGCCGGAACCTGACGCCGACGGCCGCCGCCCTCGGGACGCGCCTCCCCAGGCCACCCCGTCCCCTCCTATGCGAGCGCCCCTGCCCGGCTGAGACGTGCGAGCCGGCTAGGGTTTAAAATCCCCCATCTGAGAGCAAGGCCCCCGCCGGCTAGCGCCGCCGCCGTCGACGCCGACCCTCTCCGGCAGCCGGTACGTTCCCCGTTCGCCGCATCTCCCACTCCCTGTCTCTCGTGCGCAGCCATCCCTAACCTCACCTTCCCAACTCTCAGATCGCGGCGCGTCCCTTCCGCGCTGCCGGCGGCATGGACTGCGCCAAGGGGAGTACGGCGGTGGCGGGCCTCAACGACGACCTGATGGTGGAGATCCTGTCGCGCGTGCCCGTCAAGGACCTCCGCCGATCCACGTGCGTGTCCAAGCCCTGGAGCGACCTCATCACCGACCCCCTCCACCGCAAGAAGCTGCCCCAGACCCTGGAAGGCTTCTTCTACGGTGGCGCCGACGGGCATCACAGCTACGGCCATTTCACCAGCCTGTCAGGGAGCGGCAAATGCGTGCCTTCAGTCGACCCTTCCTTCTCCTTCATCACGGCGAAGCTGCCTGGGGTCAAGCGCATGATCCTCTTTGATTCATGCAATGGCCTCCTGCTCTTTGGGTGCACCCGGGAGGACAAGTTCGGGTACATCGTGTGCAACCCTGCGACCGAGGAACTGGCGACTGTGCCGGCCAGCTCCGCCTCTTGTCCGCCGCTGCTTCCACTAATGGAGGGCTACTGTGTTGCTGTCAATGATGGGGAAAAAAGATGTGCACACACCTATCTGATGTTTGACCCGGCTGTCTCCTCACACTTCCAATTGGTCCAGATCTGGGAGAATAGGACGATGGTTGAGGTGGAAGCGGTGCACTCTTACTCGTCTGAAACCAGGGCATGGACTGACAGATCAAGCAAGTGGAAGCGAGGTGGAAAGGGCGGTGAATGGGGACTTTGGGGTAAAGCCGTAGTCAAGTTCACGTGCGGCAAGGCTGTGGTCAATGGTCTGCTGCATTTTCTTGTCTACCATGTTGAGAATGGGGATATGATAGTTGCACTGGATGGGGAAGGGAAAACTTGTAGGATCATCGACTGGCATGATAAGCATGCGTCGCGAGATGCCATTTTTATTGGTCAATCCCAAGGCCATCTGCACTGCATTGGTGTGAACCTGCTATTTCAAGGCTCCCATATGTACTTCAAGCAGCTGTCAGTTTGGGCTCTTGAGGACTATGACACACACAAGTGGATTCTGAAGCACAATGTGAGCTCTTTGCAGTTCTTTGAATTACAGTGTCGCACATATGAAGACTTTGCTATTGTGGCCATTCATCCAGATCACAATTCTATAATCCTTGTTCAGCATTGGGACAATAAACTGGTATCATATAACATGGATAGCAAGAATTTGCATGCTCTCTGCACTCTAGGAGAGGGCTCTCTGTTGGTTACCCCATATGTTCCCTGTTTCATGGAATCATCGGTTCTTGCCACCAAGGACTGAGGTTGTGCTTGTGGGGGGCTTCTCTGAATGTGCAGCAAGAGCTTGATCTTCCAAGTTTAGGGCAACTAGCAGTGTGGCTAAATCTACTAAAATCAGGTGGTGCAAAGTTGGATAAATCTATTATATATCTTTAGGTGATCTATTCTGCTGGTGCTTTAATGTACCTCTTTTGTAATGTTGTGAGCAAGTTTTTTACAAGAAAGCATGCAGGTTAGCATTACATATTTTAGTTATTTAGTTAATGCATAAAGCCGTGAACTAGTTCGAGCTACGCAACACTTCCAAGTTATGAGTTTCAGATACTACCCTTTATGTTTCCAGAATGATGTCTCCATCTTATATATGTGCTTCCTTTTTCTTGGCCTTATTAGCGAGCACTGACTGAATTTGTGTTTCTCAGTGCTGTATATGTTTATTTATGCTGGAAAATGCATTTATCTTCCATATGTAGTGAACGTCATGTCCCAGAAATGTTTGAACTGAGAGCTGTCACATTATGTTCAAAGGTTGTCTAATCGCTGTGATTGATTGTTGCTGCTGGTTACTTCCAAGCTGAATCATGAATGTATTCTGTTCGCTATAGTCAATTGTTCCTCAACGTATTCTACAACTTTAAGTGAACCGTGGTTTTTTCTTTCTTCTGTCCTGTGCATGTGAAGGAATGAGAAAATGTCACATATGATATTTCTCTATTTTTTTTATCTTGCAGTTTTACAGTAACTTAGCCAGTTGTTCTTACACTGAAGAAGGAACAAAAATTATATCCCATATTTTGCCAAATGCCATCATCCCTTTGTTTAGTAAAATTTAAAGCTTAATGAACTGCTGGTGGCATTGTTCTTGGAATCTACTTATATATTAAGGATGTCATTTCTGTCACTCTTTGGATCCTCCTGTTCTGCGTTACCTGTTTGGGTTTCCATGCTAAACCTGTCTCTTGTCTGATTGATTATGTTCTTTATCCATTGTTCATTTTATACTGAATAAAAATGATTAACTGCCTTTTATCTTATCTGTAAGAATATTAAAATGACCATTTTCTTATGTTCAATAGTATATTTTAGCACAAATAAGCTTAGATTCACTCCAGAGTTTCTAGGGCGCGTGAAGCTTACCTCTTTTGCATCCCTACTCTCGGTGTTGGACTCTACAGCTATTTTCTGAAGGAAGTTCTCCTAAGGAAAATCTTTCTTGTGACAAACATCATAGGTTCAGCTCTTGGGATGACACAGGTGCTCTTTATACCATTCTTTTGATTGATGCTGCAATTCTTTTCTATCCTTTAAACATATTGATTGTATATTACTTAGGTGCTTCTTGTAACTGGGCTAAATCAGCAGTCTGGGATTAGCAATGAGTTATTTTCTATTGGTCATTAATCATCATAATCCTTGGTCAGGTTAGTACTCAGTAACATTACTGCAATGCTTAATAATAGTAGAATCCATTTTACATGTTGCATAAAAAAATGTATTCAGTTGATCATGTACCCTTTTTCCTGACATGGTGACCCTGTATGCCCATAATTGAGACTGGCCACTGAGAATTCAGGATCAGCTGATCTTAGGTATCAAATGGGGTACCTATTCTTAGGAAGATGTTGACTTATTTTGAGGAAAGAAGTCTCAATGTCCCATGCGTACAATTAGAGCATCATTTCATTTATATATTAATATATTAGTTAAATAATATCTAGCTTTGACACCTCCTGCCTTCAATTGCTTCCTTGAATGCAAGCTTATGTTGCCTAAACTTTTTCATAGGCTTCATTTGTGCCATTCTTGGTGTTAGCTGCAAAATTGTGCCCTCCAGGAATGGAAGCCACTTTATTTGCAACTTTGATGCCCATTTCTATTGCTGGAAGTGTTACTAGTTGTCTGGTTGGTGCTGGTCTAACTCGGATCTTTGGGGTCACTAGGGACACCTTTGGGATCCTACCTCTATTGATTGTCGTCTGCAATCTTTTTTCTGCAATCTTAGTTCACTGCTGCCCTTACCTCTATTAGGTCTCCTGCCAGAGGAATCCGGTGACAGTGATAATGGAGAAACAAAGAATAACCGACTTACTGAGGGTTTTATCTCCCATTGTTCTGGTTCTCTCAAGTATAGCATACCACAGTGCCCAGCTTCAACTCAGATATAGAAATCATTCTGGATATAAGTTCAGTTAGTCACCACCGTCATCAGCCAGTATCTCCTGCGACTATTAACCTGTGATCGAAGTGGTTCATTGATGTATTTGAAAATGATCTATGATGCTATGGCGCACAGGTACTCACCACCTTATAATGAAGGGCGGCCCTGGTGCAAGCGGTAGAGCTTTACCGCCTATGACCAAGAGGTCCAGGGTTCAAGCACCAGCCTCTGCACATTTGTGTGGGAAAGATTGTTTGCTATTTTCCCTTCCCCAGACCCCGCAGTGTGGGAGCCTACAGCACTGGGTACGCCCTAAGCTACCTTGTATACGAAGACGGTAGGTTTTATCTTTCTCTCCACTCTTTGAGTTTGTGTTAGCTAATGCGACCCATGGAAATTAGTTAGGGGTCAGAGACTAGTAGTTGAGGATTCCCTTACAAAGTTGAATGTATTGTAACAAAAAAAGGAGGGAGTATTTATATGTTATGGAAACCAAGAGTACAGACATGTAAAGAAAAATAATTGCACACAGTTCGACTTGCCATACAGTATGGATCAGGTTCTGCTTACATCACCAGGCCCAAACAAAGTGCAATCACAGAGGTACATAATGAAACTAATAGCACAACAGAAGTGCTACATCCATCATCCATAATAACTCACTGAATTGTGCAGTGCCATGTACTGGTAAAAATGATCAAAATGATAATAGACGTATGTGTATAAGCAAAGGTCTATCCTTTGATGTCTGTTTGGACTGTGGAGGTTAACTTGAAATATGATTTCAATTTATTCAATAATAGGGTTCTGTTTGCTAAGTCAATTTATTCTATTTTACAATCCCATATTTCAATTTATTCTATGATAGAATCCTAATTTATTTATTTATTTTGATTGGGCCCTTGTATCTTTTTTTTCTAAAAAAAGTTAGAAAAGTTTTGCTTGTCTATGGTAACATCTATACTGGACGCCTCCCAAACCTTTACTGCATTATGCTATTGATGAATGATGATCCAAGACTGGCAGGTAAGTAGTAATTATTCCTGTATCTTTTGCCGTGTTATAATATCTTGTAGTTGAGTTAATACCGCAGCATATGACAATATGAAAACATGATTATAAAAAGTGCTAGTTCGTTTGGAGAAGCTGACAGGCTCTGGCCTTCTGGGCATGAATTACCAGCTAGGGAGTAGGATTCGGCCAGCATGTGGCTGATATGCCTAATAAGGCTGCTCAGAAGAGCTAAGCAGTAGCAGCACTGCCGCTGCTGCTGCGCTTCCCTCTATACATATTGCTCCGTAAGGTTTGAGGTGAATGAGACCACCATCACTAATTCAGTTCCTCGAGTATTTGGCATCGACCTTGGCACAACTCATGATGCTTGTCTTCTGGTTGACTGATTATCAGGATGCTTTGGGACGCAGGAGCTGAGAAACTGAGATGGTAGGACTGAATCCTTGTGCAGTACGATACACATCCAAAAAGGATTCAGAAAAGACTTTGCTGTAGTTGAATTGAAGTGTGTGCGTTTTGTGCAGATTCAGAAAAGACTTTGCTGTAGTTGAATTGAAGTTTTGTGCGTTTTGTGATCCATCCATTGCCAATTGTCAGTGTGAGTCTGTGTATGTAGAAACTAGTAGTTGGAAAGAAACAGAGATTGGCCCTGCCCAGCTGCACCTGTGGTGTGGTGTCCATGGTGTGGTGTTCATGTTGTCACCTGGTGTGGTGTGATGTCGTGTCCATGTTGTTGGCTCAGTATCAGAATATCAGTGACAGATTGCAAGTGCAGCTCATTTATATATTAAAAAAAACAGTTATAAAAATCAGCAGTGGGCAGGAATTTCAGTATCTGTTACGTTGTCGACCAAAGTTTTGGGGTCCTCCTGCCGATCGAACGTTCTATCATAGAACGGTCGTCAGCCAGCAGGGCCCGGCCCATCTCCCTTCCCAGCAAGGCCGCAACGCGCGCACACACCCGCCACGCGGGGGCACACCGACGCCACCCCACCACACGTACACACACAAACGCAGGCACACATGGGAACCCCACGCCCCACGATACCACCCGCCGCCGTCGCCGCCGGTAGTTTGACATGGCCGCCCCTTCCTCTGAAATAAAAAAGAAAAAATCAGGTAATGAAACAAAGGAAAAAATGAAACAAACTTGAGGGAAAAATGAAACACTGGAGACAAAGCATTTGAAACAGAACTGAAAAAATAAAGCAACAAATAAGAAACACAAAGATCTGAAACATAAGAGCAACGAAGCCTGAAACAACATGGACAATGAAATTGAAACAAATCTGAAAACCGAATTGAAACAATGAATAAACTGGAAGAGCAACCAAAAGCCTAAAACACATCAAAAATCAGAAAACCCCAACGCAACAATGAAGAAGCGCGAATTGAAACATCAAAAAATCGGTTGAGAAACATCGAGAGTCTGTTGAGTCGCGGGGAGAAACATCATCGAGAATTTGCTGACATGTGAAACATCACCTCGACATCTAATGAACCAAACTAAGGACGAAAAAGAAACAAAACAAAAACATCATCCAAAACACATGGGAAGTCACCCGAGGAAGAAAAAGGGAGGGAAGCAAAAGGAAAAGAGGGAGAGGGGGAGGACGAGGCCTACTGGATCCACCGCCGTGCCCGACGCGGTTCCGCCGGAGGCCGCCACGACCGCCGGCACCGCCATGTCCGGGTCCCGCTCCGCCGGCGTCGCCATGGGCGGACCGTCGTCGCCGTAGGAGGGGGGCAACGAATCCGGCCGGAACCGCGGCCACAGCGACCGGGCCTCGCGGATCCGCGAGCGCCACCACCGGATCCCCACGGATCGGCGACCGCCATGGCCAGACCGTCCCAAGGACTGCCGCCGCCGCCCCTCACCGGAACCCTAGGTCTTCGAGTGGAGATGGAGGAGAAAAGGTGGGCGCGAGGGGAAAGGAGGTGGCGAGCGCGCGTCGAGCTCACACGAGGGCGAGCGGGCGGCGGCGCATGCGCGTCGAGCGGGCGGCGGCGCATGCGCGTCGAGCTTGCCCATGCGTGTCGAGCTCGCGTCGAGTGAGAAGGCGAGGGAGTGGAGAAGAAGAAACGAGGAAGCAGTCGCGCGGTGGGGAATGAATGGAGGGGGTCGGGCGGAGTGACCGATGCCGCTTGATGGGCCGGGCCGCATGTGAAGCGTGTTCTATGATTAGAACGTCCTAACAATAGCATTACCGAAAGTTTTGTATCCCAGTCGACGTCTTGACGATATGGAAAACTGGCAATTTCCAATAGAGGAAGAATCGAGAATGTGACAAGAGTGTGGGAGGTGGGAGAAAAAGAGGGAGGACAGGTTTTAACATTCTTTTTTCTTGGTACCAGGATGATGTTCGTTGATTATTTGTGACGCCGAGATGCCACATAGGCGTGGTTGTTCATGTCAGTGTTCCTTCCAAGCAAACTCATTTTGAAGATCGCAGAGGTCCTTTTATACGGTTTATAATAGCTTAGACTAGGATGAGACTTAAGTTACCCTGACTAATATTTTAGATGACACTAAAAGAAAACTATTAAACCAGCTTCTGTGTTTGCCAAACTGATCCAAAATTGGTTACTGCTAAAATTGTAACTCATTCTCACTGATCCTAATTCGATTCCCATTGCTAAGATCGTAACTTGTTCTTTTTCCGGCTTAAGCCTTTCACCTCTTTTGAACACAGGATTTTTACATGAATCTTGAAAAAAATGCATGAATATTTCATTTTTACAAGGAAAAAAATACAGGATTCAGAAAACCCTTTTGCATTTCAAAGGAGGTGCACAGTGTCGGATGTTGGACGCTCATGTTAATTAAAGAATCAAAAAGAGAGTTTCGCAAAAAAAAAAAAGAGCAAACATGATTATTTGCTCGTTTTATTGCACAGGAGACTTTTCCCCAGCCCCAGCGTCGCCTCCCCACGCGGGCGACTCGGGCGGCGGCCAAACCCTAGCCGCGCCCGCCCTTTCTTCCTCCTCTCCCGCCGCGCCGCCGCCAGAGTAGGTCGCCGGCAAGGTTGCGCGGCTTGCCGGGATGGCGGCGGCGGGGCTCTTTTCCTCGCGCTCGGCGGCCAACGGCGCGTGCGCTGCAGCGAGCCGGCGGGGGGAACGCCCTTGCGCGAGCCGCGGGGGCTCGCCGGGCTGCCGTGGGCTGCGGCGACGCCGGCCGGTGCCCGTGCGGCTCCGGTGGCAACGGTGGGGGCTCGCTTCCTCCTCTCGCTTCCACCTTCTTCCTCGGCCATGGCAGCGCCGGCGGCGCGCCCTGGGTCACTTCCGAGCCCCGGGCGAGTGGATCCGGTGCCTATGAGGCCGGATTTGCGCCCCGGATAGGGAGGCGGCGCCCATGGCGGCAACCATGGTGGAGGCGGCGGCGCCGGCCGGGGTACGGTCCGGTGCCCCGCGGCCGATCCGGTGCTCCCGAGGCGGGGGCGCGCCCACGGTGGTGGGGCACGCGCGCTGGCGGCCCGGTGGTGGCCGGTTGGCTGCGGGTGCCGGGGCCGGCGGCGACGGGCCGGCAACGGCTTCGACGTGCGGCGGTGTGGCGCGCGGCAAGATGAAGCCCGGTCCGTGTGTGCCCGGCCGGAGGGGGTGGCGGCGACGCAGCCTTGTGCGGGCCGCGTGGCGGCCGGCGCGTCGATGCCCCTCGGGAGGGTTACGCGGGATGGCGGGGTAGCGACGCGGAGACGGCATGCTATGACCCGGGGTCTTGGCCTGACGCGGTGCTGGGGGACATCTTGGGCGAAAGCCTCGGCGACGGTGACGCCCGTGGGCGCCGCTTCCCCTGTTGAGGGCGTCGCGTTCCCTAGCACTGTCTTCCATGGGCGAAAGCCCGGTCCATCTCGGACAAGCGACGGTGGCGTCCTCAACGTCATGCCCTTCCTGAAGGCGTCGCTACTTTCGTCTCGGCCACGACGTCGCCTTTGGTTGATGCTCTTCTCTTCTCGGCACCCGACTTGCGTGTGGAGTGTGGGACGTGCCGCATGAAGTCGGAGCTGCTACGTCAGGGGATGTAGCTCGGCAACGATGACATGAGGCGAACCCCTCTTCTTCGTGGTTTGGTTTGCTCCTGAGGTTGGGCAAAGGCCGGGGGCGAGGCTAAGGACCAAGATTGGAAGTCGGAGCTGCTCTTGTTTGAGCTCGGCAACGATGACTGTTGTGGTCTTTGCTTCGGGCCGTCTACCTATTTTCGTTAGGATCGTCAGGGGTCTTCCATGGGAAGTCGGAGGCTGGTTGTTGTTTTTGCAATCATGCTCGGCAACGATGACTCATGGCGGTTTTTTGTGTTTCTTCCGCGTCGCGTGGGTGGGTCGGCCCTTCGTGTGTCCCACGTTCGTTCTGCCCTTCTTGTCGTATACATTTCATTCGTTTAATTGAATGAAGAGAGCTCCCCGCCTTTATTTCAAAAAAAAAAAGATTATTTGCTCGTTTTATTTTTCTTTTCTCAAATTCAATAAGGAAATGTATGTCCGCACCTTCTACTTATCTTTTGAGGCAGACGAGAGACACTGACATTTTCATTTTCATTTTGACGATTTCATTTTGACATTTTCAGGATGCCGGGCTGGCACATTTACAAAACGCGCCTTAATTCTTTAACTATTACAAAACGCTCCTTTATTCTCGAATCCCAAATCCTCTCCTGCTGCTAACACGCGGGGCCGAATCCCCTCACCTGAGCAAGGTCCCCGCCGGCTAGCGCCGCCGCCGACCATCTCCGGCAGCCGGTACGTTCCCCGTTCGCCGCATTTCCCACTTCCTGTCTCTCGCGCGCATCCATCCCTAAGACCCTAGCCTCACCTTCCCAACTGGCAGGTTGCAGCGCGTCCCTTCCCCGCTCCCGGCGGCATGGACGGCGCAAAGGGGACGACGGTGCCGGGCCTCTACGACGAGCTGATGGTGGAGATCTTCTCGCGCGTGCCCGTCAAGGACGTCCGCCGCTCCACGTGCGTGTCCAAACCCTGGCGCGACCTCATCACCGACCCCCTCAACCGCAAGAAGCTGCCCCAGACCCTGGAAGGCTTCTTCCACGGCGGCGGCGGGCTTCGCAGCTACGGCCATTTCAGCAGCCTGTCCGGGAGTGGAGAATGCGTGCCTCAGGTCGACCCTTCCTTCTCCTTCCTCACGACGAAGCTGCCTGGAGTAGAGCGCTTGTTCCTGTTAGATTCCTGCAACGGGCTCCTGCTCTTTGTGTGCACCCGGGAGGACAAGTTTGGGTACATCGTGTGCAACCCTGCGACCGAGGAACTGGTGACTGTGCCTGCCAGCTCCGCCTCTTGTCCGCCTCCGCCTCCAATGGAGGAGGGCTATGACTCCGATGATGAAGAAAGATTTGCACACACCTTTCTGATGTTTGACCCAGCTGTCTCCTCGCACTTCCACTTGGTCCAGATCTGGGAGAATAAGTCGATAGAGGAGGTGGAAACGTTGCACTCTTACTCTTCTGAAACCAGGGCATGGAGTGACAGGTCAAGCAAGTGGAAGCGAGGTGAAAAGGGCGGTGAATGGGAACTTTGGGGTAAAGCTACAGTCGAATTCACGCATGGTAGGGCTTTGGTCAATGGTTTGCTGCATTTTATTGTCCATGATGTTCAGATAAGTTATGATGTGATAGTTGCAGTGGATCGGGAAGGGAAAACTTGTAGGATCAGTGTCTGGGATGATAAGGATGTGTCGCAAATTTTTTTTATTGGTCAATCCCAAAACCATTTGCACTGCGTTGGTATGAATATGCAATTTCAGGGCTCCCATATACACTTCACGGAGCTGTCAGTTTGGGTTCTTGAGGATTATGATACACAAGAATGGATCCTGAAGCACAATGTGAGCTCTCCGCAGTTCTTTGGATTATTCAGTCACCCAGTCGAAGTCTTTGATGTTGTGGCCATTCATCCAGATCACAATTCAATAATCCTTGTTCAGCATTGGAACCAGAAACTGGTATCATATAACATGGATAGTAAGGAACTGCGTGCTGTCTGCACTCTAGGAAAGGACTATCTATTGCTTACCCCATATGTTCCCTGTTTCATGGAGTCATCGGTTCTTGCCACCAAGAACTAAGGTTGTTGCTTGTGGGTGGCTTCTCTGAATGTCATCAAGAGCTTGATCTTCCAAGTGTGGGGCAACTAGCAGTGTGGGGAGGAAGGAAGATATGCACACACCTTCCTGATGTTTGACCCAGCTGTCTCATCGCACTTCCACTTGATCCAGATCTGGGAGAATTGGTCGATGTTGCAGGTGGAAACGGTGCACTCTTACTCATCTGGAACTAGAGCATGGAGTGACAGGTCAAGCAAGTGGAAGCAAGGTGAAAAGGGTGGTGAATGGGAACTGTGGGGTGAAACCGTGATCAAATATACGTCTGGCAGGGCTGTGGCCAATGGCCTGCTGCATTTTATTGTCTACCATATTCAGAAAAATGAGGATCTAATAGTTGCATTGGATGGGGAAGGGAAAACTTGTAGGGTCATCGGCTGGCATGATAAGCATGCGTCGTCGGATGCTACTTTTATTGGTCATTCTCAAGGCCATCTGCACTGCATCAGTATGGCTATGCAATTACAGCCAGGCTCCCATATGGCCTTCTCGCAGTTGTCAATTTGGGTTCTTGAGGACTATATTACACAAGAATGGATCCTGAAGCACAATGTGAGCCCTTCGCAGCTCTTTGGATTGATGAGTCGACCATTCAAAGACTGCTATTTTGGCCATTCATCCAGATCACAATTCAATAATCCTTGTTCAGCACTGGGACCAGAAACTGGTATCATATAACATAGATAGTAAGGAACTGTGTGCTCTCCGCACTCTGGGAAAAGGCTATCTGTTGCTTACCCCATATGTTCCCTATTTCATGGAGTCATCGGTTCTTGCCACCAAGGATTGAGGTTGTTGCTTGTGGGGGTCTACTCTGAATGTTCAATGAGAACTTGATCTTCCAAGTGTGGGGCAACTAGCAGTGTGGGTTAATCTACTAGAAGTCTAGAATTAGGTGGTGCAAAGTTGGATAAATCTACTATCTTTAGGTGATCTATTCTGCAACTGCTTTAATGTACCCCTTTTGTAATGCTGCTAGTGCTTTACAAGTCAGCTTGCAGGTTAGCATTACATATACTAGTTATTTAGTTAATGCATAAAGCCATGAACTAGTTTGAACTGCCCAACACATCAAGTTGAGTTTGAAACACAACCCTTTATGTTTCCATATTGATGTCTCCATATTTCTTGTGTGTTTCCTTTTTCTCAGCTGTTCTAGCGAGCAATTACTGACTGAATTTGTGTTTCGTCGATGCTATATATGTTTATTTATGCTGGAAATTGCATTTATCTTCCATATGTTACAGAGGTCATGTCTCAGAAATATTTGAACTAAGAGTTATGTCACATTAAGCTCAAAGGTTGTCTAATCGCTGTGATTGATTGTTGCTGCTGGTTACTTGCATGCACTTTGGAGCAGAAGCTGAATTATGAATTTATTTTATTCAGTTATAGTAAATTGTTCCTTATGACAACGTCAAGCTAGTGTTTTTACATAACATATTGTACAAGAACTTTGGATTTTTCTTCTTCTGTCCTGTACATGTGAAGAAACGAGAAAATATCTCATATAATATTTCTTGACTTATTCTATCTTGCAGTTTTACAATGACTTAGCCAATTGTTTTTCACTGAAGAAGGAGAAAAAATTATATCCCATATTTTGCCAAATGCCAACGTCCCTTTGTTTAGTGCAATAAAATGTAAAGCTTAAAGAACTGGAGGCATTATCCTTGAAATCTTGCTAGTTGTCTACATGGTATAGCGAGATTCCCTGAAGAATAAGTGGCACGATGTAACAGATGATTGTTGTTGATTGCATTATACTCAATTTCACAATTTACAGTGTAATAAATACAGGGGCAATGCTCAAACCTACAGCTCTGACCGCATTTTCCTACAGAATCTTCTCCTTCTTTTTAGCAGAAGTCTTCAGTTCTCCAGGCCTTGGGCCTTTTTCCAGTGCCTGCACCTGAATCAACGCACTTCCTTCCATGTTCAGGTTCGTCATCTGAACTTTGACTATCAGAGGATCTTCTACCAGTTACTTGGGCTATGTTTAGGTAAGTCCTGGAGACACCCCTAATGCAAACTCCTCATTCAAACAAGTATGTACCTGTATAGTTCGCTTTCAAACAAGTATCCCCTAAAGCAAGTATGTACCTGAAGCAAAAACCTTGAGTGTACCTGTATAGTTCTTGATCCATCACATGTTTAGAACTACAGCTGCTGCTATGTTCACTAGAACTCCCTCTGTTCCTAATGTTGGTTGTATTAGTTGTGTTCTATGTCAAACTAGTCTAATATTGACCAAGTTTAGAGAAGAATGGATCAACATTTATCACGTCGAAGTAATTTTATTAGGTCAAACTTCATTTATTTGGTTTTGCAAATGTCAACACATATGGCAAGTTATTTAGTTGATGCATAATGGCATGAACTAGTTCGAGCTGCCCAACACATCCAAGTTATCAGTTATGATTTTGAAATGCTACCCTTTGTGTTTCCAGAATGATATGTGTTTCCTTTCTCTCAGCCTTTATTAGCGATCAAATACTGACTGAATTTGTGTTTCTCGGACTGTTTATGTTTATTTAAGCTGGAAAATGCATTTATCTTCCACATGTAGCAGAGGTTGTCTGAGAAATGTTTGAACTGAAAGCTTTGTCACATTAAGCTCAAAGGTTGCCTAATAGTTGGGAAAAAATAGAAAATTAGCATGAATTTGCTAAGTGTGGGAGGCCTCAGCTGGGTAGCAAAAAAATTGCAAAAATGGTTGAACCCAAAGTTGAACATGTCCTCATCCTCTACTGCATTATGCCATTATTGAATGATCTGGCAGGCAAGTAAATTCCTGTATATCTTTTGGCCGTGGTATTGCAACAAATATCACAGCCTATAATCTCTTTTAGTTAAGTTGGTAACAATATGTGAATTGTAAACATGACTATCAGAAGGGCTAATTCGTTTGCAGAGAAGCTGATAGGTTGTGATCTTCTGGGTGTGAATTACCAGCTAGGAATATGATTCGGCCAGCATGTGACTGAGATGCCTTAATCTCTATTTTGTTGTCAATCAACAGAGGAAGAATTGATAATGCGAGAAGAGCACGAGAGGCGGGAGAAGAAGAGGGAGGACAGGTTGACATGCGCCAGTGGGGCACTTTCTATTTCTTGGTGGCAGGACAATAATGTTCCGTGATTATTTATGACGCCGAGATGCCACATATGCATGATTGTTGATGTCAGCATACCATCCAAGTTTAAAATCATTTTGAAGAATGGAGGGTTCTGTTTAGACAGTTTAAAATAGCTTATTTAGGAAGATACTCTACAGTTTATCCATGGAACTCTTGGGGCTATAGGCGTTGCAAACTTGAGGCGCGCCTAGAACAGCATTGCATCCATGGCGCACAAGCTGCTGTCGAGAATGGCGTGGGAAATAATAGAAGTATGATTATAGAGACTGATGCTTCTGCAGTGGTGTAGGCTGTTTACTCTGGTGCTTACGACCTCAGTACAGTGGCAAATTTGGTCGTTGAACTTCTTTTTTCGAAAACGTGCGAAGCACGTGCCTCATTAAGATGGTCGTTGAACTTCGAAGCTTGCTGTCTCTATTCTGGCGAGTCAAGCACCGACCTTGGTGATGTAATAGGGTCGCACATGAATTAGCTGCTCTAGGCAGCCTAAGTTCCTTAAAATCTTCCTAGTTTACGTTTTTACAGGTTTCTATTATGTCAGTCAATAAATATATTTTTTTCTTTTGGACGAAAGGGGGAAAAAAGTACCAACTTAAGGTTCATTCGGCTGGAGCAAATTTATCCATAGCACTACCAGCAGACATGTCTTGCTTAGAATTTCTAGAAATAAATATACGATGCAGCTGTTGTAAGGATCCGTTGGCTGATTTATTGATTTCTAATAGTGGGATTACTGTTCAAGAAAAAGACATTGCTTTATTTTTTTTGTCAAAGTAGGTTTACATTTTGTGTGAGAGCTTTATTGCGAAAATAGAAGATCACATTTTTTTATTAATAGAGTGGAAGCAAAAAAAAATTATAGCAGCAGTATCCCATGGATAAAATAGAAGATCACATTTTTTATTACCAGAAAATAACCGAAATTATATTTAGAACAGTGTCGTCACACTTGACAAGGCCGATTGGGCCTAATTTGCATCCATCCCGTGCTCCACGGCCCGGCCCCCGTTACGGCGTCACCCCAAAAAAAAAACTCAGGTGCGGGAGGGTTTTAGCCTTCTAGTAGGGTTTTTTAGAATTCCCCAATTCACCATTGGATTTGGCTTCGTCGTCTTCATCCTCCGCACCGCCTGGCGCCGGCGCCGACGATCCCGGCCATCTCCGGCGGCTGCCGGCTGGTAAGTTCCCTTCGACACCGTGTGTCTACATGTCTCCCGCGCGCGTACATCTCCTTCACATCTTTAGCCCCGATCCCCCATGCTCGCAGATTGCTCGATGGATTGCCCCAAGCAGAACGCGCTGGCTGGCCTCCCCAACGAAGCCACGCTGGAGATCCTCTCGCGCGTGCCCGTCAAGGACCTCCGCCGTTCGGCGTGCGTGTCCAAACCCTGGCGCGACCTCGTCACCGACCCCCTCAACCGCAAGAAGCTGCCTCAGACCCTAGAAGGCTTCTTCCACGGCGGCGGCAGCGGGCATCACAGCTATGGGCACTTCATCAGCCTGTCGGGGAGTGGAGAATCTGCTCCTCCAGTCGACCCTTCCTTCTCCTTCCTCACGGCGAAGTTGCCTGGGGTCGAGCGCTTGGCCCTCTTGGATTCCCGCAACGGGCTGCTGCTCTTTGGGTGCACCCTGGAAGGCAAGTTTGGGTACATTGTGTGCAACCCTGCGACCGAGGAGCTGGTGACTGTGCCGGCCAGCTCCGCCTCTTGCCCGCCTCTGCCACCGCTACTGGGGGTGGGCTATTATGCAGATGATGAGGATGAAAGATTTGCACACACCTTTCTGATGTTTGACCCGGCTGTCTCTTGGCACTTCCACTTGGTCCAGATCTGGGAGGATACCTCGGTGATGGAGGTGGAAATGGTGCACTCTTACTCGTCTGAAACCAGGGCATGGACTGACAGGTCAAGCGAATGGAAGCGAGGTGAAGAGGGGGGTGAATGGGCACTGTGGGGTAAGGCCATGATGAAATTCACGTGCGCTGCTTTGGTCAATGGTCTGCTGCATTTTGTTGTCTTCCGTGATCATGAGTATGCGAATCTGATAGTTGCAGTGGATGGGAAAGGAAGAACTTGTAGGGTCATCGACTGGCCTGATAAGCATGCGTCGCCAGAAGCTGTGTTTTTTGGTCAGTCCCAAGGCCGTCTGCACTGCATCAGTGCGAATATGCAATCACAACTCTTTTGTATTGAATGCTTCTCACAGCTGTCAGTTTGGGTTCTTAAGGACTATGATACACAAGACTGGATTCTGAAGCACAATGTGAGCACTTTACAATTATTTGGAACGCTAAGATTCCCAATTAACAACTTGGATATTGTGGCCATTCATCCAGATCACAATTTGATAATCCTTTCTAAGCACTACGGCCGGGAACTAGTTTAATATAACATGAATAGTAAGGAACTGTGTGATCTCTGCACTCTAGGAGAGGGCAATCTGTTGATGACCCCATATGTTCCCTGTTTCATGGAGTCATCAGTTCTTGCCACCAGGGACTGAAGTTGTTGCTTGTGGGGGACTTCTCTGAATGTTCAGCAAGAGCTTGATCTTCCAAGTATGGGGCACCTAACCGTGTTGGTAAATCTACTAGAATTTGTTGGAGCAAAGTTGGATAAATCTATTATATATATTTAGGTAATCTGTTCTGCTGGTGCTTTAATATAATGCCTTTTGTAATGCTGCCAGAAAGTTGTTTACAAGGCAGCATGCAGGTTAGCATTACATATGCTATTTATTTAGTTAATGCATAAAGCTATGAATTAGTTTGAGCTGCCCAAAAACATCCAAATTATGAATTTGAAATGCTACCCTTTGTGTTTCCAGATCGATTTCTCCATCTTTTATATGTGCTTCCTTTTCTTGGTCGTACTAGTGATCAATTACTGACTGAATTATTGTTTCCTCGATGTTGTATATGTTTATTTATGCTGGCAGAGGTCATGTCTCAGAATTGTTTGAACTGAGAGCTCTGTCACATTAAGCTCAAAGGTTGTCTAATCGCTGTGATTGATTGTTGCTGCTGGTTACTTGCATTCACTTTGGAGCAGGAGTTGAATCATGAATGTTTTCTATTCAGCTATAGTAAATTGTTCCTTATGATGACCAGTCTATATCGAGCTAGTGCTTTTACATAACATTTTCTACAACTCTAAGTGCACTGTAGATTTTTCTTCTTTCTGTCTTGTACATGTGAAAAAAATGAGGAAATATCTCATATAATATTTCTCTAGCCAATTGTTTTTACGCTGAAGATGGAACAAATTTTCCATCTGAACATGGAAACCAGCAAGCCCCAAGCCCATGGTACGTGTTGATTTCGTTCTATGCAATTAGTTGTTTTTTTATCTGTGCACGTTGCCTCCAAATGCTTGAAAATACAAGTGATTTTTTTTTCATCACGGAATACAAGTGATTTGTATCAACAAAATAGTTTAGTAGAAATTTTCACATACTGAATACAAGCGACGGCCGCTTCAGAGGTCTGACAGCCAATGCAAGCCCAACAGTGAGCTGAGCAGTTTATACCCATTTTCTGGAGTTGTTCTTCCAAGCTGTAAGGTAGTCTCAATGTCTGAAAATTTAACTGCATCAACTGCTTCTGCCAGTATGCGTACAGGCCACAAATTAAGCCAAGCATATTCACATGCATTTTCATTTGCTCACACAAATCCTTAGGACTGCCTATGTCAGGATCTTATCTGAATCATACGATTGCATGATGGACTTAAGATGGCATAATCAACCCTATAGTGCCTTGGTACATCACAAGGAAAGTAGAAAAAAACATAACTGGAAAAACCCCAAGAGACTCGTTTTCTGCATACATCATATTTTTCATCCATAGTTTCCCCTTCCTCACTCCTTGTAGCCTATTTGTCACCATTCTCTGAACGTGTATGCGTACTGCATGTGAAAGCTGCTATAATTATCATGTCAGTTTCTACTCCAGTTTTTGAATGTGAATGCGTACAGGTAGTTGATTTTAGTCTATGCTTGAACTGCAAATACTTGATTTGTATCAGGTAGTTGATTTTTGTCTGTCGTATGTGCTTGAACTGCAAGTGCAACTCTGAATTTATGCTATAAGCCAAGAAATAGTTTCTCTGCAAGTTGTTGATTTTGATTCCTGCAATTAGTTCAAATGATGTGTACAGATGCCTGCAACCTCAGATAGTTAATTTTCATACACCTTGCAAATAGTCTATGAATTTGATGCCACTCATACACCTGGAATACAACAGTTTACCAAAGTTCTAGGGAACACCATTGGCTGTATGGCAATTGCAGTATTTGATCAAGATTTAGAGCTCCTTACTGTATCCTGATTTATGGCAATTGCAGTGCATTTGTGCTATATGCTATGTATATGCCATCTCATTTTTGCTTGAAAGCCATCTGAGATGTGAATGTGAATCCTATCTGCATTTGTGAATGATAACTGCATTTTGTCTCAATGAATGTGAATGCTACCGTTGGATAACATCCATGTAAATGTTGATCATGTAGTGTGAAAATAGTTATCTGAAAGTGAATGATTGTGTGGAAATAACTCACTGAATGTAAGCCAGTGGTGAAAATATCCTGATTTTGTTGGGCAGTCCACATGTATTGCATGAGTGGACAACTGAATTGTCTTGTCTACAGTATTTGGGTTCTTGGAGACTACCATAAATGCATAAGGACGTTCTGTAGCTAGCACGTCCTAGGCGGCTGGACTTCTGAATATTCTCAAGCTAAAAAAGCTCAAATTCCTTTATTTATTTTCAATTATTTAATTTAAACCTGACTCAATTTCAATCAATCAAATAAGAACGCGTCTGCTGGTTTTCGAACTTTGAGTGGCTAGCTACACGCTGATAGAAATTGAGTTCGTCTGAGAGCGCTCTACGGATGGAGTGGAAGCAACAATATAAACAAATTTACCGTGCTACTAGTATCCACACGATAAATAGAAGATGACACTCTTATAAAGAAAAAAAATGAAATTCTAAAAATAAGAATAGTGCCGTTTCTCAGTGACCAGCCTAGATTGGGCCTAAATTCCTAGTGGGAGAGAAAATTGGGCCTAAATTCCACTTCACCATTCATCCACGTGCACGCTGTTTTTCTCGGCTTCCCCCTCCAGTCTCCACTTCACTGTTCATCAGGTCAGGTGCTGGAGGGTTCTACTAGGGTTTAGAAATTGGGAGAATTATTTATATGATCCTGAAACAAACTTTGTTTGCTTATATGGCCTAAATTTTTTCGAACTTGTCTATATGGCCCGAAAGTGAAACTTTCTTGTTTTTATGGCCTTCTGTTACTTCCGTGAGCCCATTCCATGAAGTCAGTTACTTCGTCGCACGCGAAAAGACCCGATTGCCCCTCAGCTCCGAACAGGCACGCCCGCCCCCACGCGGTTCCTTCGCTCCTGCCTTTCCCGACATCACGCGATAGAAAAAAAATTTTCCGACACCGCCCGATGGAGTACTGCATTTTCTTACGGACTGAATAACTGCATATTGATCTTTTAGACTTGCTGCTGCAAGGTAAAGTTGTCAATCCATGAACCATTTCGTTAGATTCGATATATTAGCTGATGTCAATTTGATAGCAGGAGCAAATGGTGCTGTCATTTTTTAAATATAAATATTGTTGCTGCATTAGTGGAAGGATATTGGATATCATAGTGCCTCTGGACAGAACACAAGCAAGTCAAGTTCTCTACACGAGGAGCAAATGTAGACTACATATGATGGAAAATAGAAAGAGATTTGTAGAGATGGAATCAGTGTCGATGACAGCCGTGTCAAATGACCTATTTGTAAATGATCTGACATGATTAATGTAACTTTTTTGAATGTGAAATACATATGCCATCTTGGACAGTTTTGAAGTCTAGAATGTGATGGCTATGTTACAATGTAAAACAACAGGATCTTTCTCATCAGTTAAGATGGTGAAGATAATCTAAAATGTACATGGAGCTAGAATGAGACTGTCTGACTGATTTTCTGAAATTTTGTTTCAAAACCACAGGTGACTTAACTGATTCAATCTCCGTGCAGCTGTTCTAATAGCAGTAAGATTGATTTAGTCTGAAATCTCAATCCAAAGAAGAATTACCCTGCCCTCAATCAATGTCTGGTGATGAAAATGTTGCTATAAACAAGGCTCTTTTTTATTTTTTTTCCACGCAGGGGTAAAACGGTCTTTTTGCATGGCACTTAACACCGTTAGAGGCCTGAAACTGGCCATAAAAGCAAGAAAGTTTCACTTTTGGACAAATTCAAAAAATTTTAGGTCATATAAGTAAACGAAGTTTGTTTCAGGGCCATATAAATAATTCTCCCTTAGAAATTCCCCAATTCCCCCATTCGACTAGGCTTCCCCGTCTTCATCCCCCGCCGCCCAGCGCCGACGCCGTGGATCCCGGCCATCTCCGGCGGCTGGTAAGTTCCCTTCGCCACCCTGTGTCTACATTGCTCTCTCTCCCGCTCCTACCGGACATCCCATTCGCATCTTCAGCTCGCTTCCCCGTACTCGCAGGCTGCTCAATGGATTCCCCCAAGCGGGACGCGCTGGCCGGCCTCCCCGACGAGGCCATGCTGGAGATCCTCGCGCGCGCGCCCTTCAGGTCCGTCTGCAGATCCAAGTGCGTCGCCAAAGCCTGGCGCGACCTCATCGACGACCCGCTCAACCGCAGGAGGCTCCCCCAGACCTTGCAAGGGTTCTTCTCCATGAGCAGACTCGACGACGACAGCGACTTGGAGCATTCTTTCATTAAGTATTTGGCGAGCTCCGTGCCCCTCGACATCGACCCTGGCTTGCCCTTCCTGAGTAAGCTGCCCGAGACTGAGAGCGTCAACTTCGAAGATTCCTGCAATGGGCTCCTTCTCTTCGAGCACTGCCCGAAGTCGGACTGGTATGACGTATTGGGCTATATCGTGTGCAACCCAGCCACAAAACACTGGGCGACCGTGCCCGTCTGTGCCTGTTGTCGGCCAAGAGAAGATCATTCAGTAAATGCAACCTATTTGATTTTCGATCCGGCTCGGGCTGTCTCCCCTCATTTTCATTTGATCCAGTTCTGGAAGCTGGGCTGGGATGATGAGGGCCCAGCAACGTATACGTATGAGGAAATCAAGATGATGGAGGTGTCAGTGCACACCTACTCGTCTGAGTCTGGGGTGTGGACTCACAGCCAAACTGATTGGAATGAACAAGGACAATTGGAAGGATGGCGTCGTCAGGGCAGTCCAAAGTGTGGATGCCATCAGCGAACAATTGTTAATGGCATCCTTCATTTCTTAGTTTCGGGTTTGGATCTATATCTGATAGTTACTGTAGATGTACAAGGAAAGACAAAAAGGATTATCAGAACACCAGATGCAGCAGAGGGGATGAATCAATGGTTATGGCACTCTACTCCTTGTATTGGCCAATCCCAAGGACGCCTGCATTATATCAACAGAAAGCTTGATGCTCATGGCTCTAGACAGGTGCAGAGTTCTAAACTATCCATCTGGGAACTTCAGGATTATGATACACAAGAATGGGTGTTGAAGGATACTGTGAGCTTGCGTACGCTCTTTGGAAGAAAGACATACAAGTGGGAGTTCGTTATCATTCATCCAGACCGCAGTGTGGTTTTCTTTCTTAATGAGCCCTTGAACAGACTAATAGCATATGACATGGACTGTAAGGAAGTGAGTGTTGTTTCCATGTTAGGTGAAAAAATGGATCATTGGGCCAGGGATATTGTTCCTTATGTCCCCTATTTCTCAGAGTCACCGGCGCTCACAAATAAGAACTGAATGAGTATGGTTGTATGCTCTAACAATTGAGCAGCTAGCAACTTGGTTGGATTGTAGTGAACATAGGTGAGACGTTCTGTCTCTACTTGAATGTGTTCCTTTTTATGCTTTTGGTCTTAACTAATATAATGCAGTCCTGCTGAGACATTTATGTAATGTATTTTATGCTAGTTGTATTAGTATGAATGGAGTTGCCCAGGTTGAACAATTTAGAATTTTGATGATAGCTGATATGCTTAAAATGATTCCTGTTACATTGCCGTAGTAGTGAGTAGTTCTCATTTATGGTGATTTTTGTTTCTTTGGACTTGTGTGTTTATTTAGCTCCAATGAATAAGGTTATCTTGATTCTTGCATATGTTGCAATGGTAACACATTGAAATTGGAAGCTTAACATCAATAGCTAGAACCAACATTCCTTGTTTATGTTGCTGAAAAATAATTTGAATAGGCAACTTTGTTCACAGAGCTTGCTTGTAGACACTAATTGCTTGGATGTACTTTAGCTCTTACCAGTGCTATAGAGATGACAATTTTGTTTTGTTTTGTTTTTTTATTAAAAAGTGCTTGCAGATGGTGAATGAAAACACCTCCAGTGTCTTTTTGTTTTGTTTAGCATAGGTCTTACTGTTCTTCAAGCTCCACAGTCTGCACGTAAATAATAAGTCTCTCATATATACAAAGATATCTTGGATTTAGATAAGAGGAGCTTCCATCAGCTGCTTCAAGCATTTTTGTAAGGGGTAGAGGTCCAGCTGGATTCTCATGAAAGAATTGTATGGGGGTTCGCAGCTTCCGCTAAAAAGGTAATTCACCCCAGAGAAGTACGAAGTCGGTCCAACCTGATGCTATTCCTACATTTTCATAAGACCTAAAGAGCAACCATATTACTAGTTAGCTATATCCATTTTTTTTACATTAATCAATAACTGAGCACATTGGTTGGTTCACCAAAGTCTTTAACTGGAACTTGCTGGAGCCTGTCAAGAGGTTTGTACTCTCTCAACCTTCAAAACAGTCTCTAATTCACATTTAAAATAAAGAATGTATGAATCTATTTGTGCTGGAGGTAATCTCTCCCTCTGAAGCAAACTTGAACAATCTGGGATTTGTCCTGTGGACATGCCACATCTTATATTCCTAATAGCATCAGTTTTGCTCTCCAAGAGGTGTGATGTTGGACCAGCCTGGTGCTTAAAGACAACTATTTTGCATTTCCATAATAATACTCAAAGAACAATTGTGTAAGTAGATAGCTATAGCCTGGTGTTTAGAGGCAGCTATTTTGCATTTCCATAATAAATTCTATCTGTCTTGAAATGACAGTCCTACAGAGCCTTTTCCTTCTGTTTAGCAGAAGTCTTCAGTTCTTCAGGCCTTGGGCCTTTTTCCAGTGGCTGCTCCTTGATCAACAGTTCAACACTTGTCCTTCCATGTTCAGGTTTTCTCATCTGAACCTAATTTGACTATCAGAGGCTCTTGTACCAGTTGCTTGGGCTTACGTTCTGTAAGTCCTAGATGTACCCATTCAAACAAGTATGTACCTGTAGTTCTTTTTCAAACAAGTATCCCCCCCCCCCCCCAAAAGGAAATTCTTTTGTTGCTTCAGATGAAGCGAGAGCCTTGAGTGTGCCTGTACAGTCCTTGATCCATCACATGTTTAGAACTAAAGTTGCTGCTCTGTTCACTAGTACTCCCTCCGTTCCTTGACCAAGTTTATAGAAGAATGGATCGACATCTATCACATCAAGTAATTTTATTAGATCAAGCTTTATTTATTTGGGTTTTGCAAATGTCAACACATATACTAGTTATTTAGTCAATGCATAAAGCCATGAACCAGTTCGAGCTGCCCAACACATCCAAGTTATCAGTTATGAGTTTGAAATGCTACCCTCTGTGTTTTCCAGAATGATGTATCCATCTTATATATGTGCTTCTTTTTTATCAGGCTTTATTAGCAAGCAATTACTGACTGAATTTGTGTTTCTCGCTAGTTGGTACTGTGTATGTTTATTTATGCTGGAAAATGCATTTATCTTCCATATGTAGCGGAGGTCAGGTTTCAGAAGTGTTTCAACTGGGAGCTTTGTCACATGAAGCTGAAAGGTTGTCGCTGCTGGTTACTTGCGTTTGCATCAACCGTCGCGCAGAAGCTGGATCATGAATGCAGTCTACTCAGCTATAGCCAATAACTCCTTATTAGAACCTAATCAAAGTTTTTTTTGACAAAAAGCAAGCATTTTATTAGCAGCATCTTGCTGCAATTATCGAGATATGTTCACTGGATACACATTGCAGCGCCAACAAAGATGGGCAGTTGCTTCCATAAGAGGCATTTGTGCAAGATACATTAACTGAATTACATGGATGTTCAGAGGCTCTAAAGGCCCGATTCGCCAGAGAGTGAGCTGTAGCATTTATATTCCTTTGAACCTTGAGCAACCGGGTTCTTCTATTAGCCACTGAGATTCAGAATCTTTCAGTGAAAGGCTTGACGACCCAACAAGGTGGATTGCTGAGATGTGGAGCATTGAGATAATAGCTGGCTGTCAGTGAGATAAGAAATTTCCTCAATCCGGAGCGTAGAGGAAACCAAGTGAACTGGCTTTTTCTTTCTCCTGTCCTGTGGATGTGAAGAAATGGAAAAAAGATATTCCATTTCATATTTCTCGGCTTATTCTATCTTGCAGTTTTACAATAACTTGGCCTATTGTTCTTACGCTGAAGAAGGGACAAAAATTATTTTCCATATTTTGCCAATTGACAGTGTCCTTTTGTTCAGTAAATTTAAATTTAAAAGAACTAGAAGCATTATGCTTGAAATTTTCCTAGTTTACTGGTTTCCTTCAAAAATATAGTATCAGTCAAAAAAAAAAAATTCTTTTGGAGGAATGCCAAAAATATAAATGGGTACCAACTTACGTGCGTACAGCAAATATTAAATCCAACAGTTCATACGGCTGGAGCAAATTTATCCATAGCACTACCAGCTGACGTGTCTGGCTGATTTACTGATTTTTAATAGTGAGATTACTGTTAAAAAAAAGACATGCCATTATTTTCGCCGAAGTTGGTTTACATTGTGTGAGAGCTTTATTATTGGAGTGAAAGCCAAAAAGAAATAATAATAATGCCAGTATCCCATGAAAAAAATAGAAGATCACACTTTTTAACCAATAAATAATCGAAATTATATGTAATAATAACAGTTGGATTACTCGTGACAAGGCCGGATTGCAGGATTGGGCCTAATTAGCATCCATTCTCCACTACGACGTCAGCCCACAGAGCCCAGGTGCCGGGAGGGTTCTGGTTCTGGACTTCTGGGGTTTAGAAATCGGAAATTCCCCAATTCCCCGTTCCATTTTGCTTTTCCCCGTCTTCTTCCTCTGCACCGCCCAGCGCCGACGCCGTCGATCCCGGCCATCTCCGCCGGCTGCCGGCAGGTAAGTTCCCTTCGCCACCCTGTGCCTGCATTTTTCTCTCGCGCGCGTGTGCGAACATCATCTTTAGCTCGCTCCCCGCGCTCGCAGGTTGCTCAATGGATTGCCCCAAGCAAAGCGCGCTGGCTGGCCTCCCCGAAGACGCCATGCTGGAGATCCTGGCGCGCGCCCCCTTCAGGTCCGTCTGCAGATCCAAGTGCGTCGCGAAAGCCTGGCGCGACCTCATCGACGACCCCCTCAACCGCAGGAGGCTCCCCCAGACCTTGCAAGGGTTCTTCTCCATGAGCAGACTTGGCGACGATAGCGACTTGGAACATTGTTTCATCAAGTATTTGGCGAGCCCCCGTGCCTCTCGACATGGACCCTGGCTTGCCCTTCCTGAGTAAGCTGCCCGAGACTGACAGCGTCAACTTCGAAGATACCTGCAATGGGCTCCTTCTCTTCGAGCACTGCCCGAAGTCGGACCCGTATGACATACTGAGCTATATCGTGTGCAACCCAACCACAAAACATTGGGTGACTGTCCCCGTTTGTGCCCGCTGTCCGCCACCAAAAGAGCATTCAGTAACTTCAACCTATTTGATTTTCGATCCGGCTCGGGCCGCCTCCCCTCATTTTCATTTGATCCAGTTCTGGAAGCTGGGCTGGGATGACGAGGCCCCTGTTGACATAAAATATGACACACTGTGTCTCACACACAGCAAGCCGGAAAGCGTGGCTTCAATCGGGTGGCCGAACATTTCTGAATCCGGAAGCGTGCCAGTCGATTTGACCAGAAAATCGACAAGGGATAAAACAGTGAGATCAAAACTGGAACATACTGGATGAGACCAGACAGTTCCATATTTACGGCCCTGAAGCCACTTACGACGACATATAGCTATGGAAGCTATCTGTCAATCAGGTTTGCAGGTTATTCGGCTAATATAATACGAAAATGTATGAAGTACTGATTGCTGAATACGTATGTATGAGAAGACATGTTTGAACAAGTGAAAATTGATTAACACATAAAACATGAATTCAGACAGGTACATCATCATAATATGATGAACTAAAGATAAGTAATTTGCAACTATAAATCTACAAAGATAATACATGCATAGGCCCAATTCAACTAATCTGCCGCACGTCTAGCTTTCATGAACCCGTCGAGTATAAACCCAAGCAAGTTAATCCACCGCATGATACTGCTTGCTACGAATCTACACCACTTCTTACAACTAGATCAATCCACCGCAGGATACAATCTAATAATAAGAAGCTAAAAGCATGCAATTGTCTAAACAGATCTATAAATGCTCATTACTCGTGTAAGCATAACCGTATCGGCAAGATTGCCGAATCGGGGTCCATGAAGAAGGAACAAGCAAGCCATTACAATCTAGAGCTAAGCAAAGCCTACATCTGCCGCACGATATCCAGCCTTGTCTAAGATCTAAACGCTCTAACATGCGTGAACCCGCAATATGTAATCAACCTCGATTGATCTAATTCGGCTATCCGAGCACTTGATCTACTCAATAGTAAATAATAATGAAAAGACCTTCAAGAGCCGAACAATATCAATCTAGGTTGGATAAAGAGTGTTACAAATAATAATAAATCATAAAAGAGTCATGCAACACATGATAACTTAATGAATCTAGTAGATCTTGCCAAATCTAATAGAGCCGATAACTATCTTTACTCATGACTTCATCCGCCGCACGATACAAGGTATAAGCAAAAACTTCCCATCATTAAGCTTAAATCCGCCGCACGATACTAAGCAAAACGGATGAGACTACTTGCATCACGATCTAAATCCACCGGATGATACTAGACATGATAGCAAGGTTGCCGGGACTTACGGAGGTCGACGGATCGATGATTCCTCTCGAAGAACTCGACGACACGACGAAAAGGACTCGAAAGGTGGCGCGGGGTCAGTTTGTGTTGATTTGATTGTGTATCTATTACAATGGTCGAGGGTTTATATTTATACCCTGGACAAAACATGAGTCCTAAAAGATTAGGATTTACAAGTATAGAAAACTAACAAAAACTTCTAACTCTAAACCTTGTCGGAATTCTTGTTCACCATGGCTTTCTTTCTCCTTTGGTCACCCTTCACTTCCCGAATGGAAATATCGCTCTGCTGAGGATAACCGATCGCTCGAACATTTGCCGAAACGTGGAGATTTAGCCGACCGCATGTATACTTTGCCGAATCCTTCTCTTTACCGAATGAGGGTCCACCTGTCATCTTCCTTACCAAATTTCAGTGTTAACACATGCCCCCTCAATTTCGGGATAAAAAGGACTTTTATTCCGAAATTGACTACAAGCGTGCTTCACCTAGGTCCACACTTCTCCCAACCATAGCCGCCGTTTGAGAAATCCACCTTGTTCCGATCTTCTCTACTCTCTCTAATGGCGACCCCGGAGACTTCAATCCGCTCCATCCTCTCAACGGGAACTCAAGAAGAAATTCTGGAGGTAAACCTACCTGCTCCACCTATTCGGCAATTTTTAGACCAATTTCCGTCACACTCTTCGCTTAATCTCTTTATTCCTGTTTGAAGGAACTTAAAGATGACATCCTGATTCCCCATCTTGCGCAACCTGATTCTTATTTCCTCGGTCCGATGGGGAATCCTGATCCAAGGGAATTTATCGAGAAGGAGACACTGAGAATCCCTTACAAATCTGGATTTGCTCCACCAAACAGATGGCCGAACACTTTCAAAACATGGCCCCTCCCTTCCATTACAGGCTGGCGGAATTGGTACCGCAGAATGCAAGCTAAAAACAGCGGTCTTTGGGAAATGCAGGACATTCAGCATTGCTTAGAATTATCCCTGGCTGACATGCCTAGAAATGACTCTCTTCTGATAGCTGCCTCTCATTTCTGGTCTGACGCCATCAATGCTTTTGTTTTTGGTCATGGCCCAATGCTCATCACTTTTGCAGATATTTTCATGATGACTGGACTGAATGTCATTGAGACACCATACCCAACCAAGTATAAGGGTACCAGCACTCAGAAATCAGTTAAATCAGGAGGTGGTTGGACCAAGTATATCCAAACATATGCTTCCACTGGTGCTGTATCTGATAAGGAATACAAAGCCTTCATGAACATGTGGCTGTGCAGATTCATTTTTTGCAGCAAGTCTAATGAGCCGACTTTGAACCACATAGTCATGGCTGAAGATTTGGCCACAGGTCAGTTGATTCCCTTGGGCAGATATCTTTTGGGAGTCGTCTATCACATGATGCATCAGATCACTGTCCAAATACGTCAACATGGAGAAATGTCCTGTGTCAATGGTCCATGGTGGCTAGTCCAAATGTGGCTACAATTGTACATGCATCAAATCATATCAGTAGATCTTCATAACCTGGGCTTTCCATCAATTAACTACGCTGAAGGTGAAGATGCTACACAGAAGGCTTGTCAGACATATGGTGAAGTTGCATCGTCTATTGTCATTGACATAGATCTTGGCCATCTCTTCAAAATCTTTTACAGAGGTTTCAGCGAGGTAATCTGGTTTCCTTATAGAGAGAATGAAAATTTAACTCTACCTTGCAAATTCAACTATGAATCGGGTTGTTCAGATGATGTGGCTATAGAAATTTTCAATTCCTTTGTCAAGCCCTGTACCCTACCAGCAGAATTCCACCATGGCAGATTGGCGAATTCAACTTATGAATTTTACAATCCAAATATGTCTGCCAGACAGCTGGGACTCGGCCAATTGCCCCCAAGGCTATATTTCTCCAATGTTATAAGGCTGAGAGAAAAACTTTTAGATAATGTAGAGGCCAACAAAGTTTTTGAACTGGGATGGAACCTTCCAACATATGCACCCAATCCTCTTGGGTTAATTGAGGTTGCTCATCCTACGTTTATTTCTTGGTGGCAAGAATGGCATTCTCATATCTTTAGCATTCAAGTGCATACCTTGTGCCAGAGCCTATCCCCTCAATTTTCTTCTGATAGTGAGGTAATTCTTTTGCAACATCTCTTTTCCTGAACCATTCAGTACTTCCTGTCTTCTATTCCTGTTCTGAGCACTTTTCTTAAACAGGATACTGCACCTCCAAGTCAGGCAGTCCAGTACTACACAGCCGGGCCCATTGCTGCCTTGGGACACAATGCTCCAACTCTGGCAGTTTTTAAGAGAACCTCTGATAAAGATGAAGTGCTTCTAAAAGATTATAAAAGGAAAACCCCTCTTGTCCCAAGCAAAGACATGGCTACACCCAAGAAGCCAAGAACCAAGAAAGCCAAGCCACCTTCTCAGGTATGGTCACCCCAACTCTCCCTAATCAGTAATGTTGATGTTTCTATACTTACTGTTCTGTAACAGGGACAGGTCAGCCCTCAAGGTTCGGCTATATTAGTAAATTTAGATGACTCCCCTGGGACTGCTTTCATTCCTGCAGATCCTCAAATCGTTGGTCATACTGGTAATTTTCTTATTTCTCTTTTCTTCTCCTCTTTACCAGACTCTTTATCATCATCTTTACCTTTATAACTCAGATGATCAAGAAGAAACAACAGAGGGACCTATTCATCCATCCTCGATTCACCGGCTTTGGCCATTCAAGTCATCTCAACAGGTCATGATGCTGCCTATTCTGAAGTAGTTCCTGCATCAAGTGCTCAAAACATTGAACCTACTCAGGATGTGACTGTCCAAACATCTGGAGAAAAGGTAACATCTCTGTTTTCTTAACCATTTTTTTTACTAAATTGACGTATTCGGCTAATAGTACCCCTTCTTTTGTGAAAAGGATGACACTCAGCCGAAAGCCAGCTACTCTCTTATTGCTGACGAATATGCTGAAGAAAGGGTGAAGAAGCTTCATCACAACAACAGTTGTCGGCAGAAAACCAGGCTCAGCTAATAAACATCATTTCACTCCTGAACAGGACATCAATTCCTTGGTCCAAGACGCAGATCAGATAAGGGACATTATTGAACTTATTGATCAGGAACTTCCATCTACCTTGAAGGTCTCACTGGATTCCATTTCTCATCTTGATGACCACTTTGCAACTGTCAGGAGAGCAAGCAAGAGCATAGCTGTCAGGGCCACTCTGCATCATGATAAGTCAGTTAAAGAACAACAGGTCAAGGAACTGCACTCTGAGATCAAGTTGGCCAAACATTCCTTGGAAACCTTGGAGCCGGAGTTGCAGGTTATGGAGGAAGAGAAAAGAAGATTGGAAGCTTCAATATATACGCATTACCAGGTGCACAACTCACTACCTGAAAGGGTCCTTCCCAATTGGGTGACCACTTGCCGAATGCCCTGTCCTTGGTACCAATCGGCAATATTGTTTTCCAAACCAAATCTCCTTCTGCAAATTGCTTCACCTTGACTTTCTTGTTATAATACTTGGCAACACGTATCTTGTTTTTCTTGATGCTTTCCAACGCTTTGAGACGAATCAAATGTAGATCCTCCGATTCATCCATCATCAAATTTTTATAGTCTTTCTCTGCCAAGTCTTTTTGTAACATAACTCGTCTTGATCCTGACTGCAATTCCCACAGCAATATAGCGTTGTGTCCATAAACCAATTCATATGGGGATGCTTGTGTGGATCCATGACATGCCATTCGGTAAGCCCATAGTGCTTCATTGAGGACCAAGTGCCATCTTCTCGGCTTTTCATCAATCTTCTTCTGGATGATCTTAATCATGATCTTATTTGATGCTTCTGCCTGTCCATTGGCTTGTGCATAATAAGGAGAAGAATTATATAGTTTGATTCCCATGTCTTCGGCAAAGCTACAAAACTCCGAAGAAGTGAATTGAGATCCCTGATCAGTTGTTATACTCTGAGGAATTCCAAATCTGTGAATTATATGTTCCTTAACAAAACCGATCATATTTTCTGATGTGACTTTTTTAAATGGGATAGCTTCAACCCATTTGGTAAAATAATCTGTGGCCAGGAGGATGAACTTGTGTCCCTTGCTGGACGGAGGATTAATCTGACCAATTAAATCTATACCCTAGATTCAAGCACTTAAGCAACACTCCATCTATAGATTTGTAGTATAATTGATCATCAAGAAGTACAAACTTAAGGGCTTTGTACCTGAGCTTTTGAGAAACTCTCTGAGATGGATCCTTCACATAACTAATAATTTCATGCCTCCAATCATTATCCTCTTGATCAGCACTGAGAATACTTTCTTCTATGGCAAAGACTTCCTGATTCTCAAGATACCCAAAAGCAGTTTGAGCTAACTTGTTTGCTTCTCCATTGTGTTCTCTAGGGATATGATGCAATGTTACTACCGAAAAATTCTTCAGGAGTTCCTGACAGTTTTCATGATATTTCCTTAATATATCATTCTTGCATTCATATTGCCCAGTCAACTGATTGATCACCAACTCAGAGTCACCAAATATCTCCACAGCAGTAGCTCTGACCTCTATAAGGAGTCGAAGTCCTCTGAGCAATGCTTCATATTCTGCTCGATTATTAGTGACATGGGATTCAATTGGAAAAACGTATTCAAATATTTTCCCCTATGGTGATATTAAGACAATACCAGCACCATCACCTTTGTCACATGATGATCCATCAAAAAATAGAGCCCATGGAGCAATGCTTACCGCTTTAACAGAAAGATCACGGTGTTGAGTAATGAAATCGGCAATTACCTGACCTTTTACTGCTTTAGCTGATTCATACTTCAGATCAAACTCTGATAACGCCAACACCCATTTGCCAATCCTTCCATTCAAAATTGGCATTGATAACATGTGTTTAATTACATCAAAACTAGATACCACGATACATTCGGCATTTAACAGATAGTGCCGAAGTTTGGTACACGAGTAATAAACACATAGACAAAGTTTTTCTATAGCCGAATACCTCATTTCTGGATCCAACAATTTCCGGCTAAGGTAAGCTATTACTCTTTCCTTTCCATCAAACTCTTGCATAAGGGCCGATCCTATTGTCAGGTTATCGGCCGCCACATACAGCTTGAAAGGCTTATCAAGTCGTGGAGGTACCAATACTGGTGGTGCCTTCATATACTGTTTGATTTCATTGAAAGCCTTCTGCTGTATGTCACCCCAAACAAATGTCTGATCCTTCTTGAGCTTCAAAAGTGGAGAGAAAGGCAATACTCTTTTCGATAAATTGGATATGAATCTTCTCACGAAGTTGATTTTACCCAACAATGATTGTAAGTCTGTCAGATTAGTTGGAGGCGCAACTTTATCTATTGCTTTCATGCTCCTTTTCCCAACTTCTATCCCTCCTTTGTGGATTAAGAATCCTAAAAACTCACCAGCCGACACTCCAAAGGCACACTTGTTTGGATTCATCTTTAAATCATGCCTTCTTGTACACTCTAGAGTCTTTCGCAAATCGGCTAAATGACCTTCATGATCTCTGGACTTTACTACCATGTCATCAATATAGATCTCCACAATCTTGCCGATCAACTCATGAAAAATGTAATTCATGGCCCTTTGATAAGTTGCACCGGCATTTTTCAATCCAAATGTCATGACTATCCACTCGAATAAGCCTATATGACCAGGACACCTGAAGGCTGTCTTCGCAATGTCTTCTACTGCCATAAAAATTGGATTATAACCGGCATTGCCATCCATGAAACTGATCACCTCATATCCTGCCGCTGCATCTATCAGCAAATCGGCAACTGGCATTGGATAGCCATCCATAGGGGTAGCTTTATTAAGATCTTTGAAATCTATGCAGACTCTCATTTTACCATTTTTCTTGTACACAGGTACTATGTTTGAAATCCAATCTGCATACTTACATGGCCGAATGAAGTTTGCTTCAATCAATCTTTCAACTTCTTTCTTCACATCGACCAATACCTCTGCTTTGTAAATTCTTCGTGGAGGTTGTTTGAAAGGACGAAACCCAGGTTTGATAGGCAATTTGTGCTCAACAATAGAACGATCCAATCTAGGCATCTCTCGTGTAATCCCGTGCAAAACAATCTTTGAACTCTTTCAAAGAAACTTATTAATTTCAACTTGTATTCGGGTCTAGATTTGCACTAATATACATCGGTCTCGGCTTTGAACTATCACCAACATCAATTTCTTCCAATTTATCACCGACATAAAACCTCGACCCAGCTTCCCTTTATTGCCATCGATTGGGTTACTCTCCATTAAAAATTACTGTGAGAGCCGACTGCTTGGATCGGCTGTTGATCTTTGTTGAATACATTCACAGGACCTTCTTTCCATATTTTACCCGAAAGGCAATCTAATCCATCATACTCCCAATAGGCAGGCTCTAAAGCAGCAACACTTACCAAATCATCAGCGTGAACAACTTCCACATCATCCCCAATCCACTGAATCAGAATTTGGTGCATGGTGGAAGGTATGCAGCAATTTGCATGGATCCAATCTCTTCCTAGAAGCATACTATATGCCCCCTTGCCATCAATAACGAAGAAGGTGGTCATCAATGTCTTGAACCCAATCATCAGCTCAACGTGTACAGCTCCACGAGTATCAGAAGGATTGCCAGCAAAATCTCTGAGTACCATATCAGTCTGTAATAGATCTTCACTTGTCATCCTGAGCTTTCTAAAAGTGGTATAAGGCATAATATTGATAGCGCTCCTCCATCAACAAGCATCTTGGTCAGAGGTTTGCCATTCACATATCCCTTCAAGTACAGCGGTTTCAGGTGACAATTTTTCACTGGCTTGTCAAAAACTGCTTGCCGAGTCAACACAAGTTGAGCCATTAAATCTTGATAATCGGTTTCATCAAAATCTGAGTATACTTCATCCTGAACATCCTGATCCTCAGGAGCCATGACTTCTGGTGGGATGAAGAAGACCATACTAGCATCAGCCGAAGGACCATGCTCATTATCCTTTTTCTTGGGGCGCAAGGCTTGCTTCTTTTTGGCTATTTCTTGTTTCAACTCTCGATTCCTCAGACGTTGGACTCTCCTCTTCTGGCTCTTTCTTAACCCTGGAGGACACCATTGATCTTTTTGCCACCTATAAGAGTTTTCTTCTCTGCTGTGAATTCTACTATGACTCCAGGCTTGATCTGCAAACCTTTTCCTTTGCTGTCCTTCAAAACTATTTATTTTTAAGCGCCGATCGTCCTCAGAAAATCGAAATCCAAGTCTGTCATGGACGGGACGGTGGTTGACTCGAGATCGCCCGTACTCTGAATACTGATCACTGCATTCAGGACAATTATTTCTAGCAGGTAATTTCAAGCCTTCATTCCAACAGTGTCTGAAGAATGAATAGTTCCAATGAGACTGCTCTTGCTCTCTTCTATACTCCTCTTGTTCCTTTCGGTGAACTTTTTCTTCATATATTCGACGTTTTGCCATGAAATCAGGCTCTTCTTCAATGAACCGCTGCTCTTCATCATACTCCAATTCTCTCTCTCTTCGCCATTTATTCAACAAGTGACGTGCTGTAACTTTAGACTTTGGAGCTTGGTTTCTCCTCATTCGGCTATCATGACTCCGACTCCGTTGTTGCATTTCCTCTATGGTAACTTGCCGATTAGGGTCTACGGCACCATTTTCCTTAGTTCTGTCAGAAGTCAAAACCTTCATCTTGCCTTTATCTTCAACTGCGATCACATTAATAGGGAAAGAAACCATGTTTTGAGGAAAAGGTTGTCGTTCCACTTGCGTCTTGCCATCAAATCTCAAATGGCCATTCTAAATAGACTTTTGAATCTTCACCCTGAACACTCGACAATCATTGATGTGATGAGAACCGGTATTATGCCATCCACAATATTTCTTGTCTTTCACCCCCTCGAGGCGTAACATGGGATGTCCCTCCGGCAATTTGATACGTCCTTCTCTAACCAGTAACAGAAAAAGCTTGTCTGCCTTAGTAATATCAAAATCATACACTCCATTCTGCTGTTTTACCCAACGCTGACTGACTAGAGTAGGTTCCTTTGCCTAGGTCAATTCTGCAGCAGCGATTTCATCCTCATCATCATATTCAGATGCTTCTTCTAGAAAACCTTGATATACATCAATAGTGGCATTGTTCTTCTGAAAGCGAGCATCTCTCCTGAACCCTTGAGCCTGATTATTCATAGCTGTCAACTTTTGTGCAAGTTGACCAAGGTCTTCAAACTCCATACCAAATAGCTTATCCCTAATATGTGGGAACATGCCTGCAATGACCAATTCGGGAAGTTGATTATCAGGTATATTCAGAGAGTAACACATGTTTTTAGCTTCTCTGAATCTGCGAAGATAATCCATAGGCGTCTCATTAGCTCTCATCCTCATGCCCCAAAGATCAACCAACTTCTTCTCATTGGTGCCTGTGTAAAAATATGCATGGAATTTCTGTTCCAATTCTGCCCATATACCAATGGAATTAGCCGGCTGAGACGCAAACCATATGAAAGCCGGCCCTGTAAGAGACATAGGAAAGTATCTTATCCTCCAAGCCTCATCTCCAGCAGCTTCTCCTAATTGCATCAAGTGTCGACTAATATGCTCTATAGTGGTAGTATCATCTTGACCAGAGAATTTGGTCAAATCTGTTGGAGGCTTCACTCTTGGTGGAAGTGTCACTCTGTTGTACCACTCTGGAAAAGGAGACTTGTAAGAGTAGTTTGTGTTCTTTGGCTTCAAGCCGAATTGATTTTGCATCATATCGGCCATCTTGTGCAGAAGAATATCAACATTTGACCCCTGGTTTCCTTGCAATTGTATCTCTGAAGGCAAACCTGATGCACTCTTGTACCCTGGATTAGGCAAAGCATTGAGGGCATTGTAATCAGTGAATTCATGATACCTATCTCCATACATATTCTTCTGTAATCTGTTTGCAACCGGAGAGATCTTGTAAGCAGATGCTGGTACTTCTCCTGTTGCACCAAATGCTACCTGACCATGAGTCTGTTGCTTCTCAGCATGAACTGACTCATCTTTACTTGAACCGATTATTTCTTCTCCCTCCGCATGCTTCCTTGAAGATTTCTGTGTGTTAAAGAATACTGGTCCACCAAGTGCACCACCGCTCTCCTCAAAACGCTTATCAACTGCTGGGCCGAAGGTATCGATCATAATCATCCGAAAGGTATTCAGAAAAGTTGTATTGTGGTTTAACATGGTATCTCCCACAGCTTTGTGAATGATTTCTGTCACCTTTTGCATTTCTTCTTCATCAGTATCATCAGTTTGGTGTGGAAGAAGAACTCTTGGTATTGGCTGTTTCAGGATTATCTTGTTGCTCTTATTCTTGGAGAAAGACATTAAGCACTTCTGTTGGAATTGTTCAGTTGCCTGTTCTACCAATGCTTTATGATCCGCTGGCAGTTCATCTAAGGTTGCCTCTAGAACATGCTAATTGCTGATCTCAGATCCTGACATCTTGAGTTTGAAATTGGTCCCACTGGGCGTGCCAAAAAGTGTGTTGACACAAAATGTGACGTACTGTGTCTCACACACAGCAAGCCGAAAAGCGTGGCTTCAATCGGATGCCCGAACGTTTCTGAATCCAGAAGCGTGCCAGTCGATTTGACCTGAAAATCGACAAGGGATAAAACAGTGAGATCAAAACTGGAACATGCTGGATGAGACCAGACAGTTCCATATTTACGGCCCTGAAGCCACTTACGACGACATATAGCTATGGAAGCTATCTGCCAATCAGGTTTGCAGGTTATTCGGCTAATATAATACGGAAATGTATGAAGTACTGATTGCCGAATACGTATGTATGAGAAGACATGTTTGAACAAGTGAAAATTGATTAACACATAAAACATGAATTCAGACAGGTACATCATCAAAATATGATGAACTAAAGATAAGTAATTTGCAATTATAAATCTACAAAGATAATAAATGCATAGGCCCAATTCAACTAATCTGCCGCACGTCTAGCTTTCATGAACCCGTCGAGTATAAACCCAAGCAAGTTAATCCACCGCATGATACCGCTTGCTACGAATCTACACCACTTCTTATAACTAGATCAATCCACTGCATGATACAATCTAATAATAAGAAGCTAAAAGCATGCAATTGTCTAAACAGATCTATAAATGCTCATTACTCGTGTAAGCATAACCGTATCGGCAAGATTGCCGAATCGAGATCCATGAAGAAGGAACAAGCAAGCCATTACAATCTAGAGCTAAGCAAAGCCTACATCTGCCGCACGATATCCAGCCTTATCTAAGATCTAAACGCTCTAACATGCGTGAACCCGCAACATGTAATCAACCTCGATTGATCTAATTCGGCTATCCGAGCACTTGATCTACTCAATAGTAAATAATAATGAAAAGACCTTCAAGAGCCGAACAATATCAATCTAGGTTGGGCAAAGAGTGTTACAAATAATAATAAATCATAAAAGAGTCATGCAACACGTGATAACTTAATGAATCTATTAGATCTTGCCAAATCTAATAGAGCCGATAACTATCTTTACTCATGACTTAATCCGCCGCACGATACAAGGCATAAGCAAAAACTTTTCTTCATTAAGCTTAAATCCGCCGCACGATACTAAGCAAAATGGATAAGACTACTTGCATCACGATCTAAATCCACCGGATGATACTAGACATGATAGCAAGGTTGCCGGGACTTACGGAGGTCGACGGATCGATGATTCCTCTCGAAGAACTCGACGACACGACGAAAAGGACTCGAAAGGTGGCGCGGGGCCGGTTTGTGTTGATTTGATTGTGTATCTATTACAATGGTCGAGGGTTTATATTTAAACCCTGGACAAAACATGAGTCCTAAAAGATTACGATTTACAAGTATAGAAAACTAACAAAAACTTCTAACTCTAAACCTTGTCGGAATTCTTGTTCACCACGGCTTTCTTTCTCCTTTGGTCACCTTCACTTCCCGAATGGAAATATCGCTCTGCTGAGGATAACCGACCGCTCGAACATTTGCCGAAACGTGGAGATTTAGCCGACCGTATGTATACTTTGCCGAATCCTTCTCTTTACCGAATGAGGGTCCACCTGTTATCTTCCTTACCAAATTTCAGTGTTAACAGCCCCAAAAAAGTATGAGGAAATTGCGATGTTGGACCTGTCAGTGCACACCTACTCGTCTGAGTCTGGGGTGTGGAGTCACAACCAAACTGACTGGAATGAACAAGGACAATTGGAAGGATGGCGTCGTCAGGGCGGTCCAAAGTGTGGGTGCCATCAGCGAACATTTGTTAATGGCATCCTGCATTTCATAGTTTCGGGTTTGGATCTATATCAGATAGTTGTTGTAGATGTACAAGGAAAGACAAAAAGGATTATCAGAACACCAGATGCAGCAGAGGGGAAGGAATGGTTATGGAACTATACTCCTTGTATTGGCCAATCCCAAGGACGCCTGCATTATATCAACAAAAAGCTTGATGCTCATGGCTCTAGACAGGTGCAGAGTTCTAAACTATCCATCTGGGAACTTCAGGATTATGATACACAAGAATGGGTGTTGAAGGATACTGTGAGCTTGCGTAAGCTCTTTGGAAGAAAGACAGACAAGTGGGAGTTCGTTGTCATTCATCCAGACCGCAATGTGGTTTTCTTTCTTAATGAGCCCTTGAACAGACTGATAGCATATGACATGGACCGTAAGGAAGTGAGTGTTGTTTCCATATTAGGTGAAAATTTGGATTGTTGGGACAGGGATATTGTTCCTTATGTGCCCTGTTTCTTAGAGTCACCGGCACTCACAAATAAGAACTGAATGAGTATGGTTGTATGCTCTAACAATCGAGCAGCTAGCAACTTGGTTGGATTGTAGTGAACATGGGTGAGACGTTCTATCTCTGCTTAAATGTGTTCCTTTTATGCTTTTGGTCTTAATTAATATAATGCAGTCCTGCAGACACATTGTAATGTATTTTATGCTAGTTGTATTAGTATGAATGGAGTTGCCCAGGTTGAAGAATTTAGAATTTTGATGATAGCTGATATGCTTAAAATGATTCCTGTTTCATTGTCGTAGTAGTGAGTAGTTCTCATTTATGGTGAATTTTGTTTCTTTGGACTCGTGTGTTTATTTGGTTCTAATGAATAAAATTATCTTGATTCTTGCATATGTTGCGATGGTAACAGTTTGAAATTGGAAGCTTAACATCAATAGCTAGAACCAACATTCCTTGTTTATGTTGCTGAACAATAATTTGAATAGGCAACTTTGTTCACTGAGCTTGCTTGTAGACACTAATTGCTTGGATCTACTTTAGATCTTACCAGTGCTATAGAGATAACAATTTTGTTCTGTTTTGTTTTTTCACTAAAAAGTGTTCAACCCTGTTGCTCCAGTCCCTTGACATAAAAGTTTGACAAAATGCAGAAGGTGAATGAAAACACCTCCAGTGCCTTTTTGTTTTGTTTTGCATAGGTCTTAGTGTTCTTTAAGCTCCACAGTCTGCACGTAAATAATAAGTGTCTCATATATACAAAGATATCTTGGATTTAGATAAGAGGAGCTTCCATCAGGTGCTTCAAGCATTTTTGCAAGGGGCAGAGGTCCAGCTGGATTCGCATGAAAGAATTTTATGGAGGTTCGCAGCTTCCACTAAAAAGGTAATTCACCCCAGAGAAGTACAAAGTCGGTCCAAGCTGATGCTATTCCTACAGTTCCATAAGACCTAAAGAGCAACAATATTAATAGTTAGCTATAGCCATTTTTTTTTTTTTACATTAATCAATAACTGAGCACATTGGTCGGTTCACCAAAGTCTTTAACTGGAACTTGCTGGAGCCTGTCAAGAGCTTTGTACTCTCTGAACCTTCAAAACAGTCTCTAATTCACATTGAAAATAAAGAATGTATGAATCTATTTGTGCTGGAGGTAATCTCTCCTGAAGCAAACTTGAACAATCTGAGAATTGTCCTGTGGACATGCCACATCTTATATTCCTAATAGCATCAGTTGTGCTCTCCAAGAGGTGTGATGACGTGATGTTGGACCAGCCTGGTGCTTAAAGACAGCTATAGCTATAGCCTGGTGTTTAGATAGCTATAGCCTGGTGTTTAGAGGCAGCTATTTTGCATTTCCATCATAAATTCTATCTGTCTTGAAATGACAGTCCTACAGAGCCTTTTCCTTCTGTTTAGCAGAAGTCTTCAGTTCTTCAGGCCTTGGGCCTTTTTCCAGTGGCTGCTCCTTGATCAACAGTTCAACACTTGTCCATCCATGTTCAGGTTTTCTCATCTGACTGAACTGAACCTAATTTGACTATCAGAGGATCTTGTTCCAGTTGCTTGGGCTTATGTTTTGTAAGTCCTAGATGTACCCGTTCAAATAAGTATGTTCTTTTTCAAACAAGTATACCCCCAAAGCAATTTCTTTTGTTGCTTCAGCTGAAGCAAAACCCTTGAGTGTGCCTGTACAGTTCTTGATTCATCACATTTTTAGAACTAAAGATGCTCCTCTGTTCACTAGTACTCCCTCCGTTCCTTGACCAAGTTTATAGAAGAATGGATTGACATCTATCACATCAAAGTAATTTTATTAGATCAAACTTCATTTATTTAGTTAATGCTTAAAGCGATGAACCAGTTGGAGCTGCCCAACACATCTAAGTTATCAGTCATGAGTTTGAAATGCTACCCTTTATGTTTTCCAGAAGGATGTCTCCATCTTTTGAAAGTGCTTCCTTTTTCTCGGCCTTTATTAGCGAGCAATTACTACTGATTGAATTTGTGTTTCTCGGTAGTGGTGCTGAGTATGTTTATTTATGCTGGAAAATGCATTTATCGTCCACATGTAGCGGAGATCAGGTTTCAGATATGTTTGAACTGAGAGCTTTGTCACATGAAGCTGAAAGGTTGTCTAATCGTTGAGATTGGTTGTTGCTGCTGGTTAATTGCATTTGCTTCGGCCATCGTGCAGAAGCTGAATCATGAATGTATTCTACTCGGCTGTAGCCAATAACTCCTTACAACCGGTCAAAGCTGAGATAATGTTTTTACACAACATAGTATACAATTGTAAGTGAACTATCGAAATTTCTTTTTCTGTCCTGTGGATGTGTAGAAATGAAAAATATATAATATATATTCCATATAATGTTTCTCTACTTATTCCATCTTGCAATTTTACATTGACTTCGCTAACAGTGTCGGGACCAGACACAAGAGGAAGCTGAAGATTGCTGACTGTCGTTCATGAATCGGCAACAAGTGCTGACGGAGCCAATGTGGTGGTTGTTGATGCGCTGGTAATGTGTTGTAGGTGTTGAGGTTTGTGCCGACCGGCTGTTAGCAGTCCAAGAGAGTATAAATACCGAAAGCTGTCTATTAAGAAGGCATCTTGTAATATTGCATTCCTGAACTTGGACATTCTGTTATCTGAAACTCTGTCCCTGACTAGACTCTATCCAACTCCTATCTTCTCCATTTTCTTCATTCTGTCGCGAATTCTTCAAGCTATCCTTCTGATCCTCAGTAGGACGGCCACAGATTGTTCTGACACTGAAGAAGGAACAAAGGACCATTGCCCCTATTAAAGCACTGGAAGCATCATCTTTTTAAGCCTCCCTAGTTTACGGGTTTCCGTAAAGAAATAGTATGTCTTTTTTTTTTTTGAATTCGAGAGCCACAGGCTCCGGCCTTTTTCATTGATAAAGACCAACCATTACAGTTCTGATCAAGTTTGTTGACAATGAAGTTCCTCGCCCTTGCCTTTTCCAGACAAGGCGTCTTTATTACAGACTGCCAGCTCGAGCAGCCAAATGACAGAGAAAGCACACTAGATAGTCTATGATCACTGACAACGATAGCCTAACGAAAACTGACATTCCAGCTTCATCAGCCAGAGCTTGAGCATCAGGTTCAGCTTCCCATCAACTCAGGGCTAAGTCCATCTCCCTCCACCATGGCAGGTATAGGGCCATCATCTTTCCATCTTCAGGTGATCTTTCTTCAGGGAAACTTTGCTTCATCTCCATTCCACCAACTTGCATCAGTTTGATCTTGTCATCAGCCGACCATAAGGCAGCCAGAGAGTTTCCCTCCCAACGCTTTTTATCTTGCAGATAAGGTCTTCCAGCGCCGGTCTCTTGTCGATGGGGCACAGAACAAGCCAGCTCTGTAATAGCCCAGCTATCCTGTGAAGTAGCATTTCCATGCTCTTCCACTCCATATGCTGAAAACAAATTTCATTTCTAAGTTTCCATAAGGTCCAAAAAACAGCAGCAGTTACCATATTCACCACACAGTGTTTCTTTTCACTAAGCCAAAAAGTCCCTATATTGATTATGTTACCTCCTATTTTGAGATTAAAACAATCAGATATCACTTTCCAAACTTGTCTAGCTAAAGCACAATCAAAAAATAAGTGGTGAATGGATTCTTTTTTAGAACAATATAAGCAAGACTCATCTTCTACTTTTTTTCCTTTTGGCTAGGTTATCTCTAGTTAGTGCTCTGTTTTGAGTCACCAACCACAAGAAGCATTGAACTCTTGGTGGAATTTTGAGTTTCCACACAGCAGGTATGTGCACAGGACTAATACCTCTAAAATTAATGATCTTATATAATGACTGGGAAGAATAGACACCAGATGCAGTAAACTGCCAAATCAACTCATCTTCTACATCTGTAAATTGAATAGATGCCACTAATTCAATAATCTCTAGCCAGTCCTGATATCTCTCCATTGAAACATTCCTTCTAAAGGTACATCTGAGATTACTACCATCCCATAACTCTGAGATGGTTTTCCCCTTTTCATTAACAATTCTATATAAGGGATAAAACTGAATAGCTAGACTAGTTGATCCTAGCCAATTATGGTCCAATAGTCTCACCTTCCTACCATTCCCAACCTTCCACCTATAACCAAGTTTTGCAGCCTGTGCTGCCCAAATGAAGCCTTTCAGAAAATTAGAAGCCCCTACAGTGTTAGTGTGAAAGATGTTGGGTTTATCAGTTTTGTACTTATAGTCTAAAACTTCTCTCCAAAGTTTGTCCCCATCAGTCTTGTATCTTTTGATCCAAGAAGCTAAAAGACTTATATTCAAATCTCTCAAATTAGTTAAACCAAGACCACCATCTTCTTTTCTCATGGAGGCCAGCTCCCAATTAGCTAAATGGTAATGATGATCATCTATACTGTCATTCCAGAGACAATTGGCTAAATGGGAATTAATAAGCTTAATAGCCCATTTGGGAAACTTGATAAAAGAGAGAAGGTAAATAGGTATACTAGCTAGACAAGACTTTACTAAAGTAATCCTAGCAGCTAAAGAAAGTAATTTCCCTCTCCAACCCCCTATCCTTTTTAACATCTTATCCACTAGAGGCTGAATATCTTCCCTAGACAATTTCTCAAAATGGAGGGGTACTCCAAGGTACTTTATGGGGAAAGTACCCACAGGACATGTCAGCACATGAGCTAACCTATGAGTTTCAAAAGGATCCAAATTCATTGGGATAAGCTCACTTTTATGGAAATTAACTCTCATTCCTGAAAGTTGCTCATACCACATTAGCACATATTTCAAATTTTCTAACTTCCCATCATCTGCTTTAGAAAACAGAATTGTATCATCTGCATATTGCAGGGATACAATCCCCCCTGGCCTAAAGTCTTCCAACAGACCACTAATCAGACCTGCATCTAAAGCTTTCTTCAGAAGCTTGGTTAGCCCATCACCAACCAGATTAAAGAGGAAAGGAGCTAAGGGGTCTCCTTGCCTTAGCCCCTTCCCTGCTTTAAAGAAAGCACTATCTTCTCCATTCAGTGTGATTCCTATAGAGCCTCCCATAACTATTTGCTTAATCCAACCAATGAATCTACCATCAAAACCCCTATCTACTAGCATATCAAAAAGGAAGGACCAATTAACCCTATCATAGGCTTTTTTGAAATCTAATTTAACTACAACTCCTTTTTCCCCAGATTTGACAACACTATGGACTACTTCATGTGCTACCACCACACTTTCTAGAATGAATCTGCCTTTGATAAAAGCAGATTGGCTATTAGAAACTATCCTCTGTACCACAGGTGTCAATCTCAAAGTCAAAAGCTTAGAAAACAATTTAAAACTACAATTGAGTAAACTAATGGGTCTATACTTGCTTAATATTAGTAGCATCTCCAACCTTAGGGATCAAAGTAACCAGAGCACAATTCAATCTAAACAAGTCTAATTTTCCTTTATGGAAATCATTAATCATATCTAGGAGATCGGTTTTAATCAAGTCCCAAAAAGTCGATAAAAGATGAAAGACAGACCATCTGGTCCTGGGGCACCCTCAGAATAACAGCTAAACAAAGCATCTTTCACCTCTTTCTCAGTAAAAGGGGCTGTCAACAAGTCATTTTCATCACCAGACACTATGTCATTATCTTCCCAAAAATTAGCATCTAATTTGAAATTTCCCTCTGGTTCTTTTGCAAACAACTTCTTATAAAAGTCTACAGCTATATTCATCATTCCCTTTTGGTCAGAAGCTCTACCCAAAGGACCTTCTAGACTCTCTACTTTCTTAGCTCTACTTCTTTGGTTAGCAATAACCTGGAAATATGCAGAATTTCTGTCACCTTCTAAAAGATTCCTATCTCTGGACCTTTGCCTGATTTTTATCTCTTCTAAAGCCCAAATTTGCTGCAACTCTTTCTCAATATCCCTATAATCTTGTAACTCTACATCATCTAATTGTCTTGATTCAGCCAAGGACTCCAAAACATTGAATCTACCTGCTAGCTCGCTTTAGTTTTATTCATGGCAGCAACTTCATTAGCAGCCCACCCTCTAGCTAGTCTCCTAAGAGTTCTAACCTTATGCTGCCATCTATCAATACTCTTAGCAAAGTTACAGGAGAATTCCGGCTTTCTCCACCACTCTCTTAAAGGAGTCCTTTTGAATCCACCACTTCTCAAATCTAAACCTTTTTTTTACCAAAGCTCATATTATCACCTGTAGTAATGACAAGTGGGTTGTGATCACTTGGTAATCTATCCAAGGCCTTGACACTAGCTAAGGGATATACAGCTTCCCATTCTCAGACACAAAAATTCTATCTATCTTAGAAAAAGTAGGAGCATCCCGATTATTAGTCCAAGTGTATTTTTTGTTATTGGGATCAAGTTCTACTAAAGCCCACTTGTCTATCCAATCATTAAACAAACCAGCCCATTTGTGACTAATTACCCCATTGCTCTTATCCTTAGCAAACCTGACCAGGTTAAAATCACCTCCTAACATAATGGGTCCTTTCCAGGAGCCCATTATCTTTTCCAAATCATCTAAAAAATCCTGTTTCTTCTCCTCATAAGCAGGACCATATATAACTACTAGCTTCCAAGAAAAACCTGTTTTCTTACAGGTTAACATTGTACTAACAGAAAACTGCAACACTTCTCCTATTGTCATGCTATACAAATCACTATTAACTCCTAGCAAGATACCTCCAGTGAGCCTATAGCACCTAACTGAAACCATGAAAAAGGAACATCTCGCTACTAATGATCTAAGCGAAAGCCAGCGAAATATGTTTCTTTTTTGTTTCCATGATCCCTACAAATTCTAACTGATTCTCTTTAATTTTCCTTCTTAAAGCAGGAATTCTATCAATCAGCCCCAAACCTCTGATATTCCAAAACATTCCTATCATTTAAACTTTTTCTTGTTTTTCTTTCTAGGTCCTACAGTAGACCAACCATCTTCCTGGGGGTCCACTCTTTTACCATGATTTCCATAATGGCAAGTAGAAGCAACACAAGAACTGTCTACTGAATTGCCATCAACTAAGGTATCACTACAATTAGGAAAATTACAACTGGCTAAACTAGCAGCATTCCTACTGCTATCTAGCTCCACTATACAATCGCGAGATAAAGGATTTCCATCCTTTGAGGTTATTCCAACCTTTCTAGCAACAGTAATTAAATGAGTTTTGAGATCGGTTTTGAATTACCTGCAGGTACATCCAGGTTCCACTTCCTTTTTGAGTCTTGTGCCTTTTCCATCACAATCTTCCCATCATCAGTGTTCCTTGTCATCCTTCTTGTTGGCATCACTGGTCCCCACAGATTCTTCTTAACTCTTGCTTGTTTTTCCTTGACTTGATGTTCCTCTCTCTGCTCAGCAACACTACCAGCTCCCACTTCACTCACAGCTTCTTGACTAGTTTGATTAATTTCTTGACTTGCATCACCAGCATCAATTCTCATCCCACTGTCCTCAGCCAGCTTTTTGTCTTGTTCTTTGTAAATCTCTTGCAGCCTTGACCTGACCTCACTCTTGTCACTTTCAGAGATATTGAACACCCAGTCATCTGGCAATTGGACTTGCTCCTCATCTTCTCCACACATTTGATTCAGATCTATATCCCCTTCTCCATCTTCTTCTTCCCCCACATCAATCTCCATGGCTCTGAGAAGTTTAGCACATGTACCTGCATCCTCTTGACCAAGGGCACATCCAAAGTCTAGAGTTCTTTTTACCTGGCCAGCAGATCTGCCTCCACTGCCCCCTGGTAGAACTCCATCTACATTCAGCCCATTGTTACTTTCAGCTGTGTCATCTTTGTGTTCTTTCTCCTTGCTCTCTTCCTGTCCTGATTTATCCTCACCCATGGCATCATCATTGCCTTTCTTGCCATCACCTCCATCCTCAGATCCTTCATCCTCAACAATGTATCCCTCAGGGGTCAGCAGGATAAGATGAACATCATTCTGGAAGACAAACAATCTCTCTTTGGGAATCTTGAATGGGTCCTTGCACATTACTTTAACCCTGACCAAGCTATAAAAGCTATCAAACAATGTCTGCCAGTCCACCTCAACCATTCTGCCCACACAAGAAGAAACCTCAGCCATGGTCTTCCAATCTACCCACTTTAGTGGTATTCCCTGGATCATCATCCACACTTCTGTCAGCTTGCCCACAGGTTCAATGGCACCATTCCATACACTTAAAGCACATGTCACCCCTGGCTTGAGATTGAATTTTGTAGCTGAGCCAATCACCAACTTCTCCACCCTCCTGTCTGGTGGGAATCTCACAGAGTAGTTATAGTCATCTGTCTTCTTCAGTACCCATGCCCAATCTTTGTCAAACAAGGTCTTCAGAGCTTCTACAATTCACCAGTTTCTATGAATAGCTGCCCAAAATTATCCATACCTACCCAATGACTGAATCTATCTGGCTGGTCCTCCACATCCACATAATGAAATCCTAGACCTCTCTTAGCAGACCCAAAATACTGAGCTACAGGTGGTGGTTTTTTCCACATTGGACAAGCATCTACAACATGACTGGGCTCATGGCAGATGAAGCAAACTTTGGGGCCAGAACATGAAGAGCTCAGATGACCAACATGCCCACAATTGAAGCAAACAGCGTGGGCAACAGATTTGGCTTCCTCAGTTTTACCTTTGCCATTTGAAGATTCTCCTGTCTCCTTGGCCTTGGCCTTGTCTTCTTCTTCCTTGCTGATTTCCTTGCCTGCTGGAGCTTGTATCTGATTTGGTTTCACAGCTGGGGCTTGTGGTCTTGCTTGAGTAGCTCTTCCCCTACCTCTCTCCACGAAACCACCTCTCCTAGGTCTTGGCGCATCATACTGCCTCCCATAGCCCTGCTGAGGGAATGGCGGCCCTGGTGGCCCTGGAGGAGGAGGGTAGTACCCGTACTGGTGCGGCGGCGGGGCTCCGAAGAACGGTGGTTGCTGTTGAGGGAACCAGCCGCCATAGTTCCATTCCTCCTGACCTCGACCACGACCCGCCATGGCACCTTTCACCACTTCTCGCGAAGCTCAACTTCTTCTCCTTCCCCCGGACCGGATCGAACGAACGAGATCTTCTTCGGTGGCTCACTCCATGAATCTCCTTCACTAACTGGGAAGCAATCCAGAGGACCAAAGGATTTGCTCTCCCAAAGCTTCTTCTCCACCCACACGAGCTTCTCCGCACCCTCAACCCTAACCCTAGCACGCGGCGGCGGCGGCGGCGACCGGGAAGGGGTCGACTCGGGGATGAACCAAAGCTCTCCCCAAAAGTCCTGGATCTCTTCACCTTTTTCGCACAGGGTCGCGGTTCCGGGTTCCTGCGCCCGCACCCGGGTCCGCCATGGAATCGGCTCCGCCACCTGTGCGGTCCTGCTCGCTCCACGTCCCCTCTCGCGCTTCTCCGTGAGTCTGCGCCGCGGGGCCTCCTTGCCAGACGCGCAGCTACGCCGGCCAGGTGCTCCGCACTCACGGATCGGTGAGTCTGGGCGGCGGCTGATCGGCGGTGAGGGCGCACCGACCCTCGCCGCCGTGTCGCCCAAGCTAGACGACGACACGACTCTCATCTTTTTTTTTTGTTGAGAAATGTCATGAAAAAATAAAATATATTTTTTTTGAGGGGGACAAAAATATATAATTTTTTTTGAGAAAACAAAAATATATATTACCAACTTACGCGCCTACAGAAAACGGGCCAAAGCCCAGCAAGCCAAAATACTGGCCCAAGGCAGCTCTGAGTTTACGCAGTTTTAGTACGTGATGACTGAACTGAAGGAACATAAAGGTGCCGGGGTGCGGATGCCCGAGGGTGCACTGCCCTGCCAGGGTGTACATGGCCTCATGCGTTTTGGGCAAATCTTGTGGCCACGGGGAATCTCCTGGAATAACTTGCTTTGCTTGGTGTCTGTGCAAGCTGAAGATGGGCATTCTGTTGGTCGCCTTTACAACGAGGTGTTGGCGTGTCGCGTGCTGCTGAGTGCTGACGGCGGTGAGAGAGAGCAGAAAGAAGGGAAGGTAGGCAAGTGCAATGCGACGGTGGATCGGTCTCGAAGTGTTCACGCGCGCCGCGTGTTGGATGCATGGATGAGAAAGGCAATGCAACGACTCAACGGCCGGCGACGCTCCGCCATCCAAACTCTTGTCGCTCTCTTTCCTTGCTAGCTAGGAAAGAGAGAAATTATTATTAGAATCGAGCAAACTTGCCGTACACCAAAGCAAGTTGGGCGGAGAATGTGCCGTATCCCAAAAGGTTCTCCTGTCCCACCGATCTTGCGTCGCGCCGTGCCCAAAAAAATCAGGGCCGGCAAGCCGAATCTGCTTGGATCCCAGTCACAGGGTCCGCGACGGCGAAGCCCCGTTAGCTTTCGGCGGGCAACCAGATGGATTGCGTCGGAGTAAGAGGAATGGCATCAGAGGAACGAGGAGGATGGAGACGGCTCCTGCCTGCCGGCACGATGATTTTTGGGTGGGTGGAGTCGGGGACTGGAGCAGGCCGACCCCAACGAATCACGAATCATGCTTTGCCTGCCGACCACGATTTGGAGCCTCCCGTTTCTCTTTTTTCTCCAATTGTTGCTGTAGTAGTATTTCACTACTACTTCCTTCAAAACTGACTCCGGACCTGCGTCGTCTCTCCCGTGTGTGTGTGGGGAGGGCGACCCGAGGCCCCCACCGCGCCTCCCGAGCTCCTCCCCTCCTCAGCGGCCGGGCCGCCGCCGTCGCCGCCACTCCACCTCGCCACCGGCGGCGGCGGCGGCCAGCCGGGGGGGGGCTCAAAAGGCACCCCCGCACCTCCCTCGCGTCCCCACCCCGTGCTTCCCCTCTCGCTCCCCTCCCCGTCTCCCCCGGCGCCGGCGGCGCCGGGGCCGGGTGGCCGATCTGGCCCCTCCATGGCCGGATCTCGCCTCCCCGCGGCTGGATCGGGCGCCGGGGCCCTTTGCGACGGCGGCGGCGGACACCTAGGGTTCAGGCTGCCGGCGGCGGCTCCGGCCCACTCCCTTGTGGGGATGGGTGGCAGGCCGGCCGACCGGACTCCCCTAGGTTGGCCCGCGCCGTGGAGGCGGCTCTAGGGCGGTCCCTCCGCGTGCGCACCGCCATGGCGCCGGCGGCGGATCCGGCCATGGTTGGTGGCCGCCGGCGGGCCGGCTCGCCTAACCTCGCCGGATCCGGACCTCCCGCGGTGGATTCGGGCGCCGTGGCGGCTCGTCGGGCTGCGCCGTGGTGGCTGCGGGGTGGAGCCTAGGGTTCCGGCCGGTGGCGGCCGGCCGGCCCTCTTCGGCTCCCCCGCGCCCAAGGCGGCGGCCCAGGAGCCTGTCCAAGCGTGCGTGCCGTGCGGCGGCGGCAGATCGAGGCCTTAGGAGGGGGCCCGCCGGCGGCAGTCCGACTCACCTCCTCTTGGGGGTGGACGGCAGGACGGCCGGCCTGGCCTCCCTGGGCCTCTCCGCGCCCTTGGCGGCGACATCGAGGCCTGAGCTTCTGCAGGCGTGCCCTGCCCCCCACCCCCTTCTCTAGCGGTGGGCGGCGGGCCATGGCCGCTATGGCGCCGCCCTCGCGCCTGCACTCGGGGAGAGCGCAGCTGCGGCGACCGACGGCCGTTTGGTCCCCCCACTTGTTCCCACGGTGGGCAGTGGACCACGGCCGCCCCGGCGATGTCCACGCGCCAGCGTTCCACCATGTCCGCTCCATCAAGGTCTGGCCCAGCTTCGGCACTGGAGGCGGGCAACACGTTCACATCCAGCGGCGTCAACGTCTGTAGCAACGGTCCACGACAGCGCGGTGAAAACCAGGTCCTGTGGCTTCGTGCCCGGACCGGCGACGGTGGCGATCCAACGTCATCCCCTTCCTGAACGCGTCGCCTACGCTGCTCGTCGACCAATGCTGCCGGAGCGGCTTCGTGATCGAAAGCTCCCCGGGGTGCAGTTCCAACGGAGTTGGCGCCCGCGGGCGTCATCCCCTTTCTGAAGGCTTCGTTGTGGCACCCAAGTCGCTCCCTTCGACGCCCCGTCCCGCCCCTGCCGGCTATGCTGCGTCTTTGTTGCACCTTGTGTCGTGAGTTTGCTTTGTCCGGCGTGGTGGAAGGCCCATTCCCTTCTTTGTTTGTCGTGTTTGTTCGAACCACTTTCTCTGTGGTTCTGTGTAGTGTTATGTTGTACTTGCCGTGCTTTCGGCCCCCTTCTTCTTAATGAAAATGACACGTGAAGTCGTGTTCGAGAAAAAAACTACTACTTCCTTCGCCCAGCAAGCTAGCCGGAGGAATGCAGTTTTTTAGCCTCCACATGCTAGGCACCTACTATCCTAGCCACCCATTCATGCCTCGAGATTCGTGAAACCTTTTTTGTTTTTTTTCCTTACTCTTGTACATGATGTATTTACACTAAACTCTGAATTCTAAAACCATAAACTCTAAATCCTAAAACTATAAACACTAAACCCTAAAAACTTCAACGCTAAACTCTAAAATCCGAAGCTTTAACCCTAAATACAAGAAAAATACGATTATAAAATAAGATTATTAAAAGAAAATACAATGGAAAGAGAATGTTACGCACAGATCTCAAAATAGTTTTAAGGGTGAGGATAGTAGGTGCCTAGCACCTACACTACATGTACAATGCATTTTCGCGGAGTTTGGATTCGTTCCACTCCACGTGATGGCACGGTCACAGCACAGGAGAAGCCAGCTTTCAGGTACGGGGTTTGGCCAATCGAATCGAGCACGCATGGAATTTGAGCAACGCCTCTCGTACTACTGCCGACCCTACAAAATCCTGCGCCCACCGACCAATCACCGGTGCTGGCGAGCAGTAAAAGTCGGCGCGGTAAAAGAAACGGCGTTGGTGGTGGTGGTGCGGCTTTAACGGTCAGCTCTCCTCGGTCCTGGAACGCGCGCGGGGACTCTCCGCGGCGCCGGTCCAAGGCTGCTCCCACTCACTCCGTCCGAGAGCGCAAGTCCTGTGTTTTTTAAACCATTCGGTAACCGGTGTTATCGAGTCGGACCGGTTCCGGTCTGGTCCGGTTCCGGTTTACCCTAAATTCAAATTTAAAATTTAAAAAAAAAATGCTGAAAAAATTCGTAAAAATAGCTCTTGATTTATAGAAGGCAATGGAGTAAAACTTTTTCAAATTTGAGTTTGTTTAGTATTTATTTAGACGTTTAGAAGTTTAAAAAAAATACACAAATACCGGCCCGTTAAGGCCCATGAGGCCCATTAGGCCCCAACGGGCACAAAACGAGCCGGGAGTCTCGGGTTGGGGGGGGGGGGGGGGAGGGTCAACGCACCCCCACTTCCCTTATCCGCCCCTCTCTTCTCCCCCGCCGCCCGGCGATTTCGCCGTCCGCCCGCCGCCGCCGCGCAACCGCCCCGGACCGGCGGTTTACCGAGCGGTTGCAGCGGCTTACCGCGCCCCCACGGCCGCGACGGTTGGCCGGCCCGGGAGGGCGGTTTACCGACCGGACGGAGCGGTAACCGAGCGGTTTGCGCCTGGACCGAGCGGTTGCAGGTATGTTTTTGTTTTTTTTTTCCTTTGGTATTTAGAGTAGTATTAGCTTTAGGATTTAGGCAGGAAATGGTTTAGGTAGGATCTGTGTTAGGATTTACAAAAGATCTAGGATTTAGGTAGGATTTGTGTTGGATTTAGGTTAGGTTTTAGGTAGGATTTACTTTAGGATGTATTTTTTTAGATTTAGGATTTGAGGTAGGATTTGTGGTAGGATATATTTAGGTGTGACTTTGTGACTTAGCCACTTATTTACGCAGATTTCGTTTAAATGGTTGCTTTGTTTGTGTTGTCCGTTTATGCAGGTAGACAATGTCAGGCCGAAACAGTGACGTTGTATGGGAGTATGGTGAAAATCTTGCTCCTGGATGGAGATGCAACTATTGTCATGTGACGAAAGGAGGCAGTGGTTGCACTAGATTCAAGCAGCATTTGGCTGGACGCGGGACGGAGGTGGTGCATTGCAACCATGTGCCACCAGCTGTGCGTGAGTACTTTCAGCGAGATTTTGACAGAGCTAAGAAGGAGACGGCTGACCGTGCTGGGCATAGGCGGGCACGAGAGGTGGCTGCAGCGGAGGGAAACCATCCCCTTGGTGATGATGAATATGAGGCTCAGATGCAGAAAGCAATAAACATGTCGAGAGAAAAATATGATTACGAACAGAGGGTGCAACAGAGAGGAGGTAATTACGAGCGTGGAGGGGGTAGTGGTGGTGGTGGTGGTGGTTCGTGTAACACCTCTAGTGTTAAGCATTAATTAATTAACCCTAAGCATGTCATCATTTGAATAAGCATCATTTGCATGAATTGATTGGATTGAATTTTGGTGCTAGGATAGGTGTGACTAGAAGTACTTGATAGGTTGCTTGTTTGAATTTGGTGCTTTGGGAAGATTTGTGCAGAAAAATATTTCAAGAAAACTTTGTGCTTTGACCAAATTGTGAAAATGAGTTTAAGGGCCTAAAAATAGCCAAAAAAGTGTTTAAACAATTTTAAAATGTGATTTTAAAAGTCATTTTCAAAATGGTTTTTGAATCTTTTAAACTAAGTCGAATTAGCCAAAGTGGTAGTTGAAAGAATTGTTCATCTTCAAATTTGGAGAAACTTTCATGTTGAAAGTTTTGTCTAATTCGCAACTGTTTACGAGATATGGGAAATTGAAATTCAAATTCAATTCGAGCGACGTGGCACTTTTCTATTGGTTGGATTCGGTGTTTCCTGTTCTGCCGCCCGGATCCCGTGCGGCAGCCACACACCAAACCACACGGATCTGCCTGCGCCGACGCCACGCGTGCGCGCCACGCGCCCCCGCGGGACCCACTCGTCAGTGGGAGCACCGCCGCGCCCGCGCCACGCGTCGCCCGCTGGGCCGCCTGCCCGAACGGGAAAGGGGACTCCCGTCCCGTCCGCCTGAACCCCGCCTGCCACTCTTCTCCCCTCTTCCTCTCTCTCTCTCCCTCCAACGCCGTCGCCATGGCCGCCGCCCTCACCTCCGCGTAGCGCCGCCGTCCACCGGTGAAATCCGACGCCATGGGCAGCATCGTGATCGCCGTCCTCGACTCCCTGACCTCCTGCCCTCGGCTCGCCCGCTTCGGTGAGCATGGAGCCGCATTGCGGTCGCCTCTCTCGGTCACGGCCGCCGTCGCCATGGACGCCGGCGAGCACCGCCACCCCCCTTCTTCCTCCTTTTTGCGTCTTCTTGCGCGTAGGAGCACCGCATGCATGCGCCGAATGCACCGGCTCTCCGGCGAGAGCACCGCCGCCGCTCCGGCGAGCTCGTCTAGCGGCTAGGGGCGTCGTTTCTCGACTTTTCCGGGTGCGTTTCGAGTAGCAAGATGAGGCGAGGCTCGCACGGGGGAAGATGGGCGCCGCCGGGGCCTCGACGGCCTTCCCACCGTCGGGCGCCGCTGCCGAGCCACCATGCCCGCCATCGACCTCGATTCCGGCCACCAGGGCCCGCTTGGCTGGGTCCATTGGGTGCGCCGTGTCGTGGAGAGCACGCTGGCACCCTCGGTCGCTCCCGAGCGCCACCATCGGCGTCGCCCCGTCGGCGGCCACCGCGTCCAGCGCGTCGGGGCAGCTGACGGGTGGGGCCCGGTGGTCAGCCGAAGGCTGCGCCCGTGTACACTGGGTCGGGTGCACCTAGCGCATCGGATCTGATCTGGGTGCACCTCGGGGTATGCCTAGCATTTAAGATCCATTTTCTGAAAAAGAAATGAATTTCCAGATCTTAGTTTTATTCTTTGGAAATTCATATCTCCCTCATTTTAAGTCCAAATGGGGTGATTCAAGTTGGAGAATTTTTCTTATGTGATGTAGAATGCAGTAAAATTATGAGATCCCAGTTTTGATATACTTTTATTTACTGTTTTAATTTATTTTGAGAAATGCTTTTATCTTGAAAAATTCATAAGTAATTCCCTAGTGCTTAGAAAAATGCAAGGCTTGTTTTGCTGGTTTAGTTAGGATATGCTCTGTCTATGAAAGTCATAATCTTGACTTGTGCAGTGGACTATTTTTAAGTTGTAGTGCAAGTGCCTTGTTTGTCTTTGTGGCTAAATTATTCATAGGAAAATAATGGCTAAGGCTATGGCCATGAAACTTTTTGTGGCATGCTTATATGCTATTAGGAAGGACTACATGCCATTGGTTGGAGTGTTGGACTACTTTGATAATACAAAGTATTTTCAGGGCAGTGTACGGCAGCTGGCTTGTGAATTTTGTGTAGGCCAAAATACTTGGAGTTTGGAAGTGAATTTTCTATGGTAGACTAGTTGATCTGCCCGAGTGTCCTAACCACGTCCCTAGCTCCTTCTTCAAAGCAAGCCCCGAAGCATATTCTCCTATGGTTTGCAAAGATTTACTTGAGTCCTTTACCATCTATGATGCATTTACGTATAGGAGTTGCTCGGAAACAATAGTTGCATTAGGGCTACTTACCACAAAAGTTATCCCACATAAGTATAGGACTACGTAGAGCTTAGGCCTGCTACTTAATCGGTAGAAGACAGGTGATCGACCATCATCTGCGCGGATAGGTGGTTACTATCCCTTGGATTGAGATTGGGGTAGGGTTGTAGTGAACATAACCATGAGGCCTTCTAAATCACCTCTTAAAGAAATATGACTTCGTACGTCCTCGATCATGTTGAACAATGCCTCACATTTAGCTGGAAGGGCCTGAGTGCTCGTCCGTGAAGCCAAGAATCTACTCGAGCCGGGTTTCAACTTCCAGGTATCCATGCCGGCGATGGGGGAGGGGTAAACAAGATGCCGGAGAGTGAGTCCTTAAGATGGGGCGTTGTCATTTGATGGGCACGCTTACCTGTTGGCTGTCGGAGTTTCCTTGGTCATGGTGGTGAGTTGGTGATCCCGCGTCTATTCCCGAGTAGATCATGGTGACTAAGGCTGTTTTCGAGGAGCATGCCTGGTTTGTGTGAGGAATACCTCCAACAGCTGAGTTGAAATCAATTATAATCGTCGTCGTTCCTGGACAGTGAACACTTGAGAGAGACAGCTTCGCGGTCGCAAAGAAAAATTGATTGTACGAGGTGGTTATGTTCAATTCATGCTGGTTAATGATTACTCAATCAATGCGTTACATGATATATGATGATTGCTCTACCAATTTTGAAGTAGTGCAGGTGCTAATATAGCTGGTAGGCCCAACTTAATTGGATATGCTAGAGAGTCCCTTTATCACTAAATGACTATTTAATAAGCTCATCCTTTTGGCAAAGAAAGAGTCAGCTACCCCACATAAAGCCTGACATCCATCTTAAGAGACTTTTCCTTATTTTCTTTTGTCGGGTAAGTCTTGTTGAGTACCATGTACTCAGGGTGCAATTCCTAATGTTGTTGCAGATGGTGAGATGTTCTACGGCTATTGCCCGACATGCTTCCATCCGGCAGCTGGAGATGAGTAGATCGTGGGCACGATCCTTCCTTCTTTCGTATCTTTTGCTGTAGTGGATCTCGGTGGAAATCTGGCACTATTTGGAGAAAAACTTCATGGGTGTATTTGAGAACAGAGTTTAATTTGCTTCCGCACTTGAATTTGAAAACTGGTTTGCAATAACTTAATTTGAGCACTTTATGTAATAATTTGGCGAACCTGTTGTAATGATCTGTGATGGCATGTGTTGGAAAACGATCCGAGATGTACGCGATGTTGGTGAAACCCTTCGAGGTTTCTGTAACACCTCCAGTGTTAACCACTAATTAAATCTCTCTAAACATATCATCATTTGCATAAGCACTTCATTATGTGATTGTTAGCCTAGGGAATGCTTTGATTTGGTTAGTGGTACTTAATTTATGCTTAGGATGATTTTGGTTTAAAGTGAGCAATCAAATTATTTCCAAAGTGCCAGATAAGTTGTTCATTGGATTTTGGTCTTTTGGAGTGAATTGGGCAGAAAAATATTTCAAGAAACTTTCATGTTTTGACCAAATTGTGAAAATGGGTTTTAGGGCCTCAAAATAGCCAAAAACAGTTCCTAGGGAGTTCAAAAACATTATTTTATAAATCTAATTCAAACTGATTTTTGAATCTTTTTATACAAGATGAATTAGAAAAGTTGTAGTTGGGAAAGTTGTTCATCTCGAAATTTTGAGAAACTTTCATGTTGAAAGTTTTTCCAAATTCGGGATCATTTGGAAATTACAGAGGGTTTAAATTTTCAGTTTGAATTTGTGGGAGGTGGGACCCACTTGTCAGCGACTCCCTCCCACCTTCTTCCTCCTCGGGCCGACGCTGTCGTGGCCAATGGCCGCCACGCGGCGTCCGTACACCGGCGCCCGCGTGCGCCCGCGGTGTGGCCGCCGGGATCGGCTGCGGCGCGCCACAGGCCGGACCACACCGCCACCAGCCGCCCAGCTGTCGCTCCCGCAGGCGCTCGGGCCCGCGCGTTAGCGGCCGCCCGTCGAAGTCGACGGCCGCCACGCGGCCGACGCTGCCTACGCTCGCCCGCCCGCGCACGCTCCCCTCTCTGCCCAAAACAGGAAAGGGCACAGTGCCACGTCCCATCCGCCTCACCCCGCTGCCGCCCTCTCTTCTCTCTCTCCTTCTTCCTCCTCCAACCCGCCATGGCCGCCGTCGAGCTCATCGCCGCCTAGAGCTCGAACCGGCCGGCCATTTGCGAAACTGAGGGCAGCATCGCACTCGCCGCCCTCAGCTCCACCTTCTCCGCCCATCTTTTTCCCCAAAACGACAAGGTAGCGCCCACCTTCCCTTCTCCTTCCCGCGCGGAGGTCCGCCGCCGCCGTGAGCTCCGGCGAGCAATTGCGGCCACCTCCTACCCCCATTTCCTGTCTTCTTGCGCGCTAGAGAACCGCATGCATGCGGCGTAGCTCTAGGCTAGGACGAAGTGGAACCCGGAGCCGCCTAGCGCCGTGCGCGCGCTGCTCCGGTGAGCTCACCGTGGCCGCTCCGGCGAGGGCAAGCCGCGGCATGGGCCGCCGTTTCCCTCGTTTCTTGGCCTCGGCATGATTAGTGTGACGAGGCGGAGCGCGTAGGCTAGTTGATGGAGCCTGGCGTGGTTCCGGTGCGCCGCTCGCCGTCGAGCGCCGCCACCGCCCACCGGTGATCGTCGCCGCCCTAGCTCCCGACCTCGGAACCCGGTGTTTCTTGGCCCTACGAGTGCGCAACGACGCGCTGAGGCATTTGCCGCCCTCGGTCGCGCCCGAGCGCCACCGCCGGCGAGTTTCCGCCGCCGGCCACCGTGCTCCGGCCGTCGGTGAGACCGACAGGTGGGCCCGGTGGGACCCCGGACCCCACCTGTAGGTCAGACCGAGGGTGCACTCGGCCGGGTACGCGTAGCAGTTTTCCTTAGGGGATGTGTACACTCGGGGTACGTGTAGCGTTTAGGGTCGATTTTCCAGAAAAAGAATAAAAGAAAAGGTTTTCCAGTTTTTGTTTTAATTCTTTAGAAAATCATATCTCCCTCATTTTTGGTCCAAATGGGGTGATTCAAATTGGGTTATTTTTCATTTGGGGAGTACTATGCATGAAAAATATGAGTTTCCATTTTTGGCATACTTTTCTGTACTGTTTTATTTAATTTTGTTAAATGCTTTAAACTAGATAAATGCATAGAAAATTCCCTGTTGCTCAGAAAAATGTGGTTCTTGTTTTGTTGGTCTAGTTAGGCTTTGTACTATCTGTGAAAAATGTAATCTTGCTTTGTTCTGTGGAAATTTTATTATGTGTAGTTCAAGCCCTTTTTTCCTTATGATGATTGAAAAATTCGTAACTAATTAAAGGCTAGGGTTTTGCTTGTAAAACTTTTTGTGCCTTGTTTTTATGCTGTCTAGTAGGTCTACATACTCCTGGATTTGCTGTTTGAACACTTTGGTAGTTCAAACTATTTTCAGGTCCATGATTTAGTGCTACCTAGTGAATTGTGTATAGAATTAAGTACTTATTATTTTGAGGTGAAATTTCTGTGGTAGACTAGTATAGGCATGCTTTAGCTACTGTAGTTTTGTAGATTTTATTATGCCATCTAGGTATGACATGCAGTTATGGTCTAGGTGTTAGATAGTAGTAGATCGTGTTTGTTTGCATGTCGAATGGCATGACTAGCTAGGGGATTAGTATGTGTTGTGTGATGTTGATCATAACCTCATTTCATCATTCATACTGAAACACTTGTATTTACTTTCCGCATTGCACCATACAGGATCGCTAGCCGACAACGTACAAGCCGTGCACGAGGAGCAGGACGTGGAGGATCCTCAGGAGCTCGAGCTACAGGAGGTAGCCGAGGAGGAGGTGCCAGAAGCTGACCTTCCCGACTGTCCTAACCACGTGCCTAGTTCCTTTGTCAAAGGCAAGCCCCGGTGCATTCTCCTACGTTTTTGCAAAGTTTTAAAATTTGAGTCCTTTATTTATTATGATGCATAACGTTATAGGCATTGAAGTGGAACCATAGATTGCACTAGAACTATCCTGCTACTTTCCATAACCTAATTCTAGGTTGAGGTTTTCGACGTTGTTTAGTTGCTATCTAGTCGGTAGAAGACGAGTGATCGACCATTACTCGCGAATGATAGGTGTTACTACCCTGGATTGATGATGTTGTTGGTAGGTTGTAGAACATAACCATGTGGCCATGTTGAAAATCACTCTTAATATATCATGGCACACGAGTGTCCTCGAGATCATTTTGAATAACGCCTCACAGATAGCTGGGAAGGCCGGAGTGCCAACTGCGAATCCTTGAATCTACTTGGGCCGGGTTTCAACTTCCAGGTATCCATGCCGGCAATGGGTGGAGAGTAACAAGGTGCCTGAGTGTGAGACCTATACTCATGGTATGGGCAGGCTTACCATTGAGGGCAGGTATGAGCACGCTTACCTGTCGGCAGTCGGGAGTTCCTCGGTCATGGTGGTGAGTTGTTGATCCCGCGTCCCTACCCGAGTAAATCATGGTGACCTATATCTCACTTTAGCGGGTGAGTGCGGTTTGTGTGAGGAATACCTCGCCAGCTGGTTTGCAATCGATTATAATCGCCATCGTTCCTGGATAGTGAATAACTTGACTGAGCAGTTACGGTGCCGCCAATATGATTTGAAAAGCGAGTTGGTTATATTCATCACCTGATGGTTAATTGATTACTCAATCAAAGCAGTGTTGACTAATAGATTGATTGCTTCTACTAAAATGATGTCTAGTGCAGGATGCTAATTTAGCATGGCTAGGTAAATACTCAATGAATTAAGCTAGAGAGTCTTTTGTCACCAAAGTTACATTAATAAGCTCACCTTTCAGCAAACAAAAGAGTCATCTAGCCCACATACAGCCTGGCATCCACCAAGTGTCTTTATTTTCTTTTAGAAGGTTAAGTCTTGCTGAGTACAATGTACTCAGGGTGCAATTCCTAATGTTGTTGTTGTAGATGGAGAGCTGTTCCATGGCTACTGCCCGACCTGTCTCCATCCTGCTGTCAGAGAAGAGTAGATCGTGGGCACGATCTTTCCAACTGTCGTACCTTTGCTTTTGTGGGGTCTGATGAAAGATATGGCACTATGTTTCAAAACTATGTTTCAAAACTCTTTGGGTTGTTTTTGAGAACTTGTAAACTATTTACTTCCGCTTATTTGATGAGAACTTGGTTTGTAATAACTATATTTATGTATGTACTATGTATTTGAGAACTTTATGTAATAATTATGGATGGTTGATCGTTGGGCCTTTACCGGTCTGGGATGTTACTTGATGTATGTGAGAAAATCCTTCGTGATTTTCCGGACTACCGAGCTGGTTTGGTTACGGAGTTCTAATTAAGTTGCCATGTCAGCTTGATTAGTGCTTCGTAATTAAATTAGTTGGTCGGTTCCGTTACAGTTTCCGGACTACCGGGCTAGTGTAATTGCCGTTTACTGCTTAAGCTGCCTACGTGGCTTGATTAGTGAACAGTAATTATGTTAGTTGGTCAGTTCCGTTACAGCTGGCATCAGCTCCCGATTTTCCAACAACTTGCTAATCTTGACCATTATAAACACTAATCTTGACATTAAAAGTGGTTTTTGAACTTTTAGACACTTAAGTAGGTTTGCGAAACGCGTGAGTTTTCAAAAACTTACAAATGTGCCAAAGATTTGTCGGATCTCTTATGCCAAGTTAAGGACTATTAGGTGGCTATCTAACAGGCTAACTAGGGGTTGCATGATATTTTCTGTTGTCGCACTCATACACGGCGGATATGTATGGGGGCCATTCATTTGAATGGTTACGATTGGTTTCATATTCCTCTACGCTCTGGTAAGTTGGTTCAGCGCCAAGGTAAGGAGAGTTGTGAGAGCATGACCGGACGCAATGCTGGTCTAGGGGAGTGCTTATATAGTGCCGAAGTATGCTCATGTTTACACAAGTCCATATGATGGTACTCCATGTGTGGGATGTCGTCTTCTGGCGATAATTGGGATAGCATGCACCTACACATAGAGATGTTGGGGACATGTCAGTGTGGAGAAGGGTGTTGAATAGGAGTTGATTAAATCGAAGATTTTTTCCTTATTCTTAAGGTGTCGAGTTTTGTTCGTTGCTTGCACTCATTGGGAATGGGCTAAAATGAATTTTCTGCAGGTACACTAACCACGAGTTCGTGTAGAACGATGTGAAAAGTGCATATGATGAGAGCACGTAGATATATGCCACCGACTAGATGTTACTAGTATGGCTATGAGTTAGAACGAATAGAACATGCATGCATCATGAATTATAAAAATTTTGCCACATCATGCATATCAGCATTTCTTCCCTTATAATTAAATTTGCTTTACTTAAAACTTGTGCTTATGGGCGTAATTAAACTGTTTACAGATGGCCAGGACTAAGCAGATAGCACGCAAGAGTACCCGAGAGCCTAACACCCCTCGTGTTTCTCTTCCGGCAGGTGTCGATTGGGTTATCCGTCAGAGGCCTGACAACCTCCGCAGGATGTCCAACACGTTCCTCAGGCAGGGTGGGTTGCCCACTCTTCTTTGGAGGATCTTGCACGCTGCTGGCTATCCCGATGGTGCCTATCCTCGGTACTACTGGGACGCTGAGGACACTAGGGAGCGCAGTTTCGTCACCGTGATGGTTGAGGTTCCGTCCTTGGGCCTCAGTGACCTGTGGCACAGTTGGTCACAGAGAGGCGAGGGCGTTGACCTTTTCCGTGCGGCTGAGGACGCTGCCTTCCAGGTGTTGGTGAGGATGGTGGCAGAGATGCCCACTGAGCTGGCACGTCTGGTGCCTGGAGTTTTCCCCTCGTCTGACCCTCGTGCTGACAAGTGGAAGCAGAGGAAGGGGATGTCTCTGTTTGTGGGGACACAGGAGGCTGACAGCAGCACCACCGTTGCTCAGAGTGTGGTCTTCTCTCTTATGAGGGCCTACTCTGACATGGAGGATCTTGCTCTTCAGAGGTATGATGAGCCGGAGTGTCTCCAGGAGGAGCACAAGGTAGAGATTGAGCAGTATGAGAAGAAGTTGACAGATCTGAAGGAGTGGTACAATGTGAGACTGCAGGTGCTTGAGTAGAAGCTGGGGAACCGTGAGACCGTGCTGAAGAGCACGGAAGACTCCCTGATTGAGATCACTAGGCAGAGGAATGCAGCGTGGTCCGAGCTGCGCAGTCTTTGAGAGGAGAAGCGCAACCTCAGCCGTGAGCTGCATCAGAAGGAGGTGTTCATTGATGGGATGCAGGGTGAGGTTCAGAGAGGAGCATTCGCACAAGCGGAGTTGTCTCACCACAGTGGTGCTGGTAGCCACGAGGTGGACATGCAGGACGCTTAGGACGACTTATGTGCGTAGCTAGACTAGTGGTAGCACGATAGCTCCTAGTGTTTTCTTTTGAGCGACTGTAGATCTTTTCTTTTGGGAATGTAATATAGTACGCTGCTAAGTATGATGATGAGACCTTTGGATCGTGGGTTGCTGAAAGTCCCTAGTTTGGTTTTCGGTAATTGATGAAACCATGGACTAACCTTGTTTGTCTAAGTGGTTGATTAGAGAAAGGTTGTCCACATGATGAGCTGAATGCATATGAAGCATGACACGTGTCATGTGATCAAAAATGAAGATCGAGATGAGACTTGGCTCCATGGACCAGTGTTGAAGGTGAAGGGCTAGTCGAGGCTTCGTAGCGAAGGACCATGCGATGGTGAAGCTAGGGCAAGACTTGGCGCTGATGGACCGATGCACGGTGAAGAGCGAGTGAAGTCAAGATCGATGGATCGAGACGGTCACGTGATGGTGTGAAGCATTCATATCATCTGGAGGAACAAAATGGGCTCAAGGCAAAGGTATAACCATTAGGGTAATTTTGTTTTGCACTCAAGATACCATAGAGGGTGTGAGTGGTTTAGGATCGATAGCCGCACTATAAAGAGGGGAAATCTTTCGGCAATTTGATGCACGGGTGCCACTAGGTTTGATCATATTCATGAGATGCATATTCTAACTTAGTGAGCATGGAAAAACCTTTGAAAAATGTTTGTGAAAGGCTAACACACGCACTTGAAGTTGGCACATTTGCAAAGGTGGCGGAGTTTGCGTCGGCGCGGTGCTGAAACTGGGTTTCATAAGGCGCCGGACGCGTCCTCCTTGGAGGCGCCGGACGCACGGGGTGCTCCGGATGCGCTCCAGAGAGAGTGCAGCGCAGGGTTGGCGGCTGAGGCCACGTCGGACGCGCGTCGGACTTGGTCCGGACGCGTCCGGTGCTCGTTGTGGCGCTGGGGCAGGCCGAGGCGACGGACGCTCGGCGGACGCATGTGACGGACGCGCGACGTTAGCACGGGCGCGTCCGCCGGCGTGTTGGTGACGTCAGCCGGTGGCGAGCAGGCGCAGAGGGCGGCGGACGCTGGGGCTGCGTCCGGTGGTGTGCCGGACGCACACCAGTTTGATCTGGCTGCGCGCGCGTGGAAGCTGAGGTTGCGTCGGACGCGTTCGGCGGCTGGGCTCCGGACGCGGGTCGGACGCTGACATGGCACGTGGTGATTCGCTGGCTTGAGTTGAGCTGTTGGCACGGGCGCGAGGTCTCTACGCGCCGGACGCGTCCGGCAGTAGGCGGCAGACGCGTCCGGCGCCTTACGCGCAGTACCCCGCGGGGACAACGGCTAGTTGAAGGAGGTAGGCTTATAAATAGATGTTGCCCAGGTTTGTGGCGACACTCTTGACTCCCTAACTCATTTCTTCATCCTTTGAGCTAAGAAACAAGCCTCCCACTCATCTCTCTTCCATAGTTGCATACTTGATTGAGATTGAGTGAATCCAAAGTGCATTGAGTGAGTGTGTTCATCTCTAGTGGCACTTGTGGGTGATTTTGCCGGTGGATTTCTTGTTACTCTTGGAGAGTACCACTCCTAGCCGGCTTGGAGATTGTTGGAGGCGTTGGCAAGAGAAGGTGATTGTTCTTGGCCACCTCTGGTTGATTTGTGAGAGGTTTGAGCTCACCTCGTGGGGATCATGAAGAGCATCCTAGTGGATTGCGCGTGTCATTGAGTACCTCGCTTGAGAGTGGTGTCTTGCGGTGCCTTGTGGGGCGAGCCTTGAGGGGCTAGTGACTTGAGGGTCACACCGAAGAACCATCTAGGTGTTGGTCGACACAACGGGTGACGTAGCTTGGCGGTGCCCAAGTGAACATCCATGGATAAACAATTGTGTCATCATTCTTGTTCCCGGTGATTGGTCATCATCTTGTGTTGTTGCCGATTGAATTGATTGTTCATCCCCTTGGTGATTGGCAACCTCGACTCAACGCGTCGGTATAACAAGCTCTTTCCCTCTCTTGCATTACAATTCTAGAATTGCCTTGTGGTTTGCCAAGAGCCTTAATTGTGTAGCGCTATCTCGGCCTTTTGGTTGTTTGTGTGATCATTTGATCAAACCACTAGAATTGTTAAATAGGAGGCTTGCAACACCAAGTAGGCTAAGCATAACTCGCATTCCGCCGTTTGTCATACTAACGGAGTTTGCTTAGTGAGTTTGTAGAAATTTTTATAGGCTATTCACCCCCCTCTAGCCATCTAGGACCTTACAGTTACGATGTAACAGGAACGCATTTAAAAGTCCAGTGTATGTATGCTGGCATCCATGTATATTTGACACTTCTGTGATGTGCAATACAATGTTATTAGTGTGGTTGTGATGTGAAAAATGAATTATTGTTTGGTGCGAATGATTGATTGAATGTTAATATCTCTCTATATTGTTCGGCGCAACATGATTATATATTTGTTTGTCATGTCGATACAACTCCTAATTCCCTACAATATTATTGTTGGCACTTACAGATGGTGGATACTCGGAGTTCTGCCGCTGCCCACGATGCTGAGGGCAGTGGTGGTGGAGGCCGTGGTACCCCCATTGGTGGGAGAGGCCGAGGTGCTCCCACTGGTGGTAGTGGTCGCGGTGCTCCTATGGGTGGTGGACGTGGTGGAGGCCATGTGGGAGAGGAAGCCCATGGTGCACCACCTCCTCCTCCGGTGACAGCGGAGTAGTTCTTCCAGCAGTTTCTGGGAGGACAGCGTAACATTGAGCAGTTGCTGCGTGACAACTTCAACAATAATAACAACATGAATGTTCCGCACCATAATCAGGGGCCACAACCAAACCAGTACAGTGAGTTCAAGGACTTCATGGACACCAAACCTCGTATGTTCAAGACCACATCCGATCCGCTTCTCGCGGATGGCTCGATCACTCATATGGAAGAGAGATTTCGGTTGCTGCGTCTGACAGAGGAACTCAAGACCACTTATGCTGCCTATATGCTGGATGAGGAAGCTCAAACGTGGTGGGTTCAACACCGTGCCACCTACCCAGAGGGACAACCTATCACTTGGGATATGTTTGCCACTGCTTTTCGTGCCGCATTTGTTCCACCCTGTGTGATTGCCGCTAAGAAGGCCGAGTTCCATAGCTTGACCATGGGAACCCGCTCAGTGAAGGAGTATCACCACCTCTTCAACAATCTGTCCCGTTATGCACCAGAAATGGTGAGCACGGAAGAGCGCAAGATAGAAGCATTCAAGAGAGGGCATAACACCAAGCTGATGAAGACCATGGGTACTTCTACCCGTGACACTTTCAATGCCTTCTACAATGACTGCATGATTCAAGAGACCCAGAACAATTTGCATGTTGCCACCAAGAACCGCAAGAGGCCGAATGAGGGTGGCCCGTCTCAGCAGAGGGATTCTCCTACATTTCGTCCTCCTTATCGTGCATTCAACCAGGGTAATCGGTTCAAACCCCCACCAAGGAAGAATTGGCCTACTTAGGGAAATCAGAAGTTCCAGAAAGCTTTCCGTACACCAGCTACCCAGAACAAGCCAAATCAGAACTAGAGTGTACCAACAATGGCTACAGGAGGCAAGGCGCCTTATGGTCCATGCTACAATTGTGGTGGAACCGGTCACTTCAGCCGGTACTGCCCACATCCTAGGAAGCAGATGCCTGCCCGTACTCACCTCACAACCATTGAGGAAATCTTAGCTGGAGAACCCGTGACTGCTGGTATGTTTCCTATCAACGAGATTCCTGCTGCTGTTTTGTTTGATACTGGATCGTCACATTCATTCATGAGTCAAGCATTTTCAAAACAACATGACCAAAAGATAACCGAATTGGGTATAGAGTTTCGTGTGAGCTCAGCTGGGGTTGACATCAGCACGAACCAGATAGTTCAAGGGGCATCATTGGATTTAGAAGATTGGAGATTCCGGTTGAACTTAATTGTTCTTCCCGGACTAGGGGTGGATGTCATAGTTGGGATGAGCTGGATGAATTTCTAGGGTGTGGTATTGGATACCACCAATAGGATGATTTCTATTCGTAAACCATTAGGTGAGGGAACCCTTCAAATACCCTTACCTCGTGAAACCAGCCTTGCTCAACGCGGTTACAGTCAAGAACAAATATCCCTTGCCGCGGATTGATATATTGTTTGATCAACTGTCCAAGGCCAAGGTGTTCTCCAAGATTGATTTGAAGGCCGGGTACCATCAAATCAAGATCAGACCAGAAGATATACCCAAGACCGCATTTACCACTAGATACGGATTGTTCGAGTATTTAGTTATGTCCTTTGGGCTGACGAATGCTCCCGCATATTTCATGTATCTGATGAATTCGGTCTTTATGCCTGAATTGGATCAGTTTGTTGTGGTATTCATCGATGACATTCTGGTATACTCGGAGAATGAAGAAGATCATGCCAAACACTTAAGGATTGTGCTGGAAAGGCTTAGAGAAAAGAAGCTATACGCAAAGTTCTGCAAGTGCGAATTTTGGACCACGAAGGTGCAGTTTCTCGGACATATCCTGACAGATAAGGGTATAACCGTGGATCCTGCAAACATTGATAAGGTGCTGAATTGGAAGACCCCGAAGACAGTGCAAAAGGTTCGAGGATTCTTGGGGTTGGCCGGATATTTCCGTCGGTTCATTCCGGGATTCTCGAAGATAGCCAAGCCATTGACCAACCTGCTACATAAGGATGCGAAGTTTGAATGGACAGAGCAGTGTGAAGCAGCTTTCCGCACCTTGCGGGAAATGTTGACCACTGCACCTGTTCTTGCACAACCAGATATTGAGAAGCCGTTTGATGTGTATTGTGATGCTTCGGGCATTGGATTGGGGTGTGTGTTAATGCAAGAAGGCAAGGTTATAGCTTATGCGTCAAGGCAGTTGAAGAAGCATGAGCAGAATTACCCTACTCACGACCTAGAATTGGCAGATGTAGTACTTGCTTTGAAGATATGGAGGCATTACCTTCTCGGTAATCTCTGTAATATTTGCACGGATCACAAGAGTTTGGAATACATTTTCACGCAGAATGAGTTGAACATGAGGCAGCGTCGCTGGCTAGAGTTGATCAAGGACTACAACCTACGCTTGCATTACCATCCTGGTAAGGCAAATGTGGTTGCCAATGCACTGAGTAGAAAGCCGCAATGTGAAGCCATTCAAACCAGATTGCCAGAGAACTTTGACTTTTTGCATCCGGTGATAGCAAAGAACATCCAATTGAACTGTGAACTCGAGAGCAGAATTATTGAGGGGCAGAAAACAGACAGTATGGTGGCCAAATTCAAGTAGAAGCTAGAAACTCAACCATCACAGCGACTCTCGGTAGATGACCATGGTATCTTATGGTTTGATAATCGATTGGTAGTACTTCGAGATTCTGAGCTTAGGAAGTTGCTTATGGATGAATCACATCTGTCCAAAGTAACCATGCACCCTAGCAGTAGCAAGATGTTTCATGATCTGAAGTTGCGATTCTGGTGGCCACATATGAAGAAAGAAGTAGCGGAGTATGTTGCGAAATGTGACACTTGTTGCAGAGTTAAGGCAGTTCACCTGAAGCCAGGAGGTCTATTAGATCCGTTGTCAGTACCTAAATGGAAGTGGGATGAGATCAGTATGGATTTCATTACGGGTTTGCCTACATCGGTGAAGGGCAATGATTCGATCTGGGTGATTGTGGACCGACTCACCAAGTCGGCACACTTCATCCCGGTTCATACAACCTTTCGACCGCCATAGTATGCTGATCTGTACATCAAAGAGATTGTGAGATTACATGGCATACCAAAGAAGATCGTGTCTGATAGAGGACCTCAGTTCATGGCTCACTTCTGGGACCAAATGCAAAAAGGATTGGGAACCGAGTTAGTGCACAGTTCAGCTTATCATCCGCAGACTTCTGGCCAAGTCGAGAGAGTTAACCAAGTACTAGAGGACCTGTTGAGAGCATGTTTGCTTTCATTTAAGGGTTCTTGGGAAAAATGGTTACCATTAGCCGAGTTTGCATATAATAATGGGTATCAAGAGAGTATTAAGATGTTGCCTTTCGAGGCACTTTATGGCAGAAGTTGTAGAACCCCGTCGAATTGGGTAGAAACGGGAGATAAGGGGTATTATGGCATAGATATCGTGCAGGATGCCACTGAGAAAGTCCAAATCATTAAGAAGCACATGTTAGCAGCCCAGTCTCGACAGAAAAGCTATGCGGACAAACGACGAAGGCCGCTGTTCTTCGAGGAGGGTGATCATGTATACCTGAAGGTTTCTCCCATGAAGAAAGTAAAAAGGTTTGGTGCCAAGCAGAAGCTTGCACCCCGATATGTTGGTCCATTCAAGGTTCTTGAGAGAAAGGGTGATGTGGCATACTTGTTAGAGTTGCCCGAGAATCTCGGTGCAGTTTTCCCGGTATTCCACGTGTCACAACTCAAGAAATGCATCAAGGTGTCCAAGGAGCAAGTCAAGGTTGCAGATATTCAACTCCAGTCAGACCTGACATATGAAGAATCTCCAGTCAAGCTATTGGATGTTAAGGAGCGGGTGACGAGAAACCGTGCGGTGATCACCTACAAGGTGTGTTGGAGTCATCACGATGACGACGACGCAACTTGGGAAACCGAGGATTACCTCAAGGACGCCTACCCAGAATTCCATAAGAAGTGGTAAGAACACCCAAATCTCGGGACCAGATTTCTTTAAGGAGGGTAGAGCTGTAACACCTCTAGTGTTAAGCATTAATTAATTAACCCTAAGCATGTCATCATTTGCATAAGCATCATTTGCATGAATTGATTGGATTGAATTTTGGTGCTAGGATAGGTGTGACTAGAAGTACTTGATAGGTTGCTTGTTTGAATTTGGTGCTTTGGGAAGATTTGTGCAGAAAAATATTTCAAGAAAACTTTGTGTTTTGACCAAATTGTGAAAATGAGTTTAAGAGCCTCAAAATAGCCAAAAACAGTGTTTAAACCATTTTAAAATGTGATTTTAAAAGTCATTTTCAAAATGGTTTTTGAATCTTTTAAACTAAGCCGAATTAGCCAAAGTGGCAGTTGAAAGAATTGTTCATCTTCAAATTTGGAGAGACTTTCATGTTGAAAGTTTTGTCTAAGTCACAACGGCTTAGGAGATATGGGAAATTGAAATTCAAATTCAATTCGAGCGACATGGCACTTTTCTATTGGTTGGATTCGGTGTTTCCTGTTCTGCCGCCCGGATCCCGTGCGGCAGCGACACACCAGACCACACGGATCTGCCTGCGCCGATGCCACGCGCGCGCGCCACGTGCCCCCGCGGGACCCACTCGTCAGTGGGAGCACCGCCGCGCCCGCGCCACGCGTCGCCCGCTGGGCCGCCTGCCCGAACGGGAAAGGGGACTCCCGTCCCGTCCACCTGAACCCCGCCTGCCACTCTTCTCCCCTCTTCCTCTCTCTCTCCTCCGACGCCGTCGCCATGGCCGCTGCCCTCACCTCCGCGTAGCGCCGCCGTCCACCGGTGAAATCCGACGCCAAGGGCAGCATCGTGACCGCCGTCCTTGACTCCCTCACCTCCTGCCCTCGGTTCGCCCGCTTCGGTGAGCATGGAGCCGCATTGCGGTCGCCTCTCTCGGTCACGGCCGCCGTTGCCATGGACGCCGACGAGCACCGCCACCCCACCTTCTTCCTCCTTTTTGCGTCTTCTTGCGCGTAGGAGCACCGCATGCATGCGCCGAATGCACCGGCTCCGATAGAGCGGGCCGTAGAGCTTCCTAGCGCCGAGCGCGCGCCCCTCCGGTGAGAGCGCCGCCGCCGTTCCGGCGAGCTCGTCTAGCGGCTAGGGGCGTCGTTTCTCGACTTTTCCGGGTGCGTTTCGAGTAGCAAGACGAGGCGAGGCTCGCACGGGGGAAGATGGGCGCCGCTGGGGCCTCGACGGCCTTCCCACCGTCGGGCGCCGCCGCCGAGCCGCCATGCCCGCCGTCGACCTCGATTCCAGCCACCAGGGCCCGCTTGGCTGGGTCCATTGGGTGCGCCGTGTCGTGGAGAGCACGCTGGCACCCTCGGTCGCTCCCGAGCGCCACCGTCGGCGTCGCCCCGTCGGAGGCCACCGCGTCCAGCGCGTCGGGGCAGCTGACGGGTGGGGCCCGGTGGTCAGCCGAAGGCTGTGCCCATGTACACTGGGTCGGGTGCACCTAGTGCGCTAGATCTGATCTGGGTGCACCTCGGGGTACGCCTAGCATTTAAGATCCATTTTCTGAAAAAGAAATGAATTTCCAGATTTTAGTTTTATTCTTTGGAAATTCATATCTCCCTCATTTTAAGTCCAAATGGGGTGATTCAAGTTGGAGAATTTTTCTTATGTGATGTAGAATGCAGTAAAATTATGAGATCCCAGTTTTGGTATACTTTTATTTACGGTTTTAATTTATTTTGAGAAATGCTTTTATTTTGAAAAATTCATAAGTAATTCCTTAGTGCTCAGAAAAATGCAAGGCTTGTTTTGCTGGATTAGTTACGATATGCTCTGTCTATGAAAGTCATAATCTTGACTTGTGCAGTGGACAATTTTTAAGGTGTAGTGCAAGTGCCTTGTTTGGCTTTGTGGCTGAATAATTCATAGGAAAATAATGGCTAGGGCTATGGCCATGAAACTTTTTCTGGCATGCTTATATGCTGTTAGGAAGGACTACATGCCATTGGTTAGAGTGTTGGACTACTTTGGTAATACAAAGTATTTTCAGGGCAGTGTACAGCAGCTGGCTTGTGAATTTTGTGTAGGCCAAAATACTTGGAGTTTGGAGGTGAATTTTCTATGGTAGACTAGTATATATAGAAGCATGCTACTGTAATTTTTGGGGAATTTTAGGAGCAGTAGAGATAGGACTTGCTGTAGAAAGCCTAGGGTTTCATATCGGTTTTCGACGGGATCGCAAGTGGGAATGGTTGTTGATGATGGCTAGGTTAGGGTGTTGTTATGAGTAGGTTGCCATGGTGTTTCCATTCTATTGCTAAGCATTTACATCATGACATCATCTACCAAACGATTCTATTTCATTTGCACGTTATTTATATACTTGCATCGCATCATACAGGATCGCAGGAGACCAACGTGCAAGCAGTTCCCGAGGACCTGAACGTGGAGGTGCAGCAGGAGCAGGAGCTGCAGGAGATAGCCAAAGGAGAGGAACCCGAAGTTGATCTGCTCGAGTGTCCTAACCACGTCCCTAGCTCCTTCTTCAAAGGCAAGCCCCGGACCATATTCTCCTATGGTTTGCAAAGATTTACTTGAGTCCTTTACCATCTATGATGCATTTACGTATAGGAGTTGCTCGGAAACAATAGTTGCATTAGGGCTACTTACCACAAAAGTTATCCCACATAAGTATAGGGCTACGTAGAGCTTAGGCCTGCTACTTAATCGGTAGAAGACAGGTGATCGACCATCATCTGCGCGGATAGGTGGTTACTATCCCTTGGATTGAGATTGGGGTAGGGTTGTAGTGAACATAACCATGAGGCCTTCTAAATCACCTCTTAAAGAAATATGGCTTTGTACGTCCTCGATCATGTTGAACAATGCCTCATATTTAGCTGGAAGGGCCTGAGTGCTCGACCGCGAAGCCAAGAATCTACTCGGGCCGGGTTTCAACTTCCAGGTATCCATGCCGGCGATGGGGGAGGGGTAAACAAGGTGCCAGAGAGTGAGTCCTTAAGATGGGGCGTTGTCATTTGATGGGCACGCTTACCTGTTGGCTGGCGGAGTTTCCTTGGTCATGGTGGTGAGTTGGTGATCCCGCGTCTACTCCCGAGTAGATCATGGTGACTAAGGCTGTTTTCGAGGAGCATGCCTGGTTTGTGTGAGGAATACCTCCCTCAGCTGAGTTGAAATTGATTATAATCGCCATCGTTCCTGGACAGTGAACACTTGAGAGAGACAGCGGCGCGGTCGCAAACAAAAATTGATTATACGAGGTGGTTATGTTCAATTCATGCTGGTTAATGTTTACTCAATCAATGCATTACATGATATATGATGATTGCTCTACCAATTTTGAAGTAGTGCAAGTGCTAATATAGGTGGTAGGCCCAACTTAATTGGATATGCTAGAGAGTCCCTTTATCACTAAATTACTATTTAATAAGCTCATCCTTTTGGCAAAGAAAGAGTCAGCTACCCCACATAAAGCATGACATCCATCTTAAGAGTCTTTTCCTTATTTTCTTTTGTCGGGTAAGTCTTGTTGAGTACCATGTACTCAGGGTGCAATTCCCAATATTGTTGTAGATGGTGAGATGTTCTACGGCTATTGCCCGACATGCTTCCATCCGGCAGCTGGAGATGAGTAGATCGTGGGCACGATCCTTCCTTCTTTCGTATCTTTTGCTGTAGTGGATCTCGGTGGAAATCTGGCACTATTTGGAGAAAAACTTCATGGGTGTATTTGAGAACAGTGTTTAATTTGCTTCCGCACTTGAATTTGAAAACTGGTTTGTAATAACTTAATTTGAGCACTTTATGTAATAATTTGGCGAACCTGTTGTAATGATCTGTGATGGCATGTGTTGGAAAACGATTCGAGATGTACGCGACGTTGGTGAAACCCTTCGAGGTTTCCGGACTACCGGGCTAGTGTAATTGTCGTTTATTGCTTAAGCTGCCTACGTGGCTTGATTAGTGAACAGTAATTATGTTAGTTGGTTGGTTCTGTTACAGCTCGCATGGTGGGAATCCTTTTCAAAGGATGTTTAGAAGAACAGGATCACAGAGGGAGAATCCTGTGGTGGTGGAGGACTATAATGTGGTAGCTGGTGGGAGGAGAGGAATGCACCAACCAAGGATTGATACAGGGTCCTGGACGCAGAAGGGAAAAATGCAAAGGAAGCTATTGGTAATGCTTGGGGAAAGTTTTTCCATTATGCAGGAATCCCAGGACGACAGGCCGACAATCCGTACTTTGTCGGTGCGGTCCGAGAGACACAGAAGTGGGGTAAGTACCTATACTTGTAGACCTATGGCCTTATGTATCTTTCCATATTCTCATTATTTGCTTATGGTTGCAGGTGAAGGCATCGCGTCACCCACTGGAAGGGATATTGATGGCAAATACCTAGATCAGAACGAGAAAGACTTGAAGGATAGGTACGTAAAGTTTCAGAAGGAGTGGCCCAACTTTGGGGTCACGTTGATGTGTGATTCTTGGACTGGCCCCACTAGAATGAGTGTCATAAACTTTCTGATTTATTGCAATGGTGTCACATGGTTTCACAAATCTATTGATTCAACTGGAAAAAGTCAAGATGCTAAGTATTTGTACACGGTACATCCTAAACATTGTTGTCATGTTGTTCTTTATATTCAACTAAATATTTGTACACGGTAAATCCTAATTTGTTGTGCCTCATTTTCAGGAGATTCGCAAGGTGGTGGAGGAGATTGGCGCCGAGCATATTGTCCATGTGGTCACCGACAATGGTGCCAACTACAAGAAAGCTTGCAATTCACTGAAACATGAGTATGTTCACATTGTTTGGACATCTTGTCTGGTACACACCATCAACTTGATGTTGAAGGATATTGGTGAGAGGCCTGATCATGCAGGTGTGATCAAAGTATGCAAGCAAATTTCAACTTGGTTGCACAACCATAGTCAGTTGAATACCATGATGAGGAAAGCAATTGGTGGTGAGTTCGTCAAGTGGTGTGCCACTAGATTTGGGACCAACTACATATTTCTAGAGAGCTTTCATCGGAAACGTGATCAGTTCATGCATTGGATGGGATCTCCTGAGTTTTTGCGAAGCAAGTGGGCAAATACTGAAGAAGGTCGATTTGCTCATGTAAGGTTGTCAAGTATCCAGTGGTGGGAGGGATTGGAATACATCATCAACACAGTTCAACCAATTTACAAGTTCCTTCCCTTCGCTGATCAAGATAAGCGGCCCAACATGTGTGAGGTGGTGTACCAGTACCAGACTTGCAAACAGGAGATGGAGTCGTTCTTTGGAAGAAATGCGCAAACATGGAATGAGTATAGACAGATTATGGACAAAAGGATTACTGACGTGTACATAGGGACGTATGTGGGTGTAGGTATGATAATGAGTTATGTTTATTTAGCAAGCTCTATATACTGAATATTTACCGTATGCTTATTTGAATCATATATTGCAGCTGTTGTACTAAATCCAAAGCTTACATATAGTATGGATCGAACTCCAGCAATGTTCGGTAGCCTGAAGGAGACATTTAAGCAAATGACGGATGTGCAGAGCGTCGTGCAGGCATTGCAGGAGGCTGAGGTTTTTCGACAGAAGCTTGGTGAGTTTGGCTCAGAACTGGCGATGAGAATGGCGACGGATCCAAAGACAAGCCCATGTAAGAGTACTTTGTACACCTTTTTGGTTTCGTATATTGGCATATATAACTAACAACATGTGTTACACTTGCAGCGGCCTAGTGGATGATATTTGGTAAGGACACTCTAAATTTGCAGCGCCTTGTTTTGCGGCTTGTTTCACAATGTATCTCCTCCAATGGATGCGAGCGGAACTGGAGTACTTTTGCCTTGCTGCATACGAAGGTTCGCAATCGGTTGTCGCACAAGAAACTAAACAAGCTTGTTTATGTCAATTACAACCTTCGGCTGCGACTTGCGGATGTCAACCCACCAAGGCATGATGAAGAAGATTTTATTGACCACTTGGCCCAAGTCTCATTCTATGACCGAAACAATCCGGTTAGGGAATGGATGGAGTACGGTAGATCTAACCTGCCTCCATTTCTTGATGAGGATTCTAACGAAGTGGACGTCCCTCTGCCATCACATATTGTCAGGTACATTATATATATATATATATATATATATATAAAGTGTGTGTGTGTCTCACCTTGTATTATGTGATTGATTTTATTTATGTGTTTGATTTGTTTGTGTTGGCAGTGACCAAATAGACCCCAACGATCTACGTCAGGCTACGGGGCCTGATTGCATCAGTGATTGGGCCCGTAGACATCTGGGTCAAACTCATGTCGGGAAGAGGAAGATGCAGATGCCGCCTCCCAAGGGTCACCCCAAGCGTCGTCGAGCAAAAGGAAAAGCAGTCACCAGCGACACAGAGACTGAGGATGAGGCATACGTGTCTCATGATAGCGGCTCAGCCTCAGGTGATGACAGTGGTCACGACGACAGTGACGATGGCGGTGCTGGTGGGAGTGAAGGTGGCGGCGGTGGTGGTGGGTATGACGGTGGTGGTGGTGGGAGTGGGGCTGGTGCTGGTGGTGCTGGTGGTAGTGGTTATGGAGGTATTCATTTCACAGGTATCCATTGCACGTACATACGCACAATTGTTTCTGTCTATGACTACTAATTATGGTTGATTGCAGGCGAGACCGAGTTCACACATGCTACTCAAGACCGTGACCACGGACAACCAGAATCGCAGAGGAGAGTATATGCACCGGCGGACTACGACACTCCACAGTACTCTTCTTCCTCCTACAGCGATACCTCACATCCTACTTATAGCTATCTGATTCCTGGTATGACCGTGCAGCCTCAGACTAGATGGGTGTATGAATGGGAAGACCCTAATTTTTACACTATGTTAGTTCAAGAATGGGAGACAACAGCGGCATGGACGGGCCAAACTTGGCAAGATTACAAGGCTGACCTGCTTAGAGTGTGAGGTATCTCTCTTATGTCCACCGCCGAATATGAAATGTCGTGCCAAAATGGGGTCTTCCATACATCTTACGTAGTTGACCATGTGGATATTTGTTTGTGTATGAGACTATATATTGTCTATGCGACTATTTATCGTTGCTTTGGAGACTATGTATTTGTTTGTATTTGTAAGCGACTATATATTTGTATGCGACTATATATTATTGCTTTAGTGACTTATGCTATTTATTGCCGCATTTCATTTTACATTAATATATGCAAAGGAAGTACCCAAAAATTTTATTTATGCAAGCAAAAAAAAAAATCCAAACGGTTTCGAGCGGTTACCGCTCAAACCGAGCGGTAACCGCTCCAAACCGCTCGGTAAACCGAGCACAAACCGAACCGAAGGCACATTTGAATTCAAATCTTCACTTGGCCGGTTACCGGTCGGTTACCGGCAAACCGGACCGGTAAACCGTTACCGGAGGCCGGCGGTTAGGGGCAAACGGTCGGTAAAAAAACGCGAGTCCAAGGCTTTTTTTGTTTTTTCCTCTCTCTTCCTCGTAGCAGCAGCCGGAAAGCGACGCCGTCCCAAACCCAGCGCAAGTGGGCGGGCGTCCGCTTAGCGTGGAGCTACTAGTAATAGCGATCGATTTTTGTTATTACTAATCGCCAAGACTTTGTCCACCACGAATTTAACAAGGCAGGCTCGTGAGGAGAACAAGTTGAGAATATGCCGCCGATGCCACACGCCAGGACTTGGTGGAGCCTGTGTATCGTGCCGCCAAGCATGGATGCCAGCTGGTGCCCACTGCTTCCCATTTCCTTGGCATCGCATCTCTCATGTCTCTGATTGAAAATTAGAAATCGTCCATTCTCACGGCCGCCACCACCAGCCGCAAAGAGCGATGAACATATGGGAAAGCAGCCAAGCACTTCACATGAATCAACAATCAATCAAGAGAATACAACAAATATAAAACACAAAAGGAAAAGTCCAAAAAGCTACTACTACGACGTCCCATCTATAGTATCGCTGTCCAGGGATTTTTCTACCGTTCGGTAACCGCGGTAACCGGTCGGTAACCGATCAAACGGGCGGACGGTTCGGTCCTATCCGGTTCGGTTTCCCCCAAATTCAAATTTAAAATTTTAAAAAATATATTGAAAAAATTTCTAAAAATAGTTTATTATTTATAGAAGTCAATGGTGTAAAAAATTTTCAAATTTGAGTTTGTTTAGTATTTATTTAGATATTTAGAAGTTTGAAAAAAAAAAAGAAAAAGAAAAAATACACTGCCGGCCCGTTAAGGCCCATTAAATCATGAAGGTTGAAAAACATACTAAACACACTCAAATTTGAAAAATTTTGACATCATTAGATTCTATAAATCATGAAGTATTTTTAGAATTTTTTAGCATTTTTATTAAAAATTTTAAATTTGAATTTTGAAAAAACCAAACGGTTACCACCGACCGGTAACCGGTCCAAACCGGTCGGTTTACCGTCTCAAACCGAATGAACTGAGTTCCCGGCGTAATTTGAATTCAAAATTTGAATTCATCCGGTTTTAATCGGTAACCGGTCCAAACCGGTCGGTTTACCGTCTCAAACCGAATGAACTGAGTTCCCTGCGTAATTTGAATTCATCCGGTTTTAGTCGGTAACCGGTCCAAACCGGTCGGTTTACCGTTACCGGTGCCCGGCGGTTTTGTGCCACGGGTCGGTAAAAAAAACGCAGTCGCTGTCTCAAAAAAATCAGGGCCGGCATGCAGCGCCGTATATTTGGTCTTGCTCGCCCGTGCCTGTCAGCAGGCCGGCTACCGGCCCCACTCGAATCGCCGGATCCGCGACGGCGTCGATCCCACGTCCAAACCACGCAGGTGCGCGAATCGCATCGCGTCGCGTTGCGTTGCCGAAAGCAAAACAGCAGGCTCACCGCACCGGGAGCTTCCGTGTTCGTGCCGTGACCCTGTAATTGATTCTGCGAAAGTGAAACGCGCGGATGGCGTGGATGGACGAGGAGACGCCCCGCCAACCTCAACGGATTTGCAGCCTCTCATTTTGCTCTACTAGCAGCCACTACGAGCAGTATTTCATTTCATCGAGCAAGCAACCTAGGATTCGTTGGTTCGTTCCACTCTGCTTGCTTGACGTCACGGTCACGGGCTCACGGCACAGGAAGAACAACTCACTGAACCTTTGACGAAAGGTCCATCGATTTACGTCCTCATTCGATTGGGCTCTCAAAATACTACGCAAGGAATTCCTGCCAGCCAACCCAAGTAAGGGCCCCTTTGGATTGCAGGTGAAACAAAGGAAAAGTGAAGGATATGAATTTCGTAGGATTTTTTCCTATCCTGTCCTTTGGTTCAGAGGAAGAGCAAAGGAAAACTTCCGCAGGATTGCATTCCTACACCCGCGGAGCTTCCCTGCTCGAGCGGAAGGCCGCCGTTGTTCGCTGCGCCGAGGCCGTGCGTCCGCGCGCGCGGCTGCCTCCACCTCCTCCAGCGGGGCGCGCGAGGCCGCCGCCTCCTTCTCCGGCGACGGCGTCCCTCCTCCCCTCCGCGTGGCGGCCCTCCTCCCCTCCGGCGACGGCGTCCCTCCTCCCCTCCGCGTGGCGGCCCTCCCCTCCCGTGCGGCGGCCCTCTCCCCTTCCTCTCTCCGCATGTGCCACAGCCCGGATCCGAGGACGACCACGTCGGGGAGGCGCGGGGCGAGGCGCGGCGGCCGGGTCGAGCAGGAGGCGGAGGACCCGAGGAGCCGCGGGAGCCTGGGGCGCCACCGTCCGCCCTAGCGCCGATGACCACGCCTGGGGCGTGCGGGCCCGCCCAGCGCCGACAGGGAGAGAGAGCCCCCTAGGGCACCCGCTCGCCGGATCCGGGCACCCGGTCGCCGGAGAGGAGAAGGAAGGGTGGATCCGCCTCCGCTGGGGCTACGCCGCCACCCGCTGCAGGCGCTGGAGGACCGCTCGCCAGATCCGGGCACCCGGTCGCCGGAGAGAAGGGAGGGCGGATCCGCTTCCGCTGGGGCTGCGCCGCCACCCGCTGCAGGCGCTAGAGGAGGAAGCGGGCGCCGCGCGCCTCCGCCGCCAGTTGAGGGAGCGGGCTCGCCTCGCCCGCCGCGCCCGCGCCGCCATGCCGCCGAGAGGAGGAGGTTGCCCGCGTGACGCCAGGCAGCCGCGTGGGGGAGAGGAAAGGGGAAGGGGCGCGTCGAGAAATGGGAGTGGAGAGAGACGCGAGGGTGGGTGGGTGCTGTGGGGGGCAATGGATGGGTTTTTTTTTTTTTTTTTTTTTTTTTTTTTTTTTTTTTTTTTTTTTTTCAACTTGTGTGGCGATGGACCTCACCTGCCTCCCAAAGGCACTCGTAACACCTTTTCCTACGGGAACAATTCCTACGGAATCACACAAACATGCCACCTCAATCCTGTACTTTTCCTTTCCTATCCTACGTTTCGCCTGTGGTGCCAAAGGGGCCCTAAAACTAGGCAGATCGAAATTCAAAATACGGCAGGACGGAGGACGCGCTCTCGGCTTGGCATCAACTCAACCCGGGACCAGGACAAGAAAGGAAAAAAAAACACGAACAAATTAATGGCTTGCCGACGGACCAACGCAGCGCAACGCATGACGCGAGGCGTTTTCGAAATCGAACGGAAAGCAATTTGAGCCCTCCGAAGATGAATTCAAATTCAAACCCATGGTACATCAGCTGCCGACGAACGCAAACACACGCGAATCAAAACGGGAGGAGCATCGCAACACATCTCCTCCCACCCATTAATGAATGAATGATACATCGCCGCCGGACTTGTCGACGGCGGCTCCGGCGACAATCTCAGCAGGCCGAGGCTACTCTAGACGACGGTGTGCAGGATGATCTCGGAGGCATCGAACCTCTGCTTCATCATCATGGCCGCGGCGGAGGCGGCGGCGTCGCCCTTGCTGCCGTCCCCGCCGCCGGCCGCCGCTGCCGACGGGGACCCGGCGCCGGCGGGCGGGTGGTAGTAGAGGCGCGCGGTCTGCGGGCAGTGGGAGTGGAACCGCGCGGCGATGCGCACGCCCATGTCCAGCAGCTCCACGTACTTACCCATCTCCAACCTCTCTCTGCTCTCTGCTCTTCTTCCCCTGTGCCGCAGATGAATCTGCTCTTGGATCTCCAACGGCAAGGGAAGATGATTAGTGTTAGCTCCTTTCGATTGGATCCTGGATGGTAGCTAGCTAGAGTTGCTACTGCTTTTCGTGGAAGGAGGAGGTGTGCCAGGAGCAGGAGCAGGGCGCTGCGGCCATGGGACGGCGGCGGAGGAGAGGGGTGCTCATGCCTGGGGGAAGGGGAGGAGATGGCCGGCCTCCTTTATACTGGGCCTGGGGGTGGGGGATGGCTAGTGCTAGTCCTCTTCTACGGGAGGGGTGGCGTAATTAATTAATTAATTAAAATTTATTAATTTCTCTCTCGCGTTCGCGTTGGGTGTGGGCTGGCGGCAGTTACACTAGCCGCACTGATGGACCTCTAAATCCAACCTCTATAAAGTGACAAATATTTAACTAACTAAAACATGATAACGATCGTGATTCTGGTAGTTGAGATGGTTGAATAAAATATTTGGTAGTTGGTATAAAGTACTCTATAACACATTCTTCCGCACCCATACAATCTCTATGTTCAACCTCTATCCACTATGGGGCCCACTTTTCTATTTTTTTTTCTTTTTTCTATTTTTCCCTTTTCCTCTTCCCGGTCACTCTCTCTCCTCCTTTTCTTATCCACTGCGGTGGCGGCGCTTGCCCGCGGGGCTCGCCCGCACGACGGCGGCGGCCTGGGGCAGGGGCGGCGCCTCGAGCTCGGGGCCGGGGCTGCGAGGCCGCGAGCGGTGCAGGTCCGTGCGGTCCGGTGGTCCTTGCGACGCGCAGGTGCGCCCCTCCGCGCGCGCCCAGCGCGACGCCGGCCGCCACCCATCCACGCGCGTGCCCGCCCCGTCGCGCACTTCTTCGTCTCCACGCCCGGCGGAGCAGGCCGACCTCGACCGCGCCACCGCCTCCTCCGGCGGAGCTCCCTGCGGCAGCCCCCGCGAGGGCGCCCGCGCCCGCCCTGCTCTTCTGCCGGGGCGCCATCTTCTTCACCCCGCGCCTCGTTCTTCCTCTCCGTCACCACCGCCGGCCACGGGTTGGGAGCTCCGGCGGCGGCTCGACATCCTCTCCAGGCGCGAGGTGAGCGCGCGGGCGGCCGGCCGGCGAGCGAGGGACGAGGCCGCGTGGGGCCAGGCGCTCCTCCTCCTCCCTCCTCGGCGGCGGGCGCGGCCTGGCGAGCGCGCGCGGCCTCCTCGCTGGTCCCTCCGGCGCGGTGGAGCTCGGGGGCAAGGCGGCGCGGAGGAGCTCCGGGCGCGAAGGAGCCGCCGCGGAGTCCTGCTGCTCTGCCCTCCTCTGCTCCTCTGCCATCCTCTACTCCTCGTCCGGCGGCGGGCAGTCCCCAGCGCGTCCTCGCCGGCGCGGCCCCGGCCATGGAGGTTGGAGGCGGAGGAGCGGGTCCGGGTGGCGGTCTCCTCTGGTCCCTCCGCCGGCGGCCCTGCCCGACCGGCACGGCGGCCTCCGTGGCTTGTGCGGAGGCGGAGCTCCCGGCGGTGCGAGCACGAAGCCTCCTCCCTGCCTTGCTCTCTCTCCTCCAGCGGGACCCACGCGTCCTTTAGCGTCGCCCGCCGTACGTCCCCCAACTGCCGCGTTCGGGAGGACGAACGCAAGCATTGCATCTCGTTTGCAGACTCCCGCTGCAGAGGTTTTGGAACTGCAAACGCTTTTGCGTTTGGTTTACCGTCCCCGGTGCGGACAGTCTTAGGTCCGTGCTTCAACCGTGGAACCGTGGAAAGCCTGCTTAAAACGGACCTCCCAGCTTTTACCATGTTTTTTTTACCCCGTTGTTCCAGTTTGCTGGGAGATAAATAAATAAATAAATAAAAACGTTTTTGTCCTGAGAATTACAGTGGGTTTGCCATTTTACCTTACGTTTTTTTTCTTTTCTCGAGCATGCGGAAAAATGTACTGAGCACGTGAAGCTGCTCCGTTTCTGTCGTGGACTTGTTGGACCTCAATCCCACGCTACTTGAAACCGAAAGCACCTTCTCTGACTCCCACTCTCGGAGTACGTATATACGGCTCTCCGTGTTTGTTGGAGGAAGGAACGGAACGGAACGGAGGGGGTTCCTGTGCGTTCTGGTGGGTTGACGGAACGGAAAGCCTGGCGAGGTGCGGCCTCGCTCGGATGAAGCCGAATTTTTTTTCAATTTTGACCCTCTTTTAATAATATTTACCAAAATGACCGTAAATTTTATTTTTTAAAAAAACTAACCCTTTTGGTGGCGCCTCCACGCGAGGCGCCACAATTCAATAATGTGGCGCCTTACATGGAGGCGCCACAGTGTGGGCCCGGGTCGGATCAGATCGGGCCGTCCGGCTGACGTGGCAGGCTCTGTGGCGCCTCCTTGCAGCCTTCAGTGGAGGTGCCACACTGTGGCGCCTTCAGTGGAGGCGCCACAGTGCTTCCCCAAAACAGCGACCACACCTGTGCCTGCTCTGTCTCACATGTGAGCGGCCACGAACAACATGCACACCGGGCCCCACTGGGATGGGATAGGATGCGCAGGGATGGGGGCGCCTACTGCTTACGCAGGGAGGGTCGCCGAACTGCTCTCCGCCAGATTTGACCACTATTTTATTCCTTCATGAAGCAGCAATATTATACTGTTATATATTTCCATATTACTTTCACTAATATTCGTTCATCAATATAACAGGCCAAGTTGCAGCTGATATCTACAGCCACTACCTAAACTCAGCAAATATGCACTTCAGTCAGCAGCTATATATATATTAATTAAAAGTACAATGATTATTGGTGAGAGCCCGGGCAACTTACCAAGGCCGCTTAGTTGCTTGTGAACGATCAGGCGGACCCTGATTTCAGCATTGCTTGGTTGAGAAGCCCTACAATCATGCTCGTGTGAATGACAAGGGCATGCAGGCAGTGGTTTGATTGTTGTGCTTCCCCGTAAAGAACACAAGCATGGGGCAATCTCTCACAAATAAAAAGAACAAAATAAGACACCGGTTTGGTGCGACAAAAACTTTCTCCTCACTTTTGCCGCACCATGCGACCCCATCCCGCTCCACCAACTTCCGTTCGCGCCTCACGCTAAAATTAGGAAACAACTAATCCCCGCCCGCATTCCTGCCCCCAATCAAAAACGAATCCCGTGGTCCAATCAAAAAGGAAAGAAGCAAATCTCCCATCTCCCACAACTAAAAAGAGTAAAAGTAAGACTGTCGTTTCGTGCGTAAAAAAGTTTCGACTCACTTCCTGTTACCCCGTGCGATCCCGGCCTGCCTTCACTGCGCCTTCCCCGTGGGATAGAAAACACCGGCAGAAAATCAGGCCGAACAAATCCCCACCATGCATGGGTCGCATGCAAGGCCATTGCAAAATCAGAGTAAAAAATCAGAGTCAAAAGAAGTAACCGAATCACTGGGAATTAGGAAGGAAAGGAAATAATGACCGCCATTACCGAATCACTAGAAAAAAAAAAAGAAAGGCCACGGATCAAGGGGCTTGCAGAAAATTAGGAAGGAAAAGAAATAATGACTGTCATTATGGAATCATTAGGAAAAAAGAAAAACAAAAAGGCAACCGATCAAGGGGCTTGCAGGAAAAAGAAAAAAAAAAGGAGAAAGGCCACCGATCCTCCGTCTCCTGCTCGTGCCTCCTTGTCCTCGCGCTGCCGAGGCGCCGGCGCCCGGAGTTGCTCCGCGGCCCCGACACCGCCGCCCCGACGTGCAACTAACTCCACGATCTTTTTCTTGATCTTGATGCGGTAATGGTGGACCAGCAGGAGGATTCGTACTAGGAGGTCGGGATACGGCACAGTGAAGTACCTGACACCGGAGCCCTCGACACACCGACACGGAGACCGTCGCTGCCCTTCGCCACGCCGACCTGAACAACCAGCACCAGCTGTGGCCAGTACCACCGTCGCCGCACCGAACGGATCTGCCGCGGCCGTGCCTCCTACTCTGTCCACCGGAGGCAGCGGTCAAGGCAGTGACGCACACGTGTCGGAAGCCCATGCCTTCATCGCCAACCTGCACCGACCCGACGAGCCCTCGCCTCACCGACACCATGGCCACCGCTGGCGTCCTTCGCCACACCAACCCAAACACCGACCAACAGTCGTGGCCAGGACCACCGATTTAAAAATGGTAACAAATGCTTGTTCTGTTATTAGGTCTCATAGCAACATAGCATGCAGTTTCGAGTTACGGTTTGGCTCAGGGCCTGCAGAAAGAAGACCGTAACATCCATACTCTTCTAGGTGAAGTTCTATTGCTGCACATTTGCTCCATAAGTTTATATGAATTTTGGACATCCTCTGTACTTGTGTAAGAAATAATTTAGATAATATTACTATGTTGGTTTTTGGACCACCGGGCACTGGAGATACCTAGCATTTAGTCAGTGTGGTTGAACCATTTGCGCATCTGAATTTACTTTGCATCATATGATAGGTGAAGATTAAATTTTCTAGGATCTAAAAACTTATAGCTGTCATCACACATCTGTTGTAAGTGCATGGGCCTTACAGGATTTGTTTCATGGTGTGCATTTTGCAGGTCACAAGAAGTAAGGAAGCACCAGAATGCGCTTCGCACTACGCCACCAGGGCACTATAGGGGCGGCTAAAAAGCCACTGTAGGGGCGGCTGGGCGAGCCGCCCCTACGCCCCCGAGCTTACAGTGGGGGGGCACTGTAGGGGCGGCTCAACACCAGCCGCCCTTACTACACAACCATAGTAGGGGCGGCCGGTGTTCCGGCCCCCTCTGTGAATTTTCGAAAAAAAAAAACCCTAGATAGGCCCGCCGAGCCCATCCATGGGCCCAACGAGCCCATCTAGGGTTCCGAGCTTGCGGCGCCGCCGCCGCGGATCCACGCCGTTGCGACCATCGCTGGGGCCGGGTCCGCCCTCGCCGTGGAGCTCCTCGCTGGCCCCGCCGTGGATCGAGCTGTGGCCTCGCCGGATTTCGCCGGATCTGAAAAGGGAGAGAGAAGAGTGAGGAACATCAAGAGGGAAAGAGAGAGGAAGATGGGAGGAGACATACCTTCACGAAACCCTAGCGCCGCCGGATCCACGCCACACCTTGCTGGACCCGCCGCGTCGGGGAAGGGGGCGCCCCGCTGGGCCGCCGCGCCGCCGGAGCCGCCGAGCCCAATGCCGGCTCGCCCCGCGCCGCCGTCCCGCGCGGTGCCGTCCTCGTCCGCCGCCCCGAGCAGGTCATCCTCGTCCTCGACCGAGGCGGATCCGGTGGGGAGCAGGTCACCCTCGTCCACGTCCTCGAGCCGAGGCGGATCCGGTGGAGCGGGAGGCCGGCGGGGGCCGCCCTGCGCGCCGCCATAGAGAGGCGGAGACAGAGGGTGAGGAAGAGAGAGCGACGCTGAGAGAAGAGAGAGAGGGCCAGAGAGAAAGTGAGCTAGGGTTTGGGGGGGGCGGCCGGCGGACGGGTTTTATTTCCCCGAACCTCGCGCTCCACCATCCGATCACGCCGGCCTCAGATCGACGGTGCACGCCGGCCGGGCCGAGATCTGGATCGCGGCCGCGCGCGCGCGCTTACTAGGCCGGGCCAAATGCGACGCCAGTTGGGCCGCGCTGCGATTTATTTAATAAATCCAGCTGGGCCAGTTCAAATGAGGACGCTGGGCTGGGTCGAATTCGGCTGCAGGCCCCTACTACAGGCCACTAGTAAGGGCGGCTGGATCACCAGCCGCCCCTACAGTGCATTAGCAGGGGCGGCTGGTGATCTGGCCGGCAGCCTCCCCGCGCCAGCCACTGTAGGGGCGGCTGGATCACGAGCCGCCCCTACTAGAAATGGCGAAGCGCTCCTACAGTGGGTTTTTCACGTAGTGTCGGTCTACTTTTTCTCATGGTGTGCACTGTTGTAGTGTTATGCATGATTGTGACTTCTAAGGTGATGAATGCTGACTTTTTTATCTTGTGTGATGATTGCTGATTTGTTTATTCGATCCTTTATAATGGGCAGTAAATTTTCATTTTGACTAATGTTTGCATTGGATTCATATTTAGAGATTCCTCATGTTTAGAGACTGAGAGATTTGGAGAATTGTGTCATTGCCTTGAAGTCACACAAAAACATGTTAACCACTCTGAATTATGTCATTACCAAAAAGAAAAAAATTGAGCGGGCTGAATCGGGCAGTAAAACATTTCAAAGTCTTAAACTAAGAACGTTTTAGGCCACAAGTTCCTTTTTTCTTTCGATATAGTTGTGTTAATTACTATTAACTTTTCTTTTAGGTAATGCAAACTAATTTACTCATGCAGGTCTCATCAATCAGTCAGTTGTTCAATGGTCCGGTCCTCTGATTGCTCACCTTTCAGTTTTGTGTAACTATAACTGTCTAGGTAAGCAGCTCAAGGAGCATTCATCACCAAGCCAGTTAAGATTCCCCAGCGGACTTGGAAGCATAAACATCTTCCTCCTTTTATCAAGGCATTCATTTGGAGGCTAATAGGTAGAGCTCTGGCTACTGGTAGCCAAGCAGCAAGATTCTCTTCACATTTGATGAACACAGCACTTGTGGTTTAATTGAAACTGATGCACGCTTGTTTTTTCACTGTGGTTTTGCTCGTGCAGTTTGGTTTTCTGCTACCCCTCCTCTTAGAACTGATTTGTTGCCTATGGAGGATGATGGAGTACAAGAAACCCTTTCTCTTGTTATAACTGACTCCATTGATAATTCCTCATTGCAGAAAATAGTGACAATTTGATGCCTTCCTTCAGGTCAGTTATGACCTTCCCATCACATTGTTACTTGTGAGCGGCAGCAAGACTTCAGCTGTCCGTTGGCCGCTACAGCAACACCCTGCTTGCCGAATATGACCGAAGGACGCCGCTTATTGGAATGATGAGGTCTCTGGCCTCTATCGTTTTCAAGGCCGGCCAATTTTATTGTCTCTGTTATTGATGTTCACAAACTAGGTGTGACACTCGAGTATGTCTGATGGCATAATCAAAATTGAACATGTGTTATATTGTTATAAAACTAAACATGTATTTATTGATTAAAATACTAATTTGATTAATATTTATCCAATTAATTAAAATGTATGCCTGTATGTCGAGCCACGGTCATGAATTTTTTCATAAAATCTACAAGACTAAATTATAGAAAATATAAAACACTTCATGATCTTTATCACCTATAATATGTGTTGATATGATTAATTATAAACCTCAATTGGTTAAGATATTAATCAGATTAATATTTAATTAATAAATTTATAATTAAGAGACATGAAGAACGTTAGCAGTGCTACATAGAGATCGACGCTATGAAACTAACACAATAAGAACTACTTTGGTCCGAGTTGAAATGATTACACGACGATGAAGGCCGTGACTATTAATCTTACAAACTTAGCTTTTTTGATTAAATGTTACTTTAATATTGGTATTTATTTTTATAGTATTATTATCTTTCCGTGCGATCCGTACATTTTTAGTACAAATATTTGGTTGTCCCGTAGCAACGAACGGGCCCAATACTAGTATTTATATAAGAACAGAACCATGTCAGACGAAGATGTTAAGAACCAAATGAGTACATCGAACCAAAATCAATTCGGTTCACTGAAATGAATCCCCATCATTGAGGTGGTTGACATACAATGCAATCACCCCAGCGAGGAGTCCTCGCACACCCATGCCTGGCTGGCTGCTGGTTGAAGAAGCGAAGTTGAGGTCGCCTTACTGATGCGTGACCCACGGCGCTGAATTCGTACGCGTCTAGCACCACGGACCGGTACCCGCAGCACGGACACCAGGCACCAGCTCGCCTCCCTCCTCCAAGCCTATTTAAGATGTGGACCCCCTTCTTCGCCTCGAATCATTTTTCCCCTTTCTACAGTGAAAGAGGGCGACTTCGAGGGCGACCTCCTTCTCCTCCGTCGATCCGCCGGCCCCCTCTCCTCCGGCGCCCTCGCCGGTGACGGGGATGAGAGGGGCGTCCGGCTCCTTGGCGGGAGGGCCTGTATAGCTAGGATAGCTAGTATATACTCGTCGTCAATCCATGGTGACGGAGTTAGGATTTGCCGGGGGGGCCTATCTCCTCTGCGGCTTGCTGTTTCTCGGCGTCGGCGGCGAGGCGATGCGTCGACGGCGCCGGCGAATAAGCCTTCGCGGCCTGCTCTTCGCCCCGGTGATGTCCTCTTCTGCGTCACCGGTGAGGAGGTCGGCGAGATCTGCGAGGAAGACCGCGCTGCTTGGGGCCCCGTTGACGCGGTGGTGCTGGGGGCGCATCCGGCGACGTAGGTATGTACGCCGGCCTTTTGCTTGGTAGGTGCAGAGCTGGCTCCGGTTCTGGTGGTAGACTGGCGAGTGGAGCAGGCTCATCTTCCCGCGGTGATTTTTGTCGCTGCCGGTGAGCCCTGCTATATGGTCGTTGGAGCTTGGGGTGTGTCCCCGACCGATGTTTCCTCGGCGTTGCCTTCATCTCGTCCAAGGGCGAGTGTCTACTGCGGTTCTTCTCAAAGCCATGTGGCGATGGAGCTCCTTCTGACCTCGGGTTCGTGGCCATGGCTTCCGGTGGTCGTCAGCGGTGGCTGGTGGCTTCTTCCGGATGCTTCGAGGCGTGGAGGGCCTAAGGGCTTATGTGTAATTTTCTTTTTTTGTTAAGGTCCTCTGTGATGTTATGGTGGTAGAGCTGTACTCTATATCCTGCTCCACCGTATCTGTATTTCTACATGTATGTGTACTGTTTCCTTAACTTAATACAGATATGGTTGATCAAAAAAAAAATAAGATGTGGACCCCACATGCTAATCAAATTTAGCAAGAGCAAAGGCGTGGAGCACCACGGCCACATGCATGCTAAAAATAGCAGAAGGCCCACACACATTTCCATCTGCCTGCTTTGTATTTGCATGCAAGCGGAGGAAGCACTGTGGCGCCTCCAATGAAAGCGTCACAGTGTGGCACCTCCATTAAAGGCGTCACAGTGTGGCGCCTTGCATGGAGGCGCTACAGAGCCTGCCACGTCAGCCGGACGACCCGATCTGGTCCGACCCGGACCCATCCTGTGGCGCCTCCATGCAAGGCGCCACAATATTGAATTATGGCGCCTCGCGTGGAGGCGCCACCAAAAGGGTTAGTTTTTTAAAAAAATAAAATTTACAGTCATTTTGATAAATATTATTAAAAAAGTTCAAAATTGAAAAAAAAATTCCTCCTGCATACTGTGATTTACTGGTGTACGAATGTGTGGGCCGGGCTCGCTGCCGGTACGAATGTGTGGTTTACTGGTGTCCAGGACGATTTGACCTTTGTGATTTTATCCAACCAAAAATACTTGTACTAGTACTGTACGTCTGTACGTACTACCACTACCAGTAATGGTACTTTTCTTCGACAATGGCTCGTACGAGTACCACTACACTCGCTGTAGCTAAGGGGTTCACACGCGCCGTTGCTGACACCCGAGCGCTTCCCTCGGGCGACTCGGGGGCTCACCGGCGCCACCCATCGTTCCTCCCCCTCGCCACCTCCCCGGCCGCCGTCGCCATCTCCTTCTCGTGGCGATGGCGGCCCGCGCCGGCCCCAAAAACGGGTAGCCGGTGCCGCTCGCTGTCCTCTCCTCCAACCCCCCGCTCCTCCGCCCTCCCTCCCCAACCCTAGCTATGGCGGCCCGGCGTTGGGCATGCTTGATGGCCGGCGGGGCAGATCCAGGCCCCTAGTGGGTGGATCTCGCCTCCCCTCCCCGATTCGACGCCGGGACGGCCTTGTCATTGGTCCCGCTGGTGACCTCGCGGGGTACCTACCCGGCCGGCGTGCTCCATGACCGGCGGCTCTTCGGCGACCGGGGCTAGCTGGGGTCGCCTGGATCCGGGGCTCTGGCCCTCGGATCTGGTGTTCCTACCCCCCTTCCTCCTTCCCCCCTGTTGTGGCTGCCGGCCATGTGGAGCCGGGGGGCGGGGTCCTGTGCATCTCCGCTCTGGGATGGGGGCGTGCACGGGCTGGTGCTCGTGGGTGCGGCGGTGGGCGCGGCCAGAGGGCCCCCTCTGTCTGTGCCCCTGCTTTGTCTGTGTCGGCACCTGTTTCCAGCTACCGGTGGGTGCAGAGGATTCAACGTGCGTTGCCCTGCACCATGGTGGTGTGTGCTGCTGTGTTGGCGGTGCGCCATCGACAGCATGGTGGCGTGGATGGCGTAGCCTCGCTCGTCCACGTTTGCGCTTCGTCATGGTGGTGGAGCCGACGTGGGGCGGGCGGGCTCTCTGCGCTTGGATGGGTGGCGTTTGGTGAAAGCCTTGCTTCGGCCGACGATGGCGACGCCATTGACGCTGTTCTCCTCCTTGGAGGCATCTGTCGTTGCGCGCCCCTCTCCGGCCGGCGTGGACCTTCTAGGCGAAAACCTGACCCATTTGGGCGGGCAACGTCGGCGCTCTCCGCGTCGCAATCCTTCCTGAAGGTGTTGCCTCTGAAGTTCCTAGCAATGACACGTGCGGGGCTGCCTTCCTCTTCGGTGTTGCGGGTAGTCGTCGTCGTGTTGCACCTTTTGGGGCTTCATGTTTCTCCTCACCTAGTTTGTCCAGTTAGTAAGTGTTGTAGCCATAGTTGGGTCTTTTCCGGTGGATGCTTTGCCACCGAGGTGTTTTTTGGCGGATGCTTTGCCGCCGAGGAGTTTCCAGTGGATGCTTTGCCACCGAAGTCGCGTTTCCGATGGATGCTGTGCCGCCGAGGTCAGGATGTTTCGTTTCCGGCGGATGCTTTGCCGCCGAGGTGCTTCTACAGGTAAGCTCTCCTCGCCCGTGGCCTTGAGGGTGATGGCCCTTAGTGACTCAGAGGAGTTGTCAGAGTTCGAGGTTCTGTGGGTGTTCCGTCGGATGCGTTGCCACCGAGGTGGTTCCGGTGGCTGCTTTGCCATTGTGGTTGTTCTAGCGGATGCTTTGCCGCTTTTCTCTACAGTTCCGCTCGCTGCTGGCTACTTGGATGTTGAGATCTTTGTATTAGGTGCAGCTTTCTGGGGTTGTTAGGTGAAGAGTCCCCCTCATGTTTTTTGCTTTGCGTTTGTGTTGAGGATTTCGTAGGTAATCCACCTACGAATCCTTTTATAACTGAAAAACTCTGCTTTCTAGGTATGGGCAATGCCGAGTCAAGCGTTACTGCGGCGATGCTCGAGGGGCTCGTTGAAGGGGGGGCTTCTTCTCCCCAATCCGTCGGAGGGGCCGGCGGAGTGGATGGTGCCCGACGTCGACCACCGGGAGCCCAACCCGCCGCCGGGCTATGTCGTCAGCTTCGTGAAGTTCCACCAGCGCGGGCTCGGGGCGTGGCCGAGCCGCTTCATGAGGGCCTTACCTCACTTTTTCGGGGTGGAGTTGCACCACTTCTCCCCTAACTCCATCTCCCACGCCGCCGCGTACGCCGCCGTCTGCGAGGGGTACATGGGTACGGCACTGCAGTGGGATCTCTTCCTGTGGATATTCAAGGGGACCCTCTTCACCCACGCGCTTCCAGAAGGTGGACGGAGGTACGCGCGGGCGGGATCCTGCGTGATTGCATTGAAGTGATGGAAAGAGTGGATCCCCGTTAAGCTGAGCTCGAACAACGCGGGATGGGACTCCCAATGGTTCTACCTGCGGAACGAGGGGGGGCTGTTTTCCGAGTTCTCGAACCGCGTTATCACCCAGGTGGGGTGGAACTGGGCGCACGGCCCGCCCAGGAACGAGAGGAAGCACCTCGAGCCCCTCCTCGATGCGCTGGGGCAGCTCCGTAACATGAGGGTGGGGCAGACTTTTCTGTCGGCCGCTCACGCCATCGCGGGGTTCCACAGCCGGCGAGTGCTGCCGCTGATGGAGCGCCCGCTCCGTCTGGACCAGATGAGGGCGGACGCTGATCCTGTCGCTCTCGAGGGGTCCCGGATGTTGCCCGAGGCCCTCGACGCCGAGATTGTTGCCGAGCGCGTGCGCCAGGCGATCGAGGACAACTCCATCTCCGCGGAGGAGATTAACTACTTCCCCATGCATCCGGACGTGGACATCTTGGGCCTGGTAAGTTCCTTCGAGGCTCTCCTCCCGTTCCTCGCTTTTGGCCTCGAGGCCTGTTTCTTTAACTGCTACGTGTCCGCTCTTTCAGGGGGAGATCAACCACAGGGAGTCGATCCCACCGGTGAAGCAGGACGCCGGTGATAGACAGGTGAGACGCCTTGCCGCCGAGCGTAAGTAGGAGGAGAAGGCGAGGGAGAAGGAGGAGAGAGGGAAGAGGGCCCTTGCGCACTATCAGAAGCAAGTGCGCATAGGAAACGTAACCGGGGGGAGCTGTCTGATGAGGACTTCCCCTCGGTGATGCAGCCCCGCGAGGAGGGCGAGGAAGATGATGATGATGATGAGGATGATGATGTTGTCGGATCCCGGCATCTGATGCCCCCGCCTCGTCCCGTGCAGGAGGGCACCTCGGAGCAACGGGTCGAGCTACCGAGGGAGGAGGGAGGTGATCGGGCGGACCAGCCAGGGGCGTTAACGCGCCGCTTGAGCCACGAGACCTCATCGTCGTCGTCACAACGCTGGTCGCGCTCCCCCCCAGCCCCAGTCGTGGCCCAGGCGCAAGGTGTGCGCACGCGAGGCCAACAGGGCGGGGAGACGCGCGCCTCCTCGTCCTCCCGGGACATCGAGCGGCCAAGGGAACGCCGGGCTTCCCCGAGCGACCGTCAGACCGGGCGCACGTCGACGCACCGGGAGAGCGAGCCGGGGAGGAGAGCCGCGAGCGAGCCTAAGCATGCTCGGGCTCAGGGGGAAACCGCCAAGCCCCCGAGCGGCCGCAGCATTCCGCTGGGAGGCTCGAGGAACCCGGGTGGTTCGAGCGGGACTTTAGGAGTCTCGAGACTCCCCAGCTCGAGGCCCGAGGATCGGCACTCCTCGGAGAAGGAGGCCATGGCGGGCTCCGCCCCAAGCGCCCGCACGGAGGAACACAGGGTCCCTCAAGCAAGCCGCGGAGGGAGCGCAGGGCGTCCCGGTGGGACACGGGGGCGGATCCCACCATCGTCGGGAGATCTGGGCCCGACGTGGCCCAGAAGGAGGTCTCGAAGCCCCAAGGTGGTTCGAGCAGAACTGGAGGAGGGTCCTTTGTGCCCGTGGGGTGAGTTCTTCGAGCTGATTACATTTTAGTGTCTAGTTTTGTATTTCGTGGAGTATGTTTTAAATTCTTTCCCCTTTCCTTTTCAGGATGAAGCGATCCCTGATGGCGTTCAACCTGGCCCCAACCAAAAAGTTGAAGATAGGGGCAGGAGCAGTGGGAACACCGGACGGCACAGGTGGGGCACTTCTCCCTGCCAAGGCCTCTAAATGGGTCGCTGAGGCTCATAAGGCGATAGCTCGAGGGAAGCTAATAGCAGCTGCTTCGATTGCACGTGCCGCGGCCTCGATGCCCGTGGGGGGAGACGCGGCCTCGGCGGAGGTGCCTGTGGCCATCCCCTCGGTCGCAGTGTAGGCACCTGTCGTTGCTGCGGGCGATGCCGAGGCAACCACCACTGCCTCGTCTGGGGAAACCGTCGAGGAGAAGGTGGCGGGGACGGAGGATCACCCCATCGCCCTCGATCAGGTGGACTGGGACATGTTGAGCGACGATCTCGTCCCCAAAGCCCCCACCCCCAAGGGTCCTTGGCCCAAGGGGTTGCATACGCTCGAGGCGGAGCGGAAGGCGGAGGAGGAGAAGAACAAGGCGAACGAGCGGTGGCCTCAAGCCAGACGACGGCGATCGAGACGGGGCCGGTGCCGAGCCCTGGTCGTCACGGTGGGGTCGCGTCGCCGCGAGCAGGCCTTGAAGTGCCGCCACAGCAGCTGCAAGAGGAGGAGGAGGAGGAGCAGCAGCAGGAGGAGCAGGTGGCGCTGCTCGAGAAGCAGCCCATGGAGGGGCCGGTGGAGCCGTTCTTCCAGCTGCCCGAGTCGGGCAGTGGGAGCTAATGCAGCGGCGGGCGCTAGAGCTCGAGTTGCCAGTTCAGCGACCCACGGCGGGTCCAACAGACTCCGTCGCCGCCACGTCCCCAAGCCCCCGGGCATCGCCGCAGGGTGCAGTGGACGTCGTCGGCTCTTCCTCGAGACTGCCGTACGTCGCCCCGCCCCCCTCGATGGGCTTCGTGGGGTCGCACGGAGCCCCACTTGGGTCCTTCTGCTCCATACCCAACCTCGACAGGAGCTATCCAATGGGTATTGGAGTCGAGGCCCAGTGGAACCAGCCAAAGGAGGCGGGAGGCTACGCCACATTGGCCGACCGGGTTACCGAGTATGGCGGGTCTCGCGAGGCAGTGAAGGCGGTGAGCGACGCCGTGGCCGAGCGGATGAAGGCCTCCTACCCGGAGTGGGGAAGGAGACGATCAAGCTCCGGGACCCAGCAGATCCTTTAGCGCCCGGTGTCGAGATGAACGACCGGCTGGAGGTGAAGAATTGGGAGGAGGCCGAGGAGTACCGGTCCTGGATGGAGAACGCCCTCGGTCTGGCGTTTCGCGTCGTCAAGGAGGACCTCCCCTGCCTCTTCAACGTGAGTGTCCTATAATTGCTTTTCGAGCCGTGTTCCCCAAGTTTGTTTTATCGCTATCACTGACCCTGACTCTGGTTTGATATCCTTAGGGACTACGGAATCAGTCGTTCGTGAAGTCTCGCCACCTTCATGCGACGCACGACAGAGAGGAGGAGACCCGGCGCCTCGTCAGGCTGGGGCAGAGTGCTGAGGCCGCTCTGGCCAAAGCCGAGCGGACAAGTGCAAGGTGGAGGTCGACGCCACCAAGGCCCAGGAGGAGGCCGCTCGAGCCCTGCAGGCGGCTCAGGCGGAAACGGTCCAGGCCCGGGTGGCCCTCGAGGCCAAGGTTCGAGCGGAGCAGGCCACCAAGGCCGCCCGGGAAGGCGGCTCGGCTTGCCGACGTCGCCGAGCGGCTCAAGGAGAAGAGCCAGCAGGTCGAGCTGCTCGAGAAGGAAAAAGCGGCTGTTGCTGCGCACGTCAAGGAGCTCGAGGAGAGGGCACAGCGCCTCCAAGACTCGGTCAATCAGGAGAAGCAGCATACCGATTCCCTCGAGGCCCGGGTGGCTGAGCTACAGCGTGCTGTGGTGGACAGGGACCTTGCCAATCAGTCTGCTGGCAAGACCATTGAGATCCTGCGCTCGGGGACGGCGGAGATGCAGACGGCCCTGGACGCCAAGCAAAAGGAGCTCGATGGCGCAGTTGACGACCAGCAGCGGCTCCTCGCCCGCAACCGAAGTAAGTGTTCACGACCACTATTCCCCCGACACCACAGAGACTTTTGTGTTGCCTCCTCACGGCTCCCACCATCGTTGCCTTGTAGGCCTCGAAATTGACCTGAAGCAGGCGCACGAGGATGTGCACTCGCTCCAGGGGCTGCTCACCGCCGAAGTGGGCACCAACGCCCGGGTCCAGGGTGCCATCAACGCCCTTAGTGTCCGCTGGGGGCTTGGAGAGGTCGTGGAGCTGGCGGATGCCGAACCCGGGAGTGCGTTCGTCGAGCGGGTGACCCGCTTTGGCGTCGAGCTGCGGGAACGAGTGCGCGGGGCCCTGCGCTTCGGAGTGCAGCGGGCGCTGGCGGTCTTCTACTCGGGCTTCCGGGTCGAGAGGCCGGAGATGCTCGAGGCAATGGAGGTGCTATCCCACGGCTTCGTCGTCGATTAGAACGTGCCGGCCGAGGTCGAGGAGCAGAGGCGCCTCCAGCTGATCGCCGATGCCGAGGTGCCTGGCGGAAGGCTGGCGGAGAGACTCGAGGATGAAGTCCTGCCCGCCTGAGCTCGTACCTCTCCAAGGGGTGATGTGGCCTGCGAGCCAAATCTGGGCAACAAGGCCCATGTAAACGAATTACATTAGTTTCATGTGTTAAGTTTCATGGCCGTAGAGGCCCTAAACGCTTGTTCATATCGTGCGTAAATATGTTATGTTTTTCTACTTCTCGAGCATTCCTACTTCCTGCTTTGTCTGAGCTTGTCTTTGACATAGGACTTAGACGCGTATTCGAGTTCCTCGAAAGGCGGAATAGTGAGCAGGGATGCCTTAGCCCGGGGGCATGGGCAAGTCCCTAGCTCATCCATTTCCGTCTCTTCAAGGGCTCGAGCCTTAGTCGCCGACGCGCTCGAGACGTAGGAGGAAGGGGGATTGCTCGAGTTTTTTGAAAAAAACGGTTTTCGGGGACTTTTTTAGGGGGGTACCCCCTGTTAGCCCCCGAGGGAGGCTTGACTCTGCAAGAGCAGAGTCGAGCCTACCTTTATGACTACGAGTGGTGAATTCCTCGAGCCGTTCTAACTTCAACCAGCCTCAGTGCTCCACCTCTTAGAGCAGTTGTTTGAACGCACGCTCGAGGCCCTCGAGGGGGATGGCGAGTGGGAGTACCTTAGCTCGGAGGCGTAGGAGAGTTCCCGGCTCAGTGACCCTCAACTCTTGTGAGCCTCAAGCGCGTTTTCTATTCTGCGCTAAGCATGCCTCGAGGGGCGTAAGAAAGACAGGCGTCGAGGGGTAAAGTAGGATCTACCTTAAGGTACGAATGAAAAATGAAAGTACTAGGCTCGTGGACTTTTTATTCATTCGAGATACGGAAAGATGTATATAAGCGTGAAAATGTACAAGCCCTCGAGGCCTAGGGATAGAAACGACGTAGCTGTTCATCGTTCCACGCGTTGGTGAGGGTCGAGCCCTTGTTGTCCGTGAGTTTGTACGTTCCTCGCTTCAACACCTCGGCTATGATGAAGGGACCCTCCCATGGGGGCGGCTCGACGGCGACGGTTCCCGCTACGGCCGCCCCCGCCAGTCGATTGGTCGGAGCGGTCGCAGGGTCTCCAGTGTTCATGCTTGCCGAGGTATTGCCCTCGATGTGGAAGCACTCTCAGGTGGGGTCGTAGCAGCCCGAGTCGGAGTTGTCGGAGTCGGGGTCGGCCTCGGACGGTGTCCATGGCCTCCCGGTCCTTTCCTCCTCGAGTTGCCGCCGTAGGGCGCCAAGCCTGTAACGCCAGGGGCCGGGTGCTCGATCGAATCCACGGCTTTCCGGTACGGGCCAAACGGCCTCCAGACTTACAGCAGTGCGCAGGAGGGGGCGCGAGCGTTCCTCCTACATGCTCATGCTGGAGTGAACCCTGTTGGCGTACGTCGAGGCGGCATTGGTGAGGCCGAACGGGAATCGCCACCGGGCCTCATAAATCCTGTGCGGCAACAGGTTGGGTAGACCTTGCGCGTGGAGACCTGCATCGACCGCCGGAGATGGGGGTGGCATGCGCCGAGCCTGCCCAGCGACAGGCTGGCGGTGGTGATGATGATGGCGCCTCCTCCTTGGAGGAGAGCTATGGTGGCGAGATCGCCGAAGAGTCCCCTCCGAGTGCGGGGGCGAGCTGCGGCCTCCACTCGGGTCTCCGATCGAGAGCAGGACCATGTCGTAGCCCGTGCCGAGCGACATGAACTCCAAGCTCCTGAACCAGATCATCGTGTCGCGTGGAAGCGGCGCAGCGGGATCTGCCATCCGAAAAAGAGCGGGAAACCGTTAATGACACGCACGCCCCTACCTGGCGCGCCAACTGTCGGTGTTTTGAGCCCGGGGGCCTAACACCGGCTAGTAAATATGCGATGCGCGTGTTCCCTAATTTGGATGCTGATGCAAATGACACAAGTGTTTATCCTGGTTCGGGCAAAGGAAGGCCCTACGTCCAGCGGGAGGGGCGTGAACTTGTATTGCTTTGCACCAAAGTGCTTGTACATGGGCGGATACAAGCGAGTCGTGAGGACTTAGTACTTTGAGTGTAACTGAGTGTAGTGCGTGAGAATGTCTCTGAACGTGTCAACCTGCTCTGAACTAAGCCCTGGCGTCCCCTTTTATAGGCGAAGGGAAGGCCCAGGGTTACACTGTAGCTCCTAGGGCGATCGTGATGATGACGTCGAGGGATGGGTGTAGATCATACTGTGGAGACCGGTTTCGGACCGGTTCGAGCCTGTAGCATTGCGGGCGATGTCGGCTTGCTCGTCCTTTGAGGTGATAAGACAGGTCACTGTTGACCAGGCTCGTTTCCCTGTAGCCATTATCACCTAGGCGGTTCTCGCCTGCCTCGAGGAGTAAGTTTCGAGGGGTAGGCGCTCAGGGCGATGTGACTGTGCTGCGGGAAACCTGGGTCAAATCTACAGTGATCCGTTTCGAGGGGGTGCCTCGAGGGGGCGAGCCCCAGGTTAATTGAACCGAGTCATAAGAAACGTGGACCGGATGTTTGACCGCAGCGTATCGAGGGGTGCTGTTCATGGCACAGTGCTTGGTATGGCGCCACAGTGCTGCTGATTTACAGGGTATGGGCGGTAAAGATGATGGGATCGGTGCCCAGTTTCATCATTACTACGGCTGTAGCCATGAATCTTAGCGAGGAGTGATTGGGGTCATTTAATGCGGTTGTACGGGTGTCGGGAGTCCCTTTTCGAGGGGTGCCAGCCCGTTCGAGGCCTCTGCTTGTACGTGGGGTTCTCCGTCAGACCCTTTCGAGGGGTCGAGCGAATCCGTCTCGAGACCCCGTTCGTACGAGGGGAATCCCGTAAGTCTTTCGAGAGGTCGGCTGGTCATGTCCTTCCCTCGAACGCGTCATTGGGCCGCTCGAGCCTGTTCGTGGGCCGGCCTAGTGTGCTTTGAGGCCACACCGGGGCTGGAATTGGAAGGCTTTTTGTGAGAGATTAAGGAAGATAATGAAGGTTCCGTTCATCTCATCATCCAGGTTAATGACCCCCTAATCTTGGTATCCGACAATATAGGTTGGCATTTGTTTTTCTTTTCACTGTGTAATATAAATAGCAGCAAAGCTTTTTTCAGCCCTTTCTAAAAAAACGAGACATACATGTATGTTTTCGATCTTTGAAAAATCATAATAAATCACAGAAAAACATAAAATATAAAATCCAATTTTGTTGAACTTCACATGAGTAGATCTACATAATGAATATATAATATGATATTAGGTATAATTTAGTACAAAATTTTTATTATAGTTTTAGATCTATATTTTTATATAATTAATTAGAATGATTCATAACTACACTTTTTGTGGTCCAATTATAGTAAAAATTTTAAGTTGGCTTAATTATTGTATGCTTGAAATGTATTAAAAATTTTATATCATACATAACTTTGTTATAGGTTTACTTATATCACCATAAAAATTTCACCCAGTTTGGACCATAGGAACCGCGGTTATGAATTATTCTAATAAATTATAGAAAACCATAAATTTAAAGCTACACAAAAACTATGAACCATATTAAATGTTAATTGTATATCTACTATTGTGGAGTCCAAAAAATTGGATTTTCTATTTTGTAATTTTTCTATGATTTATTATAATTTTTAAAAAAACAGCCGAAATAAATAAATAAAAAGGCAAAACGCCTTCAAAACCGCTTAAGACCGCTTAAGACCAGGGAGGTAATTTGCACTGTTTGAAAAATTGAGAGAGGTATTTTATCCGGTTTTACGGTTTATGGAGGAAAAGTACACTTCGCGAAAGCTGAGGTAGGAAATGTAGACTTAAAAAAAAAGTGTGGTGGTGATGCGGCTTTAACGGTCAGCTCTCCTCGGTCCTGGCACGCGCGGGGGGGCTCTCTGCCGCAGGCCGCCGCGTCGGTCCAAGGCTGCTCCCATACAGTCCGAGAGCGCAAGTCCAGCACCTTTTTTTTTTCTCCTCTCTTCCTCGTAGCAGGATCGGGAAAGCGACGCCGGCAGACCCAGCGCAAATCAGCGATCGATTTATTTTTATTTCTCTAATCGCCAAGACTTTGTTCACCTCAAATTTAATCAGCCAGACTTGTGAGGAGAACAAGCTGAGAATATGCCGCCGATGCCACACACATGCCAGGACTTGGTGTACGTGCAGCCAAGTATCTACAGCACGGCCGCCTGCTGGTGCCCACCGGCCCCATTTGCGGCGGGCCACGGTTAGGGATTGAAAATTGAAAATTGTACCTTCTCACGGTCGCCGACCGACTCGTAGCCTGCGTTTTTTTTACCGGTAGCGTCGAACCGACCGGCCGCCTCCGGTAACGGTAAACCGGCCGGTTCGGTCGGTTTACCGGAAGGAACCGGCCAAATTCGAATTCGAATTTGAAAGCCGCAGTTCTTCCGGTTTACACCGGTAAACCGGCCGGTTTGCACCGGTAACCGGCCGGTTTTTCCGGTAAACCGGCCGAACAGATTTTTTTTTTTCTTGAATAAACACTTTTTCCGGGTAGTTTTTCGGCACCTATTAATGTTCACATACAACACAATGTGGTACTAATTAGCATAAGTCAATAAAGCAATAATATTTAGTCGAATACAAATACAACTACAAACCGATACGTAGTCTCATACAAATAAATCGTCGCATACAAATAGAACCACGTCGTCGCATACAAACACAACCACATAGTCTCATTCACTCCGGAGGATGTATGGGAAGACCCCATATCGGCACGACGCTTCATATTCGGCGGTGGACATAAGAGAGATACCTGCTCCTGGAGCGGTTCGGCCTTGTATTGTTGCCAAGTTTTGCCCGTCCATGCTTCTTTGTTGTCTCCCAATCCCGAACTAATGTTCTATAAAACTCAGGGTCTTCCCATTCAAACACTCATTTATTTGTAGGCTGCACGCTCACGTCAGGAATGGGATAGCTATAAGTAGGCTGTGAGGTATCACTATAGGAGGAAGAAGAGTACTGTGGGGTGTTGTAGTCCGTCGGTGCATATGATCTCCTCTGCGATTCCGGTTGCCCATGGTCACGGTCTTGAGTAGCATGTGTGAAGTCGGTCTCGCCTGCAATCAACCATAATTAGTAGTCATGGACAGAAAAAACTGTGCGAATGTAGGTGCAATGGATACCTGTGAAATGAAGACCCGCGTAACGAGGATCAGCAGCATGACTACCACCACCACCACCACCTTCATAGCCACCGCCACCGCCACTGCCACCGGCACCGCCACCGCCACCGCCACCGTCACTGTCATCGTCAGTACTGTCAGAGTCACCACTAGCACGAGCCTGGCTATCCTCAGAATAGTATGGCTGGCTCTGATTCTTATCCTCAGTCTCTGTGTCGCTGGTCACTGGCTTTCCTTTTCCTTTTTTCCTTTTCCCTTGACCCTTAGGAGGCGACATGTGCATCTTTCTCTTCCCGAGGTGACTGGAACCCACAGTTTGTCGGGCCCAATCACTGACGTTATCATGCCCTGTAGCCCGACGTAGATCGTGTGGGTCTATTTGGTCACTGCCAACACAAACAAGTCAGACACGCAAAGTGAAAATACAAGATGTCATATATACCCAACACTGACATTTATATATATATATATATACCCAACACCGACATATATATATATATATATATATATATATATATATATATATATATATATATATATATATATATATATATATATATATATATATATATATATATATATATATATATATATATATAAACGTACTGACAACATGTGATGGCGGAGGGACGTCGACGTCGTCGAATCCTCATCAAGAACCGGAGCACCGTTGGATCTACCATACTCCATCCATTCTCTAATCGGATTGCTACGGTCATACACTGAGATTTCGGCGAACTGGTCAATAAAATCTACTTGATCATGCCTTGGTGGGGTGACATCCGCAAGTCGCAGCCGAAGGTCGTACTAGACATAAACAAGCTTGTTTAGTTTCTTATGGGACAACCTATTGCGAACCTTCGTATGCAGCAAGGCAAAAGTACTCCAGTTCCGCTCGCATCCATTTGAGGAGATACATTGTGAAACAAGCCGCAAAGTAAGGCGCTGCAAATTAGGAGTATCTCTCCCAAATATCGTCCACCACTGGGCTGCAAGTGGAACAAAGCATGTTAGCTATGTATCCAAATATAGGAAACCAACAAGGTGTCGAGGGTACTCTTACATGCGGAGGTCCTGTAATCCTGTGCCATTCTCTCCGCCAGTTCTGTGCCAAACTCACCAACCTTTTGTCGAAACTGCTCAGCCTCCTGCAACGCCTGCATGGCGGTGTTCACATCCGTCATTCTCATAAAAGCATCCTTGAGTCCAGAAAACATCGTCACACTTGCTTCCATAGTGTATGCAGCCTTTGGATTTAGAACAGCAGCTGCAACATATTAAGTCAAATAAGGAACATGTTGAACATATATAGCGGGAGGAATAAATATAAGTCGTATATATCATACCTGAACCCACATACGTGTATATGTACACGTCACGAATCCGTCGGTCCATTATAGCTTCATACTCTTTCCATGTGTTGTAATTTCTTCCAAAGAACGACTGCATCTCAGATTTGCAGTTCTGGTACTCGAGGACCACTTGACACATGTTGGCCTCCTTGTCTTTATCGGCGAAGCAAAGGAACCTGTAAATTGGTGCAACTGTTTCACAGATGTATCCCAATCCATCCCACCACTGCACGTTTGACATCCTTGACTGAGCATAACGACCTTCTTCTGTATTTGCCCATTTGCTAGACAAAAACTCAGGAGATGTCATCCACTGCAAGAACTCTGAACGTTTACGACGAAAGCTCTCTAGAAACATGTAGTTGGTCCCAAATCTAGTGTCACACCATTTGACCAACTCACCGCCAATTGCTTTCCTCATCATTGCATTCAACTTATTATGGTTGTGCAACCAAGTTGAAATTCGCTTGCATGATTGTATCATACCTGCATGATCGGGCCTCTTTCCAATATCCTTCAACATCAAGTTTATGGTGTGTGTCAGACAAGGTGTCCAAACAATGTGTTCAAACTCATCTTTCAGAGCGTTGCAATCTTTCTTGAAGTTGGAACCATTGTCGGTGACCACATGGACAATATGCTCGGCGCCAATCTCAAGCACCACCTTACGAATCTCCTGAAAAATAAGCACAACATTTTAGCCTCTTGAGTTGAAAAAGGATAAGAAGACAACAATGTTTAGGACGTACCGAGTACAGATGGTTCGCATCTTGAGTTAATCCAGTTGCATCAATAGATTTGTGAAACCATGTGATCCCATTGCAATATATCATAAAGTTTATGACACTCATTCTAGTGGGGCCAGTCCAAGAATCACACATCAACGTGACGCCAAAGGTGGGCCACTCGGTTTGAAACTTTGCGTACCTAGTCTTCAAGTCTTTCTCATTCTGATCGAGGTACTTGCCATCAATTTCCCTTCCACTTGGTGAATCGATGCCTTCACCTGAAACCATAGGCAAATAATGAGAATATGCAACGATAAAAAATGCCACAATCTACAACTATAGGTACTTACCATGCTTCGTGTCTCTCGGACCGCACCGACAAAGTACGGATTGTCTCGCATTTCTTCCCAGGACTCCTATGTAATGGAACCACTTTGACCAAGCTTTACCAATTGCTTCCTTTCATTTTTCCCCTTTTGTGTCCACTTGCCAAAGTATCAATCCTTGGTTGGTACATTCCTCTACTCCCACCCATCGCCGCATTATAGTCCTCCACCACCACAGGAGTCTCCCTCTGTGATCCTGATCTTCTACTAAACATCCTCTGAATAGGATTCCCCCCACGCGAACCACCACCACCACCACCACCACCACCACCACCGCCACTACCACCACCGCCACTACCACTACCCCCTCCACGCTCGTAATGACCTCCTCTCTGTCGAATGCGTCGTTCGTAGTCATATTCCGCTCTCGACATGTTCATTGCCGCTGCATCCGAGCCTCATATTCCTCATCACCAAGGGGCTGGTTTCCCAGTTGTGCGGCCGCCCCGGTGTGCCGTTTACTCGAGCCCGGTCGGTGATTCTTTGCGCAGCTTGCGTCAAGCTCTCGTCGAAAGTAGGCACGCACATCCGGTGGCACTCGTTGCAATGTACGACCTCCGCCCGCGCCCCGCCAAATGCTTTGCTTGAATCTAGTGCAACCACCGCCATGTTTCGTCACTTTGCGAAATTGCAATGCCATCCGGAGCAAGGTTTTGACCATGCTCCCATACACGATCGTAGGGTCTGCCCGACATTGTCTACCTGCATGAACGAACAACAACATACACATACCAATATATAAATACACCAAATGCACGAAATGTATGTCAAGAATATATATGAAGTGCCTAAATCACTAAGTCACACCTAAATTCCATGTATCTCAACAATATGAAACAAAAAAATACATGCATCCTACCCTAAATCCTACCTAAATCATACCCTACACTATAAAATCCTACCTAAATCATAGATCGGGACCAAAAACATACCCTACAAGCATATCCTACCTAAATCCTAGAGCTAAAAGTACTCTAAACAAAAAAAAACAAAAAAAAATACAAACTCACCTACTCGGCGGCTAACCGCCGGAGGCTCCCGGGAAACCGGCCGACCGGGCCGGTAAACCGACCGTCCGGAGCGGTCCGCGGACTGCGCTCCCGCATGGCCGTCGGTAACCGACTTCCGGCCCGGTTTACCGCCACTTCCGCGCGTTCACGGAAGGCGCGCGCGCCGGGCGAGCGCGCGCGGAAACGAGAGGGAGGCGCGGATTGGGTTCTGGGGCGTTGACCCCCCCCCCCCACCGACGCACGCGGCGCCTTATGCGCCCTGGCGCCCGTTGGGCCTAGTGGGCCTAAACGGGCCGCGCCCCTTTTTTTTTTAAACCAACTCAAATTCAAATTTTTTCATATCATAAGAGCTCCAATTTCAAAACTTTTTACACCATTAGATTCTATAATTCATCAGCTATTTTTAGGAATTTTTTCGGCATTTTTTTTTCAAACTTCAAATTTGAATTTTGGGCCGGTCCGAACCGACCGACCGAACCGACCGCCCGGTTACCTCGGTTACCGCGGTTTACCGAGGTAAACCGTCCGGTAAAAAAAACACTGCTCGTAGCTGCACAGAGCGAACATGGACCGAAGCACGTTCATCGTGGACCGAAGCACTTCACACGGATAAAAAAAAAAAACCAAGAGAATCCAAAACAGAAAATCCAAAAAGCTACCATGTCCCATCTCTCGCTGTCTCCGAAAAATCAGGGCCGGCATGCGGCGCCGTATCTGCTCTGGCTCGTCCGTGCCTGTCAGCAGGCCGGCCAGCGGCCCAACCCGAATCGCAGGATCCGCGACGGATCTCACGTCCAAAATGTCCAAACATCGATCTCACGTCCAAAATGTCCAAACACGCAGCACGCGAATCGTTTTTTTGCGGTTGCGTTGCGTTGCCCAAAAAGCAAAACAACAGGGCCTTGTTCAAATACTTAAATTTGGATCTAGAATCCACTATGTAAAAAGAAGATTTCCATCACATTAAAATACCGACACATGCATTAAGTACTTAGACAAAATCAAAAACTAATTGCACAATTTTGTTATACTTTACGAGATGAACATTTTGGGGCTAATTAATCAATATTTAGATATTTTAACCAAATACAAACGAAACGCTACAGTGACGCTACAGTGATTTTTTTCTCTAACTTTTCATGTCCAAAGTTGGTATATAAACAAGGCCGAGGCCTACAGGCACCTGGAGGGAGCCTCCGTGTTTGTGCCGCGCGCCGGTTACTCATTCTGTGAAAGTGAAACGGACGAGGACGGCGTACCATAGCACCGGCATTGAATGGTGGATGGGTGGATGGAGACGGGAGACGGTTCCTGTTCCGCGATATTTGGGGCGGCGTGGGTGGACGAGGATACGCCCCGCCGACCGCCGACGCGACCCCAACCAATCCTCCGCCGACCGCAACAGATTTGTAGCCTCTCGTTTTGGACCCCAATCAATGATGCGGACATTGAGCGCTTGAACAGGTCCTACCTCGTGCTCTTTCTTAAAAAAGAAACTGCCCGGAAACCTCCTGATTTCCGCCCAATTGCCCTCCAAAACTCCACCGTCAAGGGCATCTCCAAGGTCCTCACCAACCGGCTTCAGCCCTTCATCCCATCTCTGATCGGAAATGATCAATCTGGTTTTGTTTTAGGCCGATGCATCGCTGACAGTTTCGTGTATGCGGCCGAGCTGCTCCATTGCTGCTATCAACGGAATGCTCCTACTATCATGCTCAAGTTGGACTTCCACAAGGCCTTTGATTGTGTGAACTGGAATAGCCTAGATCGTATTCTTCACTGTCATGGCTTTTTAGACAAATGGTGCAGTTGGTTTCCTGTTTGCTCCAAATACGGGAAACTGCTGTCCTCCTCAACGGTGTGCTCCGAAGATGGATCAACTGTCACAAAGGCCTTAGACAGGGTGACCCCCTCTCTTCGTATCTATTCATCATAGTCGCTGACGTCGTCCGCCACTTACTTCAACAGCACTCCCCTTGCTACCCCATCCGCCACCCTCTCTTGCCTCATGAGCCGTCCCCTGTCATTCAGTATGCCGACGACACGCTGATCTTCGTCAGCTGCTCCTCCGATGCTATCGTAGCTACCAAAGAAATTTTGCGCCACTTTGAGCATGCCACCGGGCTATCTATCAATTACCACAAAACCACCTTTCTGCCCATTGCGACCTCTAGTGACTGCGCTTCTGATCTAGCTACGGTTTTTGGTACCACCGTATCCACCTTCCCCCAAATATACCTTGGTCTCCCTCTTTCCCCCCCACAAAGTCTCTGTTGTTGATTGCCTCCCACTCATTTCCTCCTGCGACAAGTACCTCTCAGGGTGGCGTGCTTCTCTTCTCAACAGCGCCAGGCAGCTCACCCTCTGCACTGCTGTGCTCAGTGCACTCCCTCTCCACTACATGTCTGCACTCAATGTGCGTAAGACTGTCATCAAGGCCATCGACCGCCGACGTCGTGCTTTCTTTTGGACCGACGAGGATGTCTACCATGGGTCCAAATGCCTCGTGGCATGGGACAATGTACAAGCTACCAAAAACAACGGTGGGCTCGGCGTGAAGGACCTTGAGCTCCAAAACCGTTGCTTACTTATGAAGTTCATCAACAAACTCTTCACCAACGACCAGGCCAGCTGGAAAGACTGGTTGCTTCAGGAGGCTGCCTCCTTCGACACCCCCGCCACGGGGACTCATGGCTACTTGTGGAAGATCATCTCCGACGAGCTCAACACTTATCGCTCCATTACATATGTGAACATAAAAAACGGAGCCTCTACCTCATTCTGGTTTGACCATTGGCTCCCCAATGGCCCCCTTTGCTCTACTCATGTTGCCTTGTTCTCCCACACTACTAGGCCTAATATATCGGTGCACAGTGTATCTTCCAAGATAAGGGTTTGATTTGCGGCTAAGGCCCCGGCTCACTAACGCTGCTAGCATTCAGCTAGACAGCTTCATCTCTTGCTTGCAGGGAATCAACCTTGGTGAGGGCGACGATGTCGGACTGCTCAAGCTGAATGGGAAACCATATTCCACCAGGGACGCTTACGCTGCTCTTGAAGCCTCTGGTGACCCCGCAGACGTCCATGGATGGCACATTTGGAGGACGCGCTTGCCCAACAAGGTTAAGGTCTTCGCCTGGTTGTATTTCAAGGATCGACTTAGCACGAGGGCCAACCTCTATGCGAAGCATGTAGTAGAGAGCGACCAGTGTCAGCGATGTGCTGGCTCCATTGAGGACCGACAACACATTTTCTTTGGATGTCCAAGCAGCTCGGACCTGTGGCGTGCAATAGGCCTCAATCACGTTGTTGCCCTGCATGACGAGGAAGTCTGAAACGCAACTACACCTGCGGGGCTCGACGCTGCCCTCTGGCCGTTCGTCCTGCTCACGATCCTCCGGAGGTTGTGGGATAGAAGAAACAACGATGTTTCCAGCCGAAGAAAGGTTCTGACCCGGGTCTGTGATGACTTTGTAATTTGGCGCAGACGCCTCTGATCTGATCTTGTAAACGGCCTCGATGGCTGGCGTATTTTCCTCGCAGACTGTAATGCTACTCCTGTAAATCGACCCAGGTAACTGGTGCGATATGTCGTTTTTTTGAATGAAGAAGGTGGGGAAGCTCTCCCCCCGTTTTACTTTTTTTAAAAAAAAAAACCGCTGCTGATTGTAAAAAAAAACCACTGCTGATTGTGGACGGGAGAAAAAACGGACAAATTAATTGTTTGACGCATAACACTCGTATAGGCAATCATAGGCCAAGGTTAATATGAGCAATGGCTCGTACGTGGGGTACTGGTGCGGGCCGTGGCGCGGCACTACACAATCCTCCGCCCACCGACCAACCACACGACTTGGAACCACCGACATAGCTGGCGAGCAGTAAAAACCGAGAAGATACTGTAGATCCATGGACTGGACCAGCACCGGCCGGCCTGCGAGTCTGTGCGTCTGTGCGTGGCCCCTGGACCCCGAACGACGACAGAAAAGTCGGCGCAAAAAACGGTCAGCTCTCCTCGTTCCTGGCACGCGCGCGGGGACTCTCCGCCGCGGCCGTGGCGTCGGTCCACCGTCCGAGCGCAAGTTGACCAACGCCTTTTCGTCTCTTCCTCGTAGCAGCAGCCGGAAGCGGAAAGCGACGCCGGCAAACCCAGCGCAAGTGGGCGTCCGCTTAGCGTGGAGCTACTAGTAATCGCCAAGACTTTGTCCACCACGAAGTTAATCAGCCAGACTTTGTGGGTTGGGAGAAGGAAGCTGGGGAATATGCCGCCGATGCCCCCACACGCCAGGACTTGGTGTAGTACTTACTACGTGCCGCCAAGTATCTACAGCACGGACGCCTGCTGGTGCGCACCGCCCAACTCTGCTTGGAACAGACGCGCGGGCCACGATTGGGGACTGAAAATTGAAGATTGTACTAACGTTCTCACGGCCGCCGGCCTACCCCCAGCCGCACACAACGAACATGGGCAAGCACTTGACATGGACGAGACGAACAAACAAACCAGAGAATCCAAAAACCAAAAAAAAATCCAAAAAGGTTTCATGTCCCATCTCTCGCTGTCCCCGAAAAATCAGGGCCGTATCTGCTCCCGTGCCTGTCAGCAGGCCGGCCAGGGGTGGCCCCACACCCCGAATCGCAGGATCCGCGACGGCGTCGATCTCACGTCCAAACCACGCACCACTCGAATCGCGTCACTCGAATCGCGTCGCGTCGCGTTGCGTTGCTGAAAGCAAAACAACAGACCTACAGGCACCAGGAGGATCTTCCGTGTTCGTGCCGCGGCCCGTTAATTGATTCTGTGAAAGTGAAGCGGACGAGGACGCAGTACCATAGCACCGGCATCGAATGGTGGATGGATGCAGACGGCTCCTGTTCCGCGATATTTGGGCCGGCGGGCGTGGATGAGCCGCGATACTTGGGACTGGTTTAGATTGTAAATTGGAAAGCTTAAAAGTAATGTAACATTTTCGTTTATATTTGGTAATTATTATCTAATCATAAAATAAATAGGCTTAAAAGATTCGTCTCGACATTTACAACTAAACTGTGCAATTAGTAATTTTTTTTATCTAGATTTAATGCTTCATGCATGCATTAATGCGATGGAGAGAGAGTGAAAAAACTTGAAATTTTGGAGGAATCTAAACAAGGCCTTGTATATGCGTTTTCAAATTATTTGGGAGGTGTTCACTGCCCAAACAGTGAACTTGGATCCTCCTGGTAGAAGATAATCAGAGTCTAACCAAACACGCGTCACACTCTTTTTTTTTTTAAGAAAACACAAGAGTCGGCCTCCATTATATGTTAGCATAAACGGTACATACTCCATCATGAGGCGAGACAAATGAAACATATCTTTTTACCGAAATCGTAAGAGAAACCCAGCCTCTTTTTATTTATTTTTAATAATGCAGACTTATTTAAATTCGCTTCTATGGGAATTTGAATCCAAGTCTGTTGGGTGGTACTCAAGTATTCTAGCCGCTAGACTAGAGGCCCTTTCCCCAAATGAAACATATATTTGCCTACCAAAATAATTAGCATAGCTCTTAGCTTAATAGTGAGGATCAAAATTAAGGCTTCTCGTGCGACGCCTGCTTATCAAAATAATTAACATATCTGCCTATCAAAATAATTAAATGCTTCTCGTGCAACGCCTGCCGTCGAGCATACCAGATGGTCTAGAATGGAACCACCAACCTTGTGAGCTCTTCATGATTAAGGCTTACACCCCTTGCTCTGGCTTCCGGCGTTGCTATATAACATATATGAACCCAGTATTCTTCTCCCTCTCCACAGAATTTCTGCTAATCCAAAGAGTTTGTATATGACATATGACATGGAATTTCTGCTGATCCACGGTTAACCTGGAAAGGGGGCATGCAATGCAAAGCCACGTTTGTTTAGAATGAGTGAACGACGATACAAGTATATGAGTTTCCAATTTACCTGGATCTCTCAAGATAGTCGCAGTCTAAACAAACACAAGTCACACTGCTGAGTGCGCGCGGTGGGGGGAAAACGGACAAATTATTGTTTCAGGCATCATGGGCGGCCAAGGTCAATTTGAGCAACGGCTCGTAAGGGCATGTACAACAAAGAGACAGCTGCTGTCTGTAAGATTTCGAAATTTACAATACAGACAGCTAAAAAGACAGCTCATACAATCCGTAGACACCTGCTGTCTATTTGGCTCATCACAAATTAAATTAATGCTTGTATGTAGCCACGATCAATCATGAATGTTATTTCTATGTACCAAAACGAAAATGAAAATCCCCGACCGAATCGCATCGTTTTCTACATTTGATCCGATCGTTTTCACTTTTCTCGGAATAATTCGAATACGGTACGAAATTCGGTAGAAAAATTCGAAAACGGTGCGGAATTCGGTATGGAGTTATTTCGACCAATTTCTACTTTTCTACATTATATTCGGTATGTAACCGTATTCGAAATTCGGTAGAAATTCGGTACGGACAAAAAATATATTTTCTATTCCCATATCTTTTTATTTATAGCTCCAAATATAACAAATAATATATGCATTTTGATCAGCGCGATGAGAGCTTCGCAATGGTGCAGTCTATTTTATTGTTTGAGATACTTTTATTTCATGAAATAATATGTTGTCTATAAAACAAGTTTGAAAACCAAAACTCGTGGAACTTGTTAGATAAATAATATATTTGCTATGATGCACCATGAATTTGGTCATTTTAGATTACTTTGGCGGTCAAATTATATGCAATAAGAAGCGCCAATAACAACCCTAGACACCACCACCACTCCCGTATCGCCTTTCCTCCACTCACGTATTGCGGCGCCGCACGGTCGTGAGTCAGTGACTTCGTCCTCCACTCCGTATTGCGGAGCCACGAGAAAGAAAATGACATGGAAAATGATCATGACATCATGGAGGATGCCGATGAACTGTAGATATTCATGTCCTATTGATTCCTTGTTCTAGACTTGTATTTGTGTGTCGGCGACTACGTAATCCACCCTTATTGTATTATGTGCACTTGAACTAAATCATGCACATGTTAGTTTGGTTATGCACATCTTTAAAGTGGGTTGGTATTTCGTCTTGAATTTTCGTCTGACCGTTTCGACATAATTCCGCTCGAATTGGTTCGTTTTCGAAATATCGTAAGTTCATTTTCGTTTTCGTTTACGACTATACCGTTTTCGTTTTCGCGTTCGTATTTAAATATAAATGTAGAAAACAATAGAGTAGTTTTTCGACCGATTTCGACCGTTTTCATCCTTAACCACAGTGTTATCTTTCTAAAAAATACACTACAGTGTTGTTAATTGATACAAACCAAATTCTTCATGGTTGGTAAATCATATGTATTATTATGTATAATGTAATGTGTATTTCATATAAATCAAACATAACATACATCTTCTTTCTGATAAATCACGTTGATTTTTCAGCACGCTAGTAATGAAAATCTCATAATTCAAAAAAAAAATATTGAAAACACTGAAATAGCTAGAATCGCAGTATATTGGCATGTTTAATTAGTTCACATCCAAAATTACTTACGTACAGAAGAACTAGCACTACCAAAACATCAAGAGATGTATATTTACGCGTGTTGCCTGTATATATAGGGTAAGTATAATTGTATTCTGGGTGTATTTTTTTTATTTTCTATAGAAAAACAGCAATATAACTTCCCGTATATATGTAGAGAAGGACAAACAGCCACAGCTAGATCCCTGCGTGCGCCGCTGGTTCAAAGAAGTCCGCACAGTGGGGTGTTTCTGCCCTCGCGTAGCCTCGGAGCACAAGCCGCTGCTGTCGACTCACGAGACGCCGGCTGCCCTCTCTCACTTCAATAAATGCCACCGGAGAGTGTGTTTTCTGCAAATTTACATCTATAAAGGCAGCACTCCGGCGATCGTGCCAGGAGCAGGGTACCACTCATGCAGCAACATCTTACGTTTGCGTTGTCGCCGTAGAAAAATCAAAAGAACTGCATGAGGAGACGTTGATGCTCCTCCTCCACATGTTTGTTGCACTTCCCAGGACACAAGAGAGCTGCAATGTCAGACTGTTTTTTACACAAGCCTTCGTAGCTAGTGCCTTGGTTTTGCTGCACGTCTCTGCAACGACACTAAAACTGGGACGAAGCGAGTAGTCGGGGACTGGTGCGGGTCGCCGTGGCGCGCCGACCCTGCAAAATCCTCCGCCCACCGAACCGACCACACGATTTGTTACTGGCGAGCATGGGGCCATGGACTGGACCAGCACCGGCCCATGCTGCTAGCCTGCTACAGTGAGCGAGGGCGTCAGTGCGTGAATTCTCCACCCCGAGCGATGACAGAAAACTCAGCTTAGCTCTCCTTGGTCCTCGCACGCGCGCGGGGACTCTCCGCCGCAGCCGCGGCGTGCCGGCGTGGGTCCAAGAATCCGTCTCGGTCCGAGCGCAAGTCCAACGCCTTTCCCTCTCTTCCTCGCAGCAGCAGCAGCCGCCGGAAAGCGACGCCGGCAAACCCAGCGCAACGAAATGGGCGTGGAGGCAATTTGATTTTTCTTTTTCTAAAAATAATACCCAAGACTGTGCACCACGAATTTAATCAGGCACGCTCGTGGGTTGTGACTTGTGACAAGTAAAAAATACTATATGCCGCGCCATGACTTGTGGAGCCTGTTTCTGTCGCGCCAAGTATCTACAGCACGGACGCCTGCTGGTGCCCGGGGCCCCTCGTTTCCTTTCCTGCATCTCTCATTCCTTTGCTTGGAACGGACGCGGCGGGCCACGGTTAGGGATTGAAAATTCTCACCGGTAATGCTCCGTATCGTACGTTCTAGAACGTGGGCCGACGCGTGCCACGGCCCAACGCGCGTACGCTCCTCGGCATCGGTTGTATCGGCCGTGCACCTCGCCTTATCCTTTCGCTGCCCCCGTCCATCGAACCACTGTCCCGTGCTCTTATCCTTTCCTCCGCATCCACAAGCAGGGGCTGGGCGGCCGATGTGCTGCGCCCCCCCGTCCGCCGGAGGAAGCAACAGCAACAGCAACGGCACGCGGCTCCTCCTCTGGCCCAGCACGCGGCGGCGCGTGCGCCACCTGTTCTGGCGACGTGAAGCGCCGGCGCCACGGCTCCCATGTCCTGGCGACGAGCAGGCCATCACTCTCCGACAGCCCCAGCACGCACGGCCGTCTCTTCATTGTTGCGCGGATCCGCCGGCGCGGTCCTCGATTCGAGCCGCGCGCGGGCCTCGCGGTTGATGGTGGCGGAGAAGCCGGTGCTGGGTTCCAGCCGGAGGGAGACGACGAGCTGGAGCTGGAGCTGTCGTCGCCGATGGGCTCGCCCGCGCTGCCGCCCCGGAAGATGCACTCGCTGGGCTTCGAGCACATCGGCTCGCTCGCCGCCGTGGCCGAGTCGCTCGCGCCCGGGAGTCGGAGGCGGAGGGCGCTCACTAGCGTGCGCGTCGTCATCCTCCAGGCTAAGATCAATGTGCCCCTCCCCTTCCTCCCCTTCGGTGATGTTTCAGTAGCGTTTTAGGTGATGTTTCGTGGGGTGTGTTTCAAATGTGCTCATGCGCTCCCCTGCTTTGTGTATTTTTATCAATAGCTTATTCATCTTGTTTCACTTGTCCCCCCCCCCCCTTTTGTTTCAGTGCAATCAGCTGGAGTTTGATTTCATATGTGCTCCCTTTTTGTTTCACTAGTTTTTTTAAATTCATGTTCTTTGAATTTTTTTCAGCGAATTACTTTTCTGTGTTTCAATTATATGACCACGATTGTTTCAAATCGTGCCTATTTTTTTATTTTTATTTTCAAACCCCACGTTTCGTGATGTTTCAATTCGTATTTTGGTTTTGTTTCTTTATATCAAATCATTTTGTTTCTTTTTTTCTTTTTCCTTTTTGTTTCAATTATTTTGTTATTCTTGTTTCTTTTACTATCTCAGTTTTGTTTCATTTTCATCTTTTGTTCTCTGTTTTCTATTTATTTTAATTTTTTTTTTTTTTTTGTTTCAGAGAGCACGACGTCCATGTTTGGCGGCGGCGGCGGATTCGGTCACGGAGGAGCAGGGGCCGCGTGGGGGAGCTGTCGCGGCGGGGAGGTGACCGTGTGCATGTGTGCGCGTGTGTGCCGTACCGTGTGTGTCCGCGCGCGTTGTATCAGATGTGTGTGCGCTGCGTTGCGGGCCGTACTAGGACGACGTTCGTTCTATCCATAGAACGTTCGATCGGGAGCATGACCCAATTCTCACGGCCGCCAGCCGCCTCGTAGCCGCACAGCGAGAATATGGGGAAGCACTTCACATGAACGGACAATCCAGAAAATGAAGCTACGATGTCCCAAGCCTCTCGCACTCACCGAAAAATCAGGGCCGGCAGGTATCTGCGCGGCTCGCCGGTGGCTGTCACTGTCAGCCGGCCTGGCCCCAGGCACGCCGAATCGCAGGATCCGCGACGGCGTCGATCTCACGTCCAAACCACGCACCACTCGAATCGCGCGTTGCGTTGCCGAAAGCAAAACAACAGGCCCCGGGGAGAGCTCCCCGTGGTCGTGCCGCGCGCCGGTTATCGATTCTGTGAGAGTGAAACGCACGACGGCGTACCATAGCACCGGCATCGAATGATGCGTGGATGCAGACGGGAGACGGCTCGTGTTCGGCGATATTTGGGGTGGCGTGGCGCGGGTGGACGAGGAGACGCCCCGCCGTCCGCCGACGCCGACCGCAACGGATTTGTAGCCTCTCGTTGTGCTCTACTACTGCTCGTAGCACTAGTTCATCCAGCAAGCAACCTAGGATTCATTCGTTCGTTCGTTCCACTATGCTTGCTTGAATGCTTGACGTCAATTCAAGGAAAGGAACAACTCATCGACAAGCTAACCTTTGATGAAACGTTCATTACGATTTTATCTTCATCCAGATTGGGCTGTCGAACACGCATGGAATTTCTGCCAATCCACGGAAAAATAATAAGCAGATCAAAATACGACGGGAGGACGCGCTCTCGGCTCAACTTCTGTACACAACCGGGATTGCTTGGAACGAGGCCAAAAGAAGAAGAAAAACGAACAAATCGAATTAATTAATGGCTTGAAGAACCAACGCACGCAACGCATAACACGAGGCATTTTCGAAATCAAACGGAGAGCAATTCGAGACTTCCGGAAGAAATCAATTAAAACTGATGGTAGTACATCAACATGAGCTGCCGCTTGCAGGCAGCTTGACGAGCAAATGGAAATGGGAGGAGCATCACACGACATCCCATCTCCTCCATGAATGAATGAGTGATTGATACATCGCCGCCGGCGGCTCCGGCGACAATATCCGCCGGCCTAGATTAAAGTAATAACTAGACGACCGTGTGCAGGATGATCTCGGAGGCGTGGAACCTCTGCCCCTGCTGCCATCAACATAAGCTGTGGATTGGATCCAGGATTGCTGGTGATGAGAGATAAGGCCAGTCTCAGTGGGAGTTTCATTAGATTTTCATTTGCATTAAATAGGCTGTCACATAAGCACTTTCGATGACATAGCACTGTATTTAAGAAGAGAGAATAAATGAGTATCATGGGGATGACACTCTTTTGACACGATTACCTACTCTCTTTGAGTCATGAAATTAAATGCTTATGAAACTACGGAATGAAACTTTGTATTGAGAGAGGGTGTTCCATTCGAGTTTTATTTCATTTTACATGATGTGGCAGCCTAAGAAACGGTGCAATGAAACTCTCCACTGAGACTGGCCTAAATAAAAAATATTTCTGCCATTTGCCATGTTTTATTTACCTTGCTTTTTTTCTTTTCTTGAGCACGCGGAAAAATGTAGTACTGATTGCTTTTTTTTTTCTTTTCTCGAGCACGCGGGAAAAATGTACTGAGCACGTGAGGCTGCGTTCGTTGCTCAGGCCTTGTTTAGATTGTATCTAAATTTTAAATTTTTTACTTTCTCTCCATTACATCAATTTTTAGCCGTTTGTATGGAGTATTAAATATAGGTAAAAAAATAATTAATTGTACAGTATAGTTAGAAATCACGAGATAAATCTTTTGAGTCTAGTTGGTCTACGATTGGACAATATTTGTCAAATAAGACGAAAGTGATACTATTTATTAGATCGAATTTTTTTACAATCTAAACAGGCCTCAATTTTCTGTCATGGAATTGGACATCAATCCCACGCTACTTGAAAGCGAAAGCACCTAGTACACTCTCCGTGTTGCTTGGAGGAAGGAACGGAACGGAGGAGGGAGGTTCCTGTGCCTGTGCTTTTCGGGTTCACAGAACGGAAAGCCTGGCGAGGTGCGACCTCGCCCGGATGAAGCTTGCGTCGTCTCGCTGCCGCCGGTACGAATGTTTGTGTTCCAGTTGACGGAAATAGAGTTCCAACAATGCTGACTGAATGGACAGAAGAAGAACATATTTTTTTTCCAACCAAAAATACTTGTACCAGTATACGTGCTGCCACTACCAGTAATACTACTCTCTCCATTCCAATTTATAAGACGTTTGACTTTTTTGACACCAACTTTAACTGTTCGTATTATTTAAAAATTTATTTAAAATATCACCTTTTTTTGACATGGCTTCCTTTATTAATAAAAGTTCTTTTATAATAATTTAAATTTGACTGTTTTTATACAAACTTTTTGAATAAGACGAGTAGTCAAACTTAGGGTTAAAAAAGCCAAACGTCTTATAAATTAGAATGGATTAAGTACTTTTCTTCGACAATGACTCGTACAAGTACTCCTATACTCGCTGTCGCTGGGGGTTCCGTTCACACGCGCGGCGTCGGCGTGGCTGGCGCGCCCGGGCTCGGTCTGTTGTTGGCTGTCTGCTCTCTCTCTCGTTGGGCCGCGGTCGTCCGTTGCTTGATGGTGCCAAATGCAACGCGCCGATTTTGGGAGCTTCTGACCATTTCTCCTTCGACCTTTGCAAGCTAATAATAATGGTGATGAATTAAGCATCTGTGGTGTGAACCGAACGACGCTGAAATATTCTTTCCTTTCTGTTTGCCTTTTTGTACAAACGATATAATTAACAGATTCCTCCATTCTCCGTCTCAAAAAAGGAGACATTAATTCCTAACGTGCGTATGATCTGGAGACTCAATCGGTTCCTGATAAAGTGATGCTCAAGCTGTCAGAGGCCCACAAGGTGAGTCCTGGAGATGAAGGAGCGAAATGGATCGACCTCAGAAGGAACGAAATTTTCTTTGAATTTGGAACGGTTGGGAAGGCGTAACCCGCCTGGATGTTGTAAAACGATTATGACAAAGTACAATAAAACTGTGCAATTAGTTTTATATTTCATTTATATTTAGTACTTTATATACGTGCCGACATTTTAATGTGACGGGGAATAGGAATTCTGCATAGTGAATTTGGTGGTCAAATTCTGGAATCTAAACAAGGCCTGAGTGGAAGACGTGCTGATCCAGCCCGCCGTACTCATTCAAGTCCATCTACTGAGGTTTGTGGGCCTAGTGTCCTGCATGCTACTCTGCTGCACGACCTCGAGCAGCCGCTGGTCCTGCCATTCCTGTTTCCAGCACGGCAGCTACTTCTTTGGCGCTGGTTCAACGACCTTGCCTTCACATGGGTTTCGAGTTCGAGCTTCATCAACTTCCGACAACAACATCAATAATATTCTTCGGTTGTCGGAATATTTCTTCTTCGACGGCTCTATCGACCCTTTCTTCACCGTCGCTTAGCGCGGTCAGTCCATCCGGGTGCACGCGTCTTTAACGCCCCTGCGTATACCCCTCGTCGGCAGAGCTGTTGTCCACCACGTCTTAGTCGACGCTGCTGTCTTTTTTTCAGGTCGCAGGACCATAATGTAACTTGGTCTTCCTTGGAAGACCTCCATGTAATAGGGTTGCTTTAATATATAATATTTGTTGTTGTAAAAAAAACTGTTCAAATCGATGATCCCATCTCTTCATCGTCGAAATCATAGTTTTCAAGGCGTCGCCTAGGCATCCAGGCGCTGCCCCATCGCCTTGCAAAATGGCCGCCTAGGCAGGCAAGGCGGGCGCCTAGGCGTCCAGGGCGGGCGCCTAGGCGTCCAGGCGCTGCCCCAATTTTCCAGACGCCTAACCGCCGTGAAAACATAGGTCGAAATGCCTTCCATATATCCCATCTCCTCTAGTAAGAACTGTCTCTTCATTCATCTCTTCAGGTTACGAAGTGCCACAGTATTAAATAGTCTATTAAGAAATAAATAAAATGGGTTCTTTTTTAAAAAATGAATGAGCAGAAGAACCACTCTCTAAATTTGAAAAAAAAACATTGATTTTGATTACATTGAAATAATTTGAAAAGTTGACCGACACCTCCAATAAGGACATATTGAACGACGTCTCCTGGAAAGTGAGAATAACTAACTATGCTGCAAGGGGAAGACACCTCAACGCACTTGGGTCAAAATACTGTTGTCCAAGAAGTTTAACAACATCAACAAACTTGGGTCAAAATACCAACGGTAACGTCTCTGGCAGTCGCAAAACAAACAGCCTTCACTACTTACATTATTAGATGTTTCAAAAGTTTGAGCTACGGCATTCCTAATCGTGCAGCTGCAAGCAACCTTCAACCGTAACAGCTAAAACAAATAGCGCTAATCAATGCATTTTTAATCAGAATTTGATCACTGAAATAAAACAGTGTACATATCTGTAGCCGCATTTCACGCAATCACTGTACATGTTCCAACCTCGCCCGGGGAGGTCAGGATACTGAATACAGCAAGTACAGGATTCAGGCATGGCCGCATGGGGCACAATCTTCCTAAACGAGGCGCAACTCAGTAAGAGGCAAAGTGGGACGGGGCCACAAATCACTTACAACAATTAAGTACACCCCTGAGGAAGAGTACAGAGTTGTTCAGAATTCAGACCAAGTTGTTTATGTTTACATCTACATTCCCTTTGGTCATAACTTGACACATTTGATTTTACATGGTCCACCATGATAATTTTTTTACTATTTTTCTACAAATATATTCTTAAAATCCTACAGGTATAAGAGATTCTGCAGGTACTTCGAAGTTTGAATCCAGATCCACACAGACCTACAGGTTCCAAAGTAAATAATATACTACCTTTATCCCAAATTATAAGGCATTCTGACCTTTCAAAGTACATAGCTTTTACTATGTACCTAGACATAATTTGAAACAGGAGGAATAGATATTTGTAGTTTTTAAGGTTTGACCATATCTGCCCTAAATGACTAGTTTCTGTGACGAGCGGGAGTACATAGTTAGTTTTCCTAGCCAACCAAGTTCAGAATAGCAGATGGACCTCACGATTTAAAGAGGATAACATGCAGGTCCCTCCATCCCATCTCTGCTTCTCCATCATCCCTGGATGCTCTAATATTTGCAAATGAGCACCAATCTATTGTCTTTGTATATTACTACTGCTCAGCTAACCTGTACAAAGCATAATTTCGTTGGTGAGTTTGGTTTCCTTCCAACAAAACTAGGTACATCCACAATGCATCAATACAAAATTGTTGCTCAATTCTCACAATAAAACAAAGGCTGCTACTGAAGATGGAACAATCTGTAAGCTTACTAGTCCTAAACATTTAGTAAATGGAACAGACATGCTAGTCAGCACAAGTCTAATACAAAAGTACTCAAGTTTATAATGTTTAGGTGCAAAGATATCTGAAAAGGCAATGGAAGTTTTGAACCCATACCCTTTCTAAGTTTTAATCATTTCTACAGCTCTGAATTATGGCAAATGACTAGAGCCATTGAAAGGAAACATGGGGACCAAAGTTTACTTACGTTTCAAAATATGCTGTCTCCTGCGTTTTCTAGTGCGACGCCGAGCAATGCAGAAAGCAAAAATGCATACAACAAAGCCCAGCTCAAAAACTAGGGCCATTCTTAATCCTGCGTTCATGTAAAAATTGAAACCACATCAAGGACGCAACTTGTATTCCTGTAACAACAAGAAGTAAATCTTACATAGTAATGGCCAGTACCTCTTATCTTCTGGACAAGGTCTTTGCTGTTGTTGTTCTGGATGTGGTCTTCCATAGAAATTGCATGTTTACCCATGAACTCGCTAGTAGCATCTAAATGTGTTGCTGAGAGGTCGCTGCCACCATCAGCAGCCTCAGCAATATCCTTTATATTTCTACACGTGTTCTGACAATGGATGCCACTTCCATACTCATCACTTCCATCACAACAATCTATAGAACATACAATCTGTCAAGAGTTCTGATCCACAAAGGAATAAATGCAGTGAATGGAATCTAGCTGCAGATGTTAGAAAAGACAGCTCAAAAGTAGTAAGGAAAAGTGGAAAGAATAAACTTCTAAACTCCTGCAGTTATCTTAGCATACCGCATATTTTGTCATTCACAAACGAAGAGAACAAGAATCGAGGGGTATCTCCAATATTTCTGCAGTAAAACTTTCCTTCTGGACAAGCTGAAGTACCTACATAAAACAAATAAAATGCGAAAAATAGAATTACAATGGACGATACCTTACACATTGATTTATTTATTTATTTATTTATTTTTTGCGAGAACCTTACACATTGATGTTATCACCCCATAAAAGAAATGACCACATTTCAGCAGTAGAATTTTCATCACACGAGGCAACAAGGATTTCACAGATAAAGGCTAAAGCATACTGCATATTCAAATCTGATATATCCCTGTTTTCATTTGGCTAAATGTGACAAGGTCAAGTGCGTAGAGGTATCTGGTCAGTAGTTTAGGCTCTGCTTAACAGTTATATGAGTTAACCTAAACCTATAAAGGTCACAGAGTTTTCCATTTGCTGAATTCGGAAAACTCTAGCAGCATGAGTCAATCAACAAGAGAAAGATTTACACGAATTCTAATGCACAGTGTATTGTTAATTTATTGCTACTAGAACCAGATCTCACAGCAATGGGCGAAATCGTCCAGATCTTCCACACTTCAACTTTCAATCCCCAGTCAAGTTCAGACAAATCCAGGAGAGATGAAGACAAAGACCTGGCTCATCGGTTCCATCGGCGCAGTCGCAATACCCATCGTTGAGCCGGCTCCTCGGGAAGGAGCCCGAGCTGTCTCTGCAGGCGATCACCTGTGTCGCGAAGTACGCCTCATCTGGGGAAACAATTCAGTGAGCAAGTTAAGAAACGAGATGCGGAGGTAGGCGCGTGAGCGAGCGTCCCGTTCACCTTGGGGAGAAACGCCTACGAGCGGCAGCGTGGCGTCGGCGGCGCCGGCAAGGAGGAGGAGGCGGAGCAGCACAGTGGCGGGAGCGGAGGAGACCACGTGACGACTCGGTCGTGGGGTCCACATCTGCCGTTGATGTGAATCTCCGTTCCCCGATTCGTCAGTCCGGATCACAAGTTGAAGCCTCTACGAACTGGGTGGACGTCACGATGATGTCACACGTCCGTTTCAGATCAACACTAACATCCCGCGTTTACAGTAAACAAGACCAATATTATATTACATCGATAAATTTATTTGTCTAAATAAACATCGTGCAATAGGATAACTTCATGATAGGTTTTAGTCGTTTTATTATTTTTTTAAAGTAAAAAAGATGGGCAGAAGAGTAGTTTGCGGCTTAAATCAACATTTATAACAACTCTTGATTTGTAGTATAGTGTTTGCATCACTTGAGTCTACTTTATTGTTAGTACCATTCTAAAAATCATGTCTTCGGTCACACCAACAATCTATAACTATCTAAGCAGTCTACAACTATCTATGTTGTCTAATTATGTTTTTTTTAAATTACTTCTACTTATTTTTTTTTGGTGTAATTGTGGGTGTGGAGAGCGCCCCTAGATATAATGTTACTTGACCTCTGGGATTGTGCCACATGGTACATAACACATGGCACAATCCACACTCTTCTAACAAAATATCTATTCTCTAAAACTTCCATTGTTATTTTTATCTAATTTCTAGATGTTTGTCATGCCAAAAATATCTACCGGTAGATTCCTATAGTTTGGAACATGGTTGGTGCATTTTTTATTTGTCATGAAGATAATTAAGTCTTAGTACATAAGAAATATGTCCCCTGGAAATATATTACATGGAACAATCCACACTCTTCTAACAATATATATATTTTTTGTTTGCGTAGCACACCTGGAAATAAATGGAAGTACGACCTCAGGTACCAAATATTTGCACACTACACAATCAGATAAAGCTCAGGTACCCTGTAAAAATAGAAGGCAAACCAATCAGATTTGGAAGTACAGTAAGAAAACCCAAACCTTACGAATGAATGCACAGCAGAGGTTGGCTTATGGAGCACTACTCAGGTAGTAATATTAGTGAAGGGATGAAACCTTGAATGGCCAAATACCAACGTACCCCAATGGCAGGAGCTGATGAGGGCGGGTATAATCCGGGCCCGGATCCGGGTGGCCACATGGAATCTCCACCGCCACCGTACCCCAGGCCGGCGAAGACAGCGAGGGGAGGAGGATGTGCCGTGCGGGCCGAGGTCTGGGAAAAGTGTAGAGCGAGGGATGGGCGACGGCGAGGGCGATGCGATGGCGAGGGCGTGGGAGATGCGGAGGCGCGTCGGTAGGGGACGCCGCCGGGCCGTCCGCGTGAATCGCGCGGAGAAGGGCACCGCGTTGACCGCTCGTGCGGCAAGCCCAGCCGGGGTGGCGCGTGGGAAGGAGCGATGTGGGGATTGGGATTTTTTTTTTTTTTTCCTTTTGTGCGATGGGGGCCGATGGAGCAGTCTGTGTGGTTCTAGGAGCGTGTTGCGCGGGCAATCTGATGGAGGCTTTTACCGTACGTGGATCTACAGGGAAATGTGAAGAGAAATCAGGGGAAGTACTATTTATGTACAGTGTTCTTCATCGAAAACAAATAAGCTTTATAGATATTTAGCCTCAAAACTAGTTTTGGCTGGCTCCAAATACAGCTGGTTAGATGGTCAAGAATTTGAAATTAGAATTGGACCTCGATAAACTTTTCACCTTCGATACCGAACCATCCCTTATTGTATTTCTTGTCATTCAACAACCGCTCACACACGCCTCCATCAAGGATGACCCTCCTTCGCCCTTAATGACTTATCGATCCTCCTCTGCTCTGACGCTTCTCCGCTACTGGGCGATGACGTTCCTCTGCCGTGACGTTCCTTTATTCCGAAGCATTCCTTTATTCCGAAGCGCCTCCTTGACGCCCCCCACACACACACACACACACATGACATTCGTTCCGTCCCGATGCATCTACCCTCGACGCTGCTCCACCACCATCGATGCATCTGCCCTCAACACGCCTCTACTAATGCAACCCCTTCTTCCTCACGTTCATTGCCCTTCCCAATTTTCAACATCCAAACCCCGGTACCCCTCCTAAATTCCAACACCCAATTCAATGCAGCTCCAAACAACATATTTTGTATTGTGCCCACGGATGATTTGGTATTGAACCCGATTTAAGTCTAGCTACATCCGAAAGGCATTCCTCAAGTAGAAGGTCACATATAAAAAAATCAAGGACGAGCCTTCCATCCCGTCTCATCCCCCAAAACCACATGCTTAATTTCTCACCCACAACTTCCTCTCTATGTTGTGGCCCTAGAGACCATAATGTTACTATAAGGCACACATTTGCATGCAGGATGGTCTTATATGGACATGTATGCATACTTTCGGAACAGAAGACACCAAATTTAGCTTTACGTTTTCATCGCCGATTAAAGATTGCTAATGGCGTGTTTGGTTTCTTCCTAATTGGTGTAGCCCACATCTAGAATGTAGAAGCGTCCATTGACCAAGCTCATGTGATGCAAAAGGCATGGTTGTTCATATGACTGCATCTAGAGCAACTACGCACCTGGCCGGAGTGGTCTCTCCACAATGCGGAGGCCTAAAAAATATTAGGCCCCACCAAGGAGAAATGGGCATCGGTGCTCTTGTAGTGTACAAGATCACTTCATTGCACAAGAAAACAAAAAAAATGACCACTCTTGTGGTACTTTATCTCTCCCACGCCTGACATAATTTTTCTCTCGTCTTTAGAACATCGATGCCTGAACTTGTTTGCTTCTTTTTTCTCTAGCTCCACTCAATAGGCATCACTGTTATTAACAATAATGTCTACGGAGTAAACATTATATCCTAATTTTAGACACCACTTCTACTCATCATGTTTGTGTGCTCCCTATGTATTCAACTCAGAAAGGAAAAAGACAGGAGAAAGTTAAAACAGCAAACTAGGCTGTCGGATAGATCGTGGTCGTGGAGGCGCCACTTGGGAAGAAAAAGGCATTTTGTTCTAGGCACGTTTCCCATAATTATTAGTCAGAAAGTTGAAGTTTTACATCGGCTAGACACTGTAACATCATGTGCAAGTTAAGTTGATCGATTGATTATTCTAGCATTCAAACATGGGACTACGGATTCCACTATTCCAGATCAGTCGAGTCTGAGCAGACAGGCCTAGCCTAGCGAAAAAAAAAAACATGAACATGCTCATCATTTTTTTAGCCTAGCGAAAAACATGAACATGCTCATCAAGGGACAACACATTCAGCAAAGCGCATGGACCATATGGTCCATGGATGTACACGCCACGCGCGCGCATGCCGGCCCCTTGGCCCTGGACCAAGTGATAGATTGAGGTAAAAGATGTCTAAGCGCAGATTGAGAAAGGGCATGCGAAGCCTGCCTGGCCCTTGAGTTGGAGAGCAGCTCGAGTTCCATGCTGACATCAACTCCTTCCACGCCCTTGGTGTTAGAATTATTGGGCCAAGCCCATCTAATAATTCAGTAACCTCAAAGGCCCACAATTAGTGTTAGGTGCAAAAGTGATTAGTACCAAATGGATTAATCACTAAGAGTGTAATCAACTTAAATAGTGAGCATTGAGACACTCTCATAGACAAGTTGAGAAGGAGAACCTGGGAGCCACACGCGCGCGCCGCCGCCGCCGCCGAGCCGAGCCGCCAGCCCGCGCGCGCGCGCGACGCGTCGGGCGTGGGCGTGGGCGTGGGCCGGCTGGCTTGGCTAAGTTTTGTCACTGGGCCTCGGCGGCCCAAGGCAAACCCTAGCCGCCGCCAGGGAGCCACCCAACGGCTAAACCCTAGCCGCCAGCCCGCCAACTCCCAACCACCCGTGTCCAGGTTCATCCCCCCCGGACGGGAAGCTGGCAGGGGCGCGCCTATATAAGGCCCCTGTCCGCACACTAGGGCATCATCCCATTCCTGTGCTTCTCCCTCTCCAGGCCTCCGGAACTTCTCCCGTCAAGCGTACCTGCTCGGGTAGGCGGGAAATCAAGTTTTTGGGGAGCGCCTACCAGGCGCGACTGCTGCTGCTGCTCGCTCACGGGCTATGCCGGTGAGCACCAGGCGGACTCCTGCTGCTGCTGACGACGCCGTCAACACCATCACCGACACCGACGTCAACATGAGCAGCGATGCGAGTGGTTCACTGTCCGCGGGTACCGGAAGTGCCACGCTGGGGTATAAACCGAAACCGCTTACTGCTACTGTTTTGCTTTATGCTGTTGCTGCTGTATTGATAGGCATGTTTAGCTATGCTAGAGATGTCAGTAGCACATATGAAGCGGTCGCGTGCATTATACTTGTGTTAGTATTTTGCTTATCGTATTTACGGATTAATGCATGGTGTAAAATGACTAAATATCCAACAATCCAAAAACTTGATAGGTCATTTTCATCTGCTAGCTTTGTTGCATCCATGAGGCCACCACCTTTGAAGGATGGTGGGTCCAACTATAAGATTTGGCGATCCCGTTGCATGTTGCGGCTTACCGCTATGCGCTGCGACTACGCTATCAGGGGAAGGCGCACGGAACCGCCTCTTTCTCCTGAGGAAGAGAGCAAGTTATGTGAGGCGGATAACCTGCTTAAGCTGTCGCTCATCAGCGTCATAGATGAGGGTATGATACAACTGTACATGGATATGCCTACGGGCAAGGACATGTGGGATGCACTTGCAGCCAAGTTCGGGGTTCCCGACGGCGCGGTGGAGCACATCATGGAGCGGTTCTATGACTACAAGATGGTCGATGACCGTTACGTGGTAGAACAAGCTCATGAGATACGAGATGCTAGCCAAGGAGCTTGAGAACAACAAGTGTGAGCTACCCGACAAGTTTGTGGCCGGCGGTATTATCGCTAAGCCGCCACCTACTTGGAGGGACTTTGCCACTTCTCTAAAGCACAGGAGGCAAGAGTTCGGTGTGGACCGATCTTGTTGCTTCTCTAAGTGTTGAGGAGAATGCGAGGGCAAAGGACACACGTGGCAAGAAAGTGCACGTCGAGGAGGCTCTAGCGCCAATTTGGTGCAAAAGAGGGACCCTCGAGACTTCCCGCAAGAGGAAACGAAGCAAAACAAGAATGCTTTCAAGCCTCAAGCTCGGGCTTTCAAGAAGAAGGCCAACAAGGAAAAGAGCGAAAAGAGTGGCGTTTGCTATGTGTGCGGGAGCAATGCTCATTGGGCAAAGGAGTGCCCGGACCGCAAGGACAAGCGGCCACGAAGAAGAAAACAAATCAACATGGTTGTTAGCGAAGCGGAGGATCTAGGTATGGTAATTATTTACCAACAAACTCTTTCGGTTGTCTCTCTCCCGATTGGTGGATTGACACAGGGGCTAATATTCATGTATGTGCCGACCGCTCTTTGTTTTCTTTGTACCGGGAAGGACGAGGTTCCTCCTGGCGATGGGAAACGGCTCACATGCGGTTTGTTCATGGTGTTGGCATGGTCAATCGAAGTTTACTTCGGGAAAGACCGTCAGCGGTGAAGAACGTGCAGCATGTCCCCTCCATAAAGAAGAATCTCGTCAGCGGGTCCCTATTGTGTAGGGATGGTTTTAAGCTTGCTTTTGAGTCCAATAAGTGTGTCGTATCGAGATATGGAACATTTGTTGGTAAGGGCTATGAGAGCGGAGGCTTGTTCCGCTTTTCTTTGATGGATTCTTGTAATAATAATGTCGTGAACCATGTGAGACATGATGATGATTGTAATCTTTGGCATTCTCTACTTTGCCATATTAATGTTGGATGTATGATGCGCTTAGCTAAAATGAGTTTAATCCCTAAATTCGATTTGGTCCAAGGTTCTAAGTGCCATGCTTGTGTGCAAGCAAAACAACCTCGCAAGCCTCACAAGGCCGTGAAAGAGGCGAGAACACGGCACCACTAGACCTCATTCATTCGATTTGTGCGAGATGAATGGCGTGTTGACCAAAGGCGGCAAGAGATATTTCATGACACTCATCGATGATAGTACTAGATTTTGCTACGTGTACTTGCTAAACAAAAGATGAAGCATTACATTACTTTAAAATCTATAAAGCCGAAGTTGAAAATCAACTCGAGAAGAAAATCAAACGGTTGCGGTCCGATCGTGGGGGTGAATACTTTTCAAAAGAATTCGATCGTTTCATGAGGAACATGGAATTATTCATGAAAGGACGCCTCCATTCTCCCCCAATCCAATGGGATTGCCAAAAGAAAGAACCGCACTCTAATCGATTTGGTTAACGCCATGTTAGACATCGCGGGACTTTCCAAGGAATGGTGGGGTGAGGCTTTATTGACTGCGAGTCATGTCCTGAATAGAGTCCCCACAAAGAATAAAGAGAAAACACCATTCGAGGAATGGGAAAAGAAGAGGTTAACTCTTTCATACCTGCGCACTTGGGGTTGTTTGGCCAAAGCGAATGTGCCAATCAACAAAAAGCGCAAGCTTGGGCCAAAGACTGTAGATTGTGTCTTTCTCGGATACGCAATGAACAGCGTAGGCTATAGATTCTTAATTGTGGAATCTGGAGTCCCCGACATGAGGGTCGGCGGAATATTTGAGTCCAGAGATGCAACATTCTTCGAGAATGAATTCCCTATGAGAGGGAATGTACCTAGCACATCTAGTGAGGGACCTCCTGATGCTCCCGATACTTTTGTGCCAGTGGAGAGCACTGAACAACCCACCACTGAAAGTCCTGAGGAGGAAAATGATGGAGTCACTCGAAAGAGTAAGAGACCTAGGATTGCAAAATCTTTTAGTAATGACTTTACCATATACCTCGTGGATGACACCCCAACGACCATTAAAGAGGCATTTTCCTCTCCGGACGCTGACTATTGGAAGGAAGCAATACGGAGTGAGATGGATTCAATTATGTATAACGGAACTTGGGAAGTGGTTGACCGTCCATACGGGTGCAAGCCTGTAGGATGTAAATGGGTGTTCAGGAAAAAGCTTAGGCCTGATGGTACGATTGAAAAATACAAGGCTAGGCTTGTGGCCAAGGGTTATACCCAAAAGGAAGGCGAGGACTTCTTTGATACATACTCACCAGTGGCTCAATTGACTACAATCAGAGTACTACTTGCCCTGGCTGCGTCTCATGGTCTTCTCATTCATCAGATGGACGTGAAGACGGCTTTCCTAAACGGAGAGTTAGATGAGGAGATCTACATGGATCAGCCTGATGGTTTCGTAGTAGAAGGTTAGAAAGGCAAGGTGTGTAAATTATTGAAGTCTTTGTATGGCCTAAAACAAGCTCCTAAGCAATGGCACGAAAAGTTCGATCAGACCATGACATCAGCAGGCTTTGTTGCCAATGAGGCCGATAAATGTGTCTACTACCGCTTCGGTGGGGAGAAGGAGTAATCCCGTGCCTATATGTGGATGACATCCTAATATTTGGCACGAACCTCAATGTGATTGAGGAAGTCAAGGACTTTCGTCCAAGAACTTTGATATGAAAGATTTGGGAGTGGCTGATGTGATCTTAAACATCAAGCTACTAAAGGGAGAAAATGGTGGGGTTACTCTTTTGCAATCCCACTATGTGGAAAAGATTCTAAGTCGCTTTGGCTACAGTGACTTCAAACCTGTGTCCACTCCCTATGATCCATGCCTAATTCCGAGAAAGAACAAAAGGATCATGAGAGACCAATTGAGGTACTCCCAAATCATTGGCTCACTAATGTACTTAGCCAGTGCAACAAGACCTGACATCTCATATGCTGTGAGCAAATTGAGCCGGTTTGTATCAAACCCAGGAGATGATCATTGGCGTGCTCTTGAGAGAGTAATGCGGTATCTAAAGGCAACCGCAAGTTATGGCATTCACTACACCGGGTACCCAAAGGTACTAGAGGGTTTCAGTGATGCAAATTGGATATCTGATGCTGACGAGTTAAAAGCCACCAGTGGGTATGCGTTTACTCTTGGGGGTGGTGCGGTTTCTGGGAAGTCTTGCAAGCGAGACCATCATTACGAGGTCAACTATGGAAGCGAACTTGCGGCACTAGACACCGCCATCGTTGAAGCCGAATGGCTTCGGGAACTCCCGATGGATTTGCCGGTGGTTGAAAAACCCGTGCTGCCATCTCCATGAACTGTGATAATCAAACCGTGATAATCAAAGTTAACAGTTCTAAGGATAACTCGAAGACCACTAGGCATGTAAAGCGGCGCTTAAAGTCCGTCGAAAACCGAGAAACTCCGGAGTGATATCGTTGGACTATGTCCACACATCTAAGAATCTGCGGATCGGTTCACCAAGGGGTCATCACGAAACGTGATAGATGGTGCATCGGTCGAGATGGGACCGAGACCCACTTAAAGTTTGTCAGTAGTGGTAACTGCTCTATGTGATCGGAGATCCCGTGAATTAGAGTGGTGAAACAAGCTATGAGTAGACTGAGGGAAAAGACCCTTGACAAAGGTCCCTATCTTTAGAAATGCACTTCTTTTCCAAGCTGTATGGCAGGATGGCATATGCCTTAATGTGATCCGAGTGGCTTATAAAAGCAAGGATGTCGGCCTACAGGACATCCTAGAAGGAACATACCTATGTGAGTTAGACTGCTGGTCCCAGTCTATGAGGTTTGGGTAATCTCTAGATGCTCACGAGAAGGCATGGAGTTTGACTTATATGCTCCACCCGAGGGGATGCTCTAGGCAGCCCGGTATCAGTTAAGAATTTGTGTGAACCTCACTTGTAACATCTCTGATGTTATATCAACTAAAACCTGCCATGTCATCATGTTTAGTCGCAAAGCATTCATGCTTAGGTCAACCCTGATCTGCATCCACTAAAACAAGATTTATATTCTAGGTTGATTGTGCCCCTGCGATGATGCTTGTTACCGCTTTTGATAGTCTAGAGGTGTGTCGGCTCGGTCGAACGCGATTTCGTTTCGAAAACCCTGTTTCCGGCAAACTCCGTTTTACCCCCTTTTCTCTAATTCAAAATCTACAAAGAATTTGGGGTTGGTCCAAAAAGTAATATTGTAGGGCTTGATGAGACCTACAATGTTGGTGAACAAAGTTTTTCAAGTTTCCAAAAAGAATTTCAAACAAATTTGAAAATACGGTTTTCCGACGCTTGTCCCCTTTTCAAATTCAAACCATAATTCAAAAACTATGCATATTTTGGAAAAACTTCTTTTGGAGAAAGTGTGTAGTTTGAAAAGTTGAGTTTTCCATAGTTTTGGAGTTTTTCAAGTTCTTTAGAAAAATCCAAAGTAATTTCAAAAATTGCATTCTAGGGTTTTTGTCCCCTTTTCTAAATTTGATTCAAATTCAATTTTCCCTTCAAAATTTGAAAATGTGCCAGTTGAGAAAGTTGTAGAGAATGAAAAATTAGCTAGGGTTGCTTTTTGGAATTTTTCAACTTCAGTTCAAAAATTTGGAGAAATTTGCAAATCTTCCCTGCTGTTCCTGTGGCTGACGTCAGCATCGTCCCGTTCGTCTCCCACCGCGCCGGCATCGCCGCGGCCATGCCGCCCGGTCGCCGCCGATTGCCAGCGCGACGCGCGCTCGAAGCTTCGCGCCGCCCCATGTCGCCGTCTCCTTCTCCCGTCTCAGCGCCTTAGCCCCGGCCGGCCATCCCCTCCTTCCTCCCCTCCTTATCTTCTTCCCTTCTCGGTCGCCATCGCCATAGCCGCCGAGTTCCGCCTCCGCTCGCCGTCGCGCTCGCGCCGCCATAGCCCGAGCAAACCCCGCCATTAGCTCCACCTTGAGCTCGCGCAGCCAACCCGCAACACCAAGCCCCCTCGCCCCCGCTCCATCGCCCGCAAGCCCAACTTCTTCTCCACGGACGGCAAGCCGAGCCGCCGAGGATCGCCGCCGTAATTCTTCCTCATCCTTGCGCATTTTCTCGATTCCTTGGGTGGGTGAGCTCGCCTTGATGCGCCGCTCACGGTGCTTCCCTTGGTTTGGTCAACGATGCACCTGGACACGCCGGAACGCGAGGCTCGCCGCCGGGTTCGCCGCCGACGCCATTGTCGCCGCCGCCAAGCTCCCATCTCCGGCCGCCCAATCATCTCATCTTCAAGCGCATCATCATCAGGGTGAGCTCTTGGTCATGCTCGTGCCCTTGGTTTGGCCTCTAGGGCACCGTAGCGCCGGCCGCCGTCGTGTCGCCGCCGCTTGCCGTGCCGCCGCCGTCGCGTCCAAGGCCGAGGGCTATAGGGCCTTGCGCTGCGTCCATTGGCACCCGCATCACACCCGTAGCACCTCATCGCACCCCGCGCGCGCGCTAGCCGCACCGGAGGAGCTCCGGCGAGCTCATCCGCCGAGTCGTCGCTCCGCCGTGCCGCCATGGCCGCCGGCGAGGTAGTCCTCATCGCTCCGCCATCCCATCTTCTAGCCTAGGAGGTGCGCCTCGTCGAGTAGGTCACGTAGGACCGAGCCTTGCCGCCTAGGACCTCGCCGCCGGCGAGCTGTCGCCGGCGAGGCCGCCGCCGCCGTCGGCCCATCGCGGGCGGACCTTGTTGGGCCGGCCGCCCACCGTTGGGCCAGGCCGCCAACAGTCCCGGGCCGAGCCAGGGCCGGATTCGGCCCAGCTTAGCCTTTTTCTTTTATAAATTCTTTTTCCATTTCTATTTAGGCGAAAATGTTTTATTCTTTCAAAATTCATAGTAAATTGTGTATTGGTCCAAAAATTCTAAAATTTTTGTGTGTGTTCCTTGTGATGTCCTCTATCTAGGAAAAATTCCAAATGCCAAATTTGAGTACTTCTGATATGTTCAAAAATTAGCTCTTTTAATTTAAAAATGAGTCTTCCTTGATTTTTAGTAATTTATTTATTTATCCAAAAATCATGAAAATTTATTGGTGCACTTGTTTTTGATATAAGCTACTTAAAATTAATTTTTGAAATCAATTTGACAACTTTTGTTTTAGGATTTAATTTCCTTAGTCAATTAATTAATTGTTTGACTTTGGATTTGAGTGAAGACCCTAGGTCATCAACCCTAATGACCTTCGGCACTTTAATTTATTGTTTGCGCATGTATTTAATTTATTTACTTCTGTTAAGCATCATATTTATATTCGATCATGTCATTATCGTGTAGACCACGTGCCCGAGGAGAGTAGCGCCGGTCCGAAGGAAGAACCAGTTCCGGAGTCAGGTTTCGGTGTTTCCAGTGTTGACGAGTCTGGTTTCGTCTACGCTCTCGATCAAGGCAAGCCCCGGTTTACATTCAACCCTACCTTGTATTATAAAGCTTTTATCATTTGTGCTTTTGCTTTGATGCATTAAGTATTAGGAGTCGAGTGAAACCCTAATTGATGCATTACCTACCTTGTTACTTGTATATCATCCGTGATATCTGGTTTATTTCAAAAATGCTTAGTATGCTTAGTCTTGCTCTAGTAAATAGGTTTTCAACCGAGTTTACTTCAGAATTGTTGAAGGATTGGTTTCACATGTGGCATCTTAATGTTGATAGCGAATGATTAGCAAGATCGGTCGGGTAACTTGCATCATATGGTTGATGTAGTGTTTCCGACTTGTCAGTTAAGGACCGGCCGTTGTTGGCCAGCTGGACAAGACTTTGCAACTACTCACATATCTACGGAAAAGCTTTACCCTAGGATAATCTAAGGACTAGTACGGTGAGCCCGTGCATTGGGAGTGGCGAGATGGCGGGGATACTAGTTACCCTCGTGGGACGTAACCTGGAATGGAGGTGTACAAGTATTCTCGGATGGCACGGAAGCTGAGCCTAGTTCTAGAATGTCCGACGGTATTATTGATATAATTGTGGGTTAGAGTCCCACTTATATCGTGTGTTTAGGGACCCTCACCGAGTAAATCGATTCGAATCGTCGTGCTCCTCGGTTATGGAGACTTGATCCTCCGACCATACATCGTAGATAAAACTGGTGGCTACTTTCGATAGGAATAAAAGAAGGTTGTCTCGAATTATCTTGATCTCTCGGTTTATCTAGGAATTAGTTTAGCATAAATAACCCCACAGTTAACTTGATAATAAAACTTGAGTTTAAGGACTCACTCCTAGTGGCTTTTCTCGCAAAAGAATTGATTCTTGCTATAGACCTTACCTTGATTCCTATCTCGGCCGCATTCCCGAGTCTCCACCACCTTTTTGTCGGGTTAGTCTTGTTGAGTACTTTTGTACTCAGGGTTTGTTAACCCTTGTTGCAGGTGAGTCTCATGCTCAGGTGTGCTTCGCACCTTGTTGCATGACGGTCCTTCCGGAGAGTGACGACGAGTAGTGTGTTTGGCCTTGGGCAAGCCTCACGTCTGAGGTGTTGTTTCAAGTTATCGTAATGCTATCTACTACTATATGGTTTGTAATAACTTAACTCAGGGTTTGTAATCTTTAAAACTTATAGGTTTGTAACTTATGTTTGTAAGACTTCCGCTTTTCACTCGATGTATATTATTTTATTGTAAAATCATTGTACACTCGCAATGTCTCTTGTAATGATTGATCCATGCTCGGAGAATCGTGGATATTTCGGGTTTAACCCGACAGAGCTAATTAAGTCTTGTGGAACACATGCATTATCATCCGAGGTCTCGTTGAGACAAGGATTAGTGCATGTGGGCCACATTACTTAGGAGGTTCCCGCCACATGCCGGTATCGAGCCGGATCATTATTCCAGAGTATTGCAGTGTCTATTGCAAAACTTCAAAAGGTTTTGGATCTATAAAACTTAATATGACTATTTTGAGTCCAAATTGCTTATCCCGTATCTGAACTCCATTCTTTTAGTCCCTTATAGGCATATTTGAAAATCCTAGTAGTGGATAGCATGTATTATTGCCCTAATTACGAAAGTTTACTTTAAGTATGTGCTTAATTTAATGTTTTTACGCTTAGATCGTAAGTTCGTTCATGCATCATGCTTAATTAATCTGTTTTAATTACCTTCCTTCTTAAAGTGGTTTGGGGTTAAGTAGTATCAATCCTATTCATGCTAGCTTTCAATTCCATCTATCTATTCTTATCTTTATTATCTTTCTATTTCTTTAGGATGGCCCGTACCAAGCAGACTCCTCGCAAAAGTACTGGACCTCAGGGAGTGCCCCGCTATCAGTTAGCCCCAAGATATGAGATTGGTGAAAGCAGTGGCAGTTCCAGCTCAGATCCACAGGCTGAGATAGCAAGGCTTAGAGCCGAATTGCAGAGGGCGGAACATGATCGAGTTGATGGAGCTCATCAGTTTGGTCTGCTCAGGCGTCGTTTGAAGCACACAAAGAATCAGAAGGATCACGCCCGAGCTCAGTTACAAGAAGCCAATGCAAGAATTGAAGAGTTAGAAGGGTATGTGGCAGAACTAGAAGAGTATGCTGATGATGCCGATGAGGAGTGCCAGAGGTTAAATAATCTGCTAGATCCAGAGTATCAGCGAATGGCAGCTGGAGACGATCTTGGTTATGTTATGGGTCCGGATGAGGAACAAGATCCGGAAATGATGGAGGAAGAAGATCCTGAAGAAATTGAGCCTGTTGAGGAAGATATTATTGATGAAGATGAGGTGAATGCCGCAAATGACACTGAAGAGGATCCGGAAGAAGAAGAAGATCCAGAGGAAGATCCTGACATGATCATAGAAGAGTCAGAGGAGGAAGAGGAAGAGGTCATTCCAGTGGATGATGATGAGGAGGAAGAGTAGAGAAGTTAGGCAGAAAGTAATGTAATATATTCCTTTCTCTTGTTCTTGAACCCTAGTAGCTGTGGGAAGTTCTGCAGAGGTGCAGACTATTGTAACAAAAATAATGTATTATAAGTAGGGTGTGTACCTGTATTATGTAACTATTTTCTAAGTTCAATAATCCTGTGAATAAGGTTGGTTTGTTTATTCAGCAGATGCCTGACACACCTGAACATGAGCAAAATGCGGAAGGTGCTCCTTTCCCACCGCCAGTTCCACCCACCTTGGCAGATGCTATAGCTGCACTGGTTAATGCAACCACTATACTGGCTCAGAATGCAAGGCAGGGTAATCATGGCCGTAACAACAGGGATGAAACTACTTATGTGGATTTCACTGATACCCGTCCCCCAGTCTTCTCTAAAGTTGATGATCCCCTGGAGGCTGATGATTGGCTTCGCACTATGGAGCAGAAGTTTAGCCTGATTGATTGCACCATCTATCAGAAGCCTGTGTTTGCCGCTCAACAGCTCAGAGGTCGTGCTGGTGCCTGGTGGGCAAACTTTCTTGCTGAACAAGAGGATGGACATCGTGTGACATGGGATGAGTTTGTTGAAGCCTTTCGAGCTCATCATATTCCTGAAGGTTTGATGAAGATCAAGTTAGAGGAATTTCGCACCGCAAAGAAGGTGATGATTCTCATTATACGGTATGTGGGGAAATTCAATCAGTTGTCCCAGTATGCTCCAGAACATGTGAATACGGATCGTAAGAAGAAGGAGTGCTTTATCAGAGGCCTGAATACTAAGATTCAGGTAATGCTCACTGGATCTCCCAATACTACTTATCAAGAGACTGTGAACATTGCCATTGCGTTTGAGGAAAAACACCGCAAGCATAAAGAGTTGAAAAAGAAAAAGGGTGGTTTCTCTAGTTCCTTTGGTGGCAATGCAAAGCGCCAGAAAGTTGTCTTCCATCCCCAGAATCATGGTCGCTTCCTTATCGTCCACCACGGTTCCGGCCTAGGCGGCGGACATTTTTTCCGTCCCGCTGCAGCTCTTCCAAACTCCACGCCGGCCGAATGCCCCGGTGTTCGTATCCAAACTCCACCAAACTATAACTACCCATGCTTTAATTGTGGCAAGCCTGGCCATTTTTCAAGGGACTGCCCGTATCCGAAGCAGTATGGCTATGGTTTTCCAAGAGCTCCTGCTCCACAGCAACAGCAGAATCAGAATCGAGGTGGTAACCAGAATGCTCAGAAGGACAAAAATGACAAGAAGACAGGTCGGGTTTTCCTCACTCAAGCTGGAGAAATCCCTGACGGTGAGCCTATCATGCTGGGTATGTTGCCAATCATCCTGCAGTTACACTTTTTGATTCAGGTGCATCACATACATTCATCAATGGTACTTTTGTTAAGAAGCATGACATACCAATAACATATACAAATGAAGAGTTCTTTATACAGTCGCCTGGTGGGCGAATGTGTACTAGAGAGATGGTACGCGAAGTGCCTATAGATTTGGGAGGGCGTATCTTTCCCACCAATATGATAGTACTGGAAAAGTAGACAATAGATGTCATAATAGGAATGAATTGGCTGAGTCAGCATGGAGCAGTGATTGATATTTTCAATAGATCTGTGAGAGTTAACATACCTAATAGTAAGTCTAAGCTTCTCATCCGTTTCCCAACTCTCAAGAGAAAGGTTGAGGTAGTCAATGCCATATCAGCAACAAAAATTGAGCATATACCAATTGTCCGAGAGTTTCCAGATGTGTTTCCAGATGAGCTACCAGGATTACCTCCTGACAGAGATGTTGAATTTGTGATTGAGTTGAAGCCTGGTACTGCTCCTATATCTAGAAGAGCATACCGGATGGCACCTCCTGAATTAGCAGAACTGAAGAAGCAACTGCAAGAGTTGCTGGACAAGGGATTTATCAGGCATAGTAAATCACCGTGGGGTTGCCCAGCCATTTTTGTGAAGAAGAAGGATAAAACATTGAGATTAGTTGTTGATTATCGTCCCTTGAATGAAGTGACTATCAAGAATAAGTATCCTTTGCCTCGTATTGATCTACTTTTTGATCAATTGGCAGGCGCAAAAGTATTTTCCAAGATAGACCTCAGATCTGGGTATCATCAGATCAAGATTCGCCCTGAAGATATTCCAAAGACTGCATTCACTACCAGATATGGTTTATATGAGTACTTAGTTATGTCTTTTGGGCTTTCCAATGCACCAGCCCATTTCTCTTACCTTATGAACTCGGTGTTTATGCCGGAGCTTGATCAGTTTGTAGTGGTGTTCATTGATGACATCCTGGTTTACTCTAAGAATGAAGCGGAACATGCGAAACACTTGCGCATTGTTCTTGAGCGTTTAAGGAAACATCAGTTGTATGCTAAGTTCAGCAAATGTGAGTTTTGGCTAAAGGAAATTCAGTTTCTTGGGCATGTCTTGTCAGCTGAAGGTGTTTCTGTAGACCCTAGCAAAGTTAAAGATATACTTGATTGGGAACCTCCAAGAACAGTTCATCAAGTTCGCAGCTTTACGGGAATGGCGGGATATTATCGCCGGTTCATTCCGGATTTCTCAAAGGTATCCAAGCCTATCACTGAATTGTTGAAGAATCAAGTAAAGTTTGTCTGGTCACCTGAATGTGAGGAAGCTTTTCAGACTTTGAAGAAGTTGTTGACAACGGCACCAGTCTTAGCAATGGGATGTCCGGAAGCCGTTTGATGTTTATTGTGATGCTTCGTGTACCGGTCCGGGGTGTGTATTGATGCAAGAAGGCCGAGTTATAGCATATGCTTCAAGACAGCTTAAGCCACATGAAGAGCATTATCCAACTCATGATCTTGAGTTAGCAGCAGTTGTTCATGCATTAAAGATATGGCGACACTATCTGCTAGGCAGCACTTGTCACATTTATACAGATCACAAGAGTCTGAAATATATTTTCACTCAAGATGAGCTGAATATGAGGCAAAGAAGGTGGTTAGAGTTAATAAAGGATTATGATCTAGAGGTGCATTACCATCCTGGTAAGGCGAATGTAGTCGCCGATGCACTCAGTCGAAAGAATCAATGCAACTGTATGACAGTGAAGCCTCTGGATATTTCATTATGCAATGAGCTTGATAAGCTTGGCGTAGAGATTGTTCAACAAGGCAGTTTGTCTAATCTGAATATTGAGACAACTATCAGAGATCAAATTATTGCTGCTCAGAAAAGCAATAAGGGAATCAAATGTATCAAGGAAAAGATTAAGGAGAAGGCCAAGTAAACATGAAGATTCTTGTTTTAGAGTTGATGCGAGAGGGTGTGGTATGGTTCAAGAATCGGTTGGTTGTACCGAAAGTTCCCGAGTTACGTCGAAAAATCCTTGATGAAGCACACAACACTAAGTTCTCTATTCATCCAGGAAGCAACAAGATGTACCATGATTTGAAGCAGAGATTTTGGTGGACCAAAATGAAATTAGAAATTGCTAGTTATGTAGCAAGGTGTGATACATGTCGAAAGTGAAAGCTTGTGCACCCGAAATCGCGGGAGAGTTACAACCATTGCCTATTCCCGCAAAAAATGGGAAGATATTAGTTTGGATTTTATTGTCGGTTTGCCCAAGGTATCAAAGGGTTATGATTCCATCTGGGTCATTGTCGACCGTCTTACCAAGTCAGCTCACTTCTTACCTGTTAAGACAGTATATCCTGCATCCACCTATGCGGAGTTATATTTGAGTAATATTGTGAAGCTTCATGGTGTACCAAAGACCATTGTGTCCGATAAAGGTACTCAATTTTTATCAAATTTCTGGAAATCTTTCAACAAATCAATGGGTAGTGATCTGCTTTACAGTTCAGCTTATCATCCGCAAACCGATGGTCAGACAGAAAGAGTTAATCAAATCTTAGAAGATATGTTGAGATCTTGTGTGTTGAATTTTCCGGAGAAATGGGATGAATGTTTACCATTGGCCGAATTCTCATACAACAACAGTTATCAAGAAACTATCAAAATGGCACCTTTTGAGGCATTGTATGGTCGAAGATGCAGAACTCCACTTCACTGGTCAGAGCCCGGGGAACGAAGGTTGTTTGGAGTTGATCTTGTGAGAGCAACTGAAGAGAAAGTTCAGCAGATACAGAAGAATATGAAGATAGCACAGTCCCGCCAAAAGAGTTATGCAGATAGGAGGCGTCGGCCATTGATATTTGCTACAGGAGATTATGTGTATTTGAAGGTATCACCTATGAAAGGAGTTACTCGATTCGGAGTTAAGGGCAAGTTAGCACCTCGCTACATTGGCCCGTTCCAAGTTATTGGGTACTGTGGAAAAGTAGCATATCGTTTGAAGTTGCCGAACATCCGTCGGCGGTGCACAATGTGTTCCATGTGTCACAACTCAAGAAATGTCTGCAACCACCTGACAAAATTGTTGATATTGAAGGAATTGAACTTGAGCCTGATCTAACCTATTCAGAGTATCCTGTCAAAGTTTTAGATCAGAAAGATCGAGTTACTCGCAGCAAAACAACCAGATGGTACAAGATACAGTGGGAACGTCACTCAGAAGAAGAGGCTACTTGGAAATCAGAAGAGTATCTGTCGGAATATTTCCCAGAGTTCTATGCTTCTATCTAAGTTATAATTCCCTCTATGAGTTATAACTATTCTAGTGTGAGTTGTAAAAACCCCTTTTCCTTATGTCCTTGTTTAAGATGTGTTGCTTGACACATTTCCTTTTCCATTACTTAACCCAAGGCTCTAAATCTCGGGACGAGATTTCTTTAAGGGGGAAGGGCTGTAACATCTCTGATGTTATATCAACTAAAACCTGCCATGTCATCATGTTTAGTCGCAAAGCATTCACGCTTAGGTCAACCCTGATCTGCATCCACTAAAACAAGATTTATATTCTAGGTTGATTGTGCCCCTGCGATGATGCTTGTTACCGCTTTTGATAGTCTAGAGGTGTGTCGGCTCGGTCGAACGCGATTTCGTTTCGAAAACCCCGTTTCCGCAAACTCCGTTTTACCCCTTTTCTCCAATTCAAAATCTACAAAGAATTTGGGGTTGGTCCAAAAAGCAATATTGTAGGGCTTGATGAGACCTACAATGTTGGTGAACAAAGTTTTTCAAGTTTCCAAAAAGAATTTCAAACAAATTTGAAAATACGGTTTTCCGACAGTTGTCCCCTTTTCAAATTCAAACCATAATTCAAAAACTATGCATATTTTGGAAAAACTTCTTTTGGAGAAAGTGTGTAGTTTGAAAAGTTGAGTTTTCCATAGTTTTGGAGTTTTTCAAGTTCTTTAGAAAAATCCAAAGTAATTTCAAAAATTGCATTCTAGGGTTTTTATCCCCTTTTCTAAATTTGATTCAAATTCAATTTTCCCTTCAAAATTTGAAAATGTGCCAGTTGAGAAAGTTGTAGAGAATGAAAAATTAGCTAGGGTTGCTTTTTGGAATTTTTCAACTTCAGTTCAAAAATTTGGAGAAATTTGCAAATCTTCCCTGCTGTTCCTGTGGCTGACGTCAGCATCGTCCTGTTCGTCTCACTGGCGCCGGCATCGCCGCGGCCATGCCACCCGGTCGCCGCCGATTGCCAGCGCGACGCGCGCTCGAAGCTTCGCGCCGCCCCGTGTCGCCGTCTCCTTCTCCCGTCTCAGCGCCTTAGCCCCGGCCGGCCATCCCCTCCTTATCTTCTTCCCTTCTCGGTCGCCATCGCCATAGCCGCCGAGTTCCGCCTCCGCTCGCCGTCGCGCTCGCGCCGCCATAGCCCGAGCAAACCCCGCCATTAGCTCCGCCTTGAGCTCGCGCAGCCAACCCGCAACACCAAGCCCCCTCGCCCCCGCTCCATCGCCCGCAAGCCCAACTTCTTCTCCACGGACGGCAAGCCGAGCCGCCGAGGATCGCCGCCGTAATTCTTCCTCATCCTTGCGCATTTTCTCGATTCCTTGGGTGGGTGAGCTCGCCTTGATGCGCTGCTCACGGTGCTTCCCTTGGTTTGGTCAACGATGCACAGGACACGCCGGAACGCGAGGCTCGCCGCCGGGTTCGCCGCCGACGCCATTGTCGCCGCCGCCAAGCTCCCATCTCCGGCCGCCCAATCATCTCATCTTCAAGCGCATCATCATCAGGGTGAGCTCTTGGTCATGCTCGTGCCCTTGGTTTGGCCTCTAGGGCACCGTAGCGCCCGGCCGCCGTCGTGTCGCCGCCGCTTGCCGTGCCGCCGCCGTCGCGTCCAAGGCCGAGGCCTATAGGGCCTTGCGCTGCGTCCATTGGCACCCGCATCACACCCGTAGCACCTCATCGCACCCCGCGCGCGCGCTAGCCGCACCGGAGGAGCTCCGGCGAGCTCATCCGCCGAGTCGTCGCTCCGCCGTGCCGCCATGGCCGCCGGCGAGGTAGTCCTCATCGCTCCGCCGTCCCATCTTCTAGCCTAGGAGGTGCGCCTCGTCGAGTAGGTCACGTAGGACCGAGCCTTGCCGCCTAGGACCTCGCCGCCGGCGAGCTGTCGCCGGCGAGGCCGCCGCCGCCGTCGGCCTATCGCGGGCGGACCTTGTTGGGCCGGCCTGCCCACTGTTGGGCCAGGCCGCCAACAGTCCTGGGCCGAGCCAGGCCGGATTCGGCCCAGTTAGCCTTTTTCTTTTATAAATTCTTTTTCCATTTCTATTTAGGCAGAAAATGTTTTATTCTTTCAAAATTCATAGTAAATTGTGTATTGCTCCAAAAATTCTGAAAATTTTTGTGTGTGTTCCTTGTGATGTCCTCTATCTAGGAAAAATTCCAAATGCCAAATTTGAGTACTTCTGATATGTTCAAAAATTAGCTCTTTTAATTTAAAAATGAGTCTTCCTTGATTTTTAGTAATTTATTTATTTATCCAAAAATCATGAAAATTTATTGGTGCACTGTTTTTGATATAAGCTACTTAAAATTAATTTTTGAAATCAATTTGACAACTTTTGTTTTAGGATTTAATTTCCTTAGTCAATTAATTAATTGTTTGACTTTGGATTTGAGTGAAGACCCTAGGTCATCAACCCTAATGACCTTCGGCACTTTAATTTATTGTTTGCGCATGTATTTAATTTATTTACTTCTGTTAAGCATCATATTTATATTCGATCATGTCATTATCGTGTAGACCACGTGCCCGAGGAGAGTAGCGCCGGTCCGAAGGAAGAACCAGTTCCGGAGTCAGGTTTCGGTGTTTCCAGTGTTGACGAGTCCGGTTTCGTCTACGCTCTCGATCAAGGCAAGCCCCGGTTTACATTCAACCCTACCTTGTATTATAAAGCTTTTATCATTTGTGCTTTTGCTTTGATGCATTAAGTATTAGGAGTCGAGTGAAACCTAATTGATGCATTACCTACCTTGTTACTTGTATATCATCCTTGATATCTGGTTTATTTCGAAAATGCTTAGTATGCTTAGTCTTGCTCTAGTAAATAGGTTTTCAACCGAGTTTACTTCAGAATTGTTGAAGGATTGGTTTCACATGTGGCATCTTAATGTTGATAGCGAATGATTAGCAAGATCGGTCGGGTAACTTGCATCATATGGTTGATGTAGTGTTTCGACTTGTCGCTTAAGGACCGGCCGTTGTTGGCCAGCTGGACAAGACTTTGCAACTACTCACATATCTACGGAAAAGCTTTACCCTAGGATAATCTAAGGACTAGTACGGTGAGCCCGTGCATTGGGAGTGGCGAGATGGCGGGGATACTAGTTACCCTCGTGGGACGTAACCTGGAATGGAGGTGTACAAGTATTCTCGGATGGCACGGAAGCTGAGCCTAGTTCTAGAATGTCCGACGGTATTGTTGATATAATTGTGGGTTAGAGTCCCACTTATATCGTGTGTTTAGGGACCCTCAGCTGAGTAAATCGATTCGAATCGTCGTGCTCCTCGGTTATGGAGACTTGATCCTCCGACCATACATCGTAGATAAAACTGGTGGCTACTTTCTGATAGGAATAAAAGAAGGTTGTCTGAATTATCTTGATCTGCTGGTTTATCTAGGAATTAGTTTAGCATAAATAACCCCACAGGTTAACTTGATAATAAAACTTGAGTTTAAGGACTCACTCCTAGTGGCTTTTCTGCAAAAGAATTGATTCTTGCTATAGACCTTACCTTGATTCCTATCTGGCCTGCATTCCTGAGTCTCCACCACCTTTTTTGTCGGGTTAGTCTTGTTGAGTACTTTTGTACTCAGGGTTTGTTAACCCTTGTTGCAGGTGAGTCTCATGCTCAGGTGTGCTTCGCACCTTGTTGCATGACGGTCCTTCCGGAGAGTGACGACGAGTAGTGTGTTTGGCCTTGGGCAAGCCTCACGTCTGAGGTGTTGTTTCAAGTTATCGTAATGCTATCTACTACTATATGGTTTGTAATAACTTAACTCAGGGTTTGTAATCTTTAAAACTTATAGGTTTGTAACTTATGTTTGTAAGACTTCCGCTTTTCACTCTGATGTATATTATTTTATTGTAAAACTGTTGTACACTGCAATGTCTCTTGTAATGATTGATCCATGCTCGGAGAATCGTGGATATTTCGGGTTTAACCCGACAGAGCTAATTAAGTCTTGTGGAACACATGCATTATCATCCGAGGTCTGTTGACACAAGGATTAGTGCATGTGGGCCACATTACTTAGGAGGTTCTGCCACATCACTTCACACAAAACTGTCAATTCAAGGCATAGTCCATTGATCAGTTGTGAATGAGTGTAAGCCCCTATTCTAGATGGAAGTTCAACTTAACAGTCTCCATCGAAACACTGGTATATCAAACGAGCTCAGATCCGAAGGCATTAACTGTGTACCTTTGATGTTTGGTGGGGATTGTTAGAATTATTGGGCCAAGCCCATCTAATAATTCGAACCTCAAAGGCCCACAATTAGTGTTAGGTGCAAAAGTGATTAGTACCAAATGGATTAATCACTAAGAGGGTAATCAACTTAAATAGTGAGCATTGAGACGCTCTCATAGACAAGTTGAGAAGGAGAACCCGGGAGCCACACGCGCGCGCCGCCGCCGCCGAGCCGAGCCGAGCCGCCCGCCGCCCGCCCCGCGCGACGCGACGCGACGCGACGGCCGCCGGGCCGGGCCGGGCCGTGGGCGTGGGCGTGGCCGTGGCCGTGGCCGTGGGCGTGGGCGTGGGCGTGGGCGTGGCTAAGTTTTGTCACTGGGCCTCGGCGGCCCAAGGCAAACCCTAGCCGCCGCCAGGGAGCCACCCAACGGCTAAACCCTAGCCGCCAGCCCGCCAACTCCCAACCACCGTGTCCAGGTTCATCCCCCCCGGACGGGAAGCTGGCAGGGGCGCGCCTATATAAGGCCCCTGTCCGCACACTAGGGCATCATCCCATTCCTGTGCTTCTCCCTCTCCAGCCGCCACCTTTCTTCCTGAGCTCGAGCTGCTCTGTGCATCTCCGACCGGAGCCTCTGCGCGCACAGAGGTCTCCGGTAGCAGGCCTCCGGAACTTCTCCCGTCAAGCGTACCTGCTCGGGTAGGCGGGAAATCAAGTTTTTGGGGAGCGCCTACCAGGCGCGACTGCTGCTGCTGCTCGCTCACGGGCTATGCCGGTGAGCACCAGGCGGACTCCTGCTGCTGCTGACGACGTCGTCAACACCATCACCGACACCGACGTCAACATGAGCAGCGATGCGAGTGGTTCACTGTCCGCGGGTACCGGAAGTGCCACGCTGGGGTATAAACCAAAACCGCTTACTGCTACTGTTTTGCGTTATGCTGTTGCTGCTGTATTGATAGGCATGTTTAGCTATGCTAGAGATGTCAGTAGCACATATGAAGCGGTCGCGTGCATTATACTTGTGTTAGTATTTTGCTTATCGTATTTACGGATTAATGCATGGTGTAAAATGACTAAATATCCAACACTTGGAAGGTTCACGGGGCCACCGGGCCAGACCGTTCCTTTCAGATTCCCAACAGGATCTAAGCCCCTCACGCAGTTTGGTTATCGTGGGGAAAATGTGATTAAAGTTTAGCATGGGTATATAAATTTGGCTGTCAATCAATTTGCAGCTATTAGATTTTTTATGAACTATTGGCACTGGCCACTAGGCCAGCTACGGAGTGGGGCACGGCCGGACAGGCAGCTCGCACCAACTGTAAAGCTAAGGTCTCTAGGTAAGAGAATGTAATGAAACAGATTTGCTAATTGAGAGCATGATAGCGAGCTTAGTCACAGAAGATCCAAGGTGAGGACTGAGGAGACGTGGCCAAACTAGCCACAACTCTTCGAATGCGACCGCAACTACTTTTGTCAGAGCATCTTCTATTCCATTACGATGATGTGTTTTTGGTTGGCCTGCCGCGTTGCCTTTCCCCCCAAAGAATTGAGACGCCTCTGGCGCACCCAGTGTCCACGTTCCGTCAATTGCCACGAGAAAAATTAACAACCGAACGACCGAACGCATGAGCCAACTAGGCAATGCCAAACCAACGTTTAAGCCGCCCCCAGTGACTGTATAACAACTTGAAAAGGAGTGTTTAGCCACGCATCGACAACCGGAGGAGAACAGAGATGTTACCGATCCACGATTGAGAGTCCACTGCCCGTGCAACTCTGGCAACTTTAAACCAAAACAAAATTTCAAAAATATTTTTTATAGAACATTCGCCGTCCCATGGCCCACCGTCTGCGTGACCTCAGGAGTGACGCCATCGTACCACTCGCAACGTGGGAATCCATGCTTCACCCACTGACAGGATTTTCTTTTGAAAAATCTTTGACAGGAAATTTCAGTCCTACCAGTTTCTACCTTCCCATTGCCCAATGTCAGGTCGACAACAGAATGAACTGTCCATACAATAACAAAGGCATGCAGACTAGTACATCAGAATTCGTCACCAAATTTCGTGGGGTATTTAGAGGATTTACCTCTCCATTTGCCAGCACAGCAGAAAGCTTGATATGCACTTCATTAAGAGCAACTCTAGCGTATCTGGGTGCTCAGGTAAAAAATACAGCTTCAGCAGGACCCTTGCCACCGCAGAAGGTGTACAGTCTGCCTTGCCACTGCAGAACAGCAGAAGCTGAAGAAAAATCAGAAATGCAGAAAAAAAATTGTGTGGTATGCCATCTAGTCACACTCCCTGACTCTTGTTCCATCCAGGAAATTCTAACCGTTGAAGAGTCTGCACCAACCGGATGACCATGGCACTTAAAGCACCAGAGCACATGCCTGAAATCTCTGTTTACGATACCATGATGTTGACCTGATACCACTTCAGAACTGGAAGCTTAAAAATAACCAGTTACTTGTTCCCTTGCTACTCCAGTGGTGGATGAATCGCATGCATGGAACCCTGACCACATTGGTAGAACAAATGATTCCTTAGCTTCTGATTATACCACCAAATTCTGGCATGCAGAGTTTTGATATTTATCCACATAAAGCACTGTTAAAGCTGCGATCATGCTAGGAGATAGGCAGTTTGATGACAAGCCTGAGTAGCCAATCTCTTCCCTTAATAAAGTATCCCGTTTCTTGATGGGTTCGTAGAGAACCCTGAATACTTGGCCAGCTGATTCAATTTGCATCTGGCGGATTTGATCGTTCGAAATAACCTCACTGGTTCAATTAAATGGGATAGATACCATGAGGTCCAATTCACATCGTAAAATTAAAATAAAATTTTGCTAAAAAAATGGAAATACAATGTGACTACTGAAAACACAGAAGAGGCAATTGTAGTAATAAGCAATAAAGAGCTGAGCCACCGAACTTATGACAGGACTATAGGCTATGGATGCCAATATTATCCTTTAGAACATCATTGTCAGAAAATACCACTAAAAGATCTCCATCACGTCAAATATCACCCAAAGAAAATCCTAACTGGGAGATCTGTTCATGTTATTTTCTAAAAAAAATGTTCTTTAGATGCTACAAAACCATTTTCTCCTTATTGATCTATGGCCCATTCATATGCAAATCCTGATCAACTATCAAAATTGGTGCTCTGCCATTTCTAATGGTTCACACTATGACATTACAAGCGGTATGAAGAAAAACCTGTTTGTTCCATGACATGACATATATAAAAAAACAGATGATTAAGAAAAACAGTTCTGATTTATACAAAAAAAGGAAACTATAATCGCTCCAATAAGGAAGCTTAACAAAATTTAACATACCAATTGTTATTCATTTTCATAAGCGAGTGGGTCATAATTAATGTCAAATCCCATATTTGTATCCTTCTATAATAGGTGGTACTCTAAGTTAGAGACTAGTGTTAGACCATGGGTGCAGAAAAGAAGGCAAAGCTACTCTCAAACTTCCCAACCTCTAAATATTGCACATCCCAATTCATTAGAGGAAGTGCATAATCAATAGGTTCAGCAATTTTAATGAGCAATTCAGTGAAGGCCCTTGGTTGTGATTATTTTGGATACTAAGATGCTCCTCTTGTACCTCTAGAAAAAAAATGTCTGGGTTAGAAACATGTTACCTTAATTTTGCAGCTAGATTCTTAAGTGAAGCAATTCAGTGAAGCCTAGGACTGTTGTGCGGTTCTATTGCAGGCTTTGAACCCTGCCGCCCTGCTGCACAATCGATTTGGCTCCAATCGGGTAGTCTCTGGCGAAGTTGATCAAGTCCGTGCTCTTCGGGAAGGAGTCTTCGCAGTCCGGCTCCACCAAGGCCAAGGATTTATCACGCCAAGGGAGGTAAATGACAATCGCTGATGCATGTTTGGGCTGTTTGTTTCTTGATTTAGCATTTGCCTAAAAACGGTGTTTGTTTCTTGGAAGGAATCCATACTAGCTTTTCAGATAAACTCAATAAATATGAGTTGAACATGACCCTATAATTTTGTTGTGCTCTGAATAAATCCATGAGACATATTCTGTGCAGTTCTTGACCGCAATAGGTTGGATTTCTACTAATTTGAAAACTAGCTTAGATTATTGAGTCCTTACAGCTGCTATGAAAACCAGGGAGGCTGAGATAGTTAAGTTACTTCAACTGTGGGTTAATAACCAGGGAGGCACACATTATGTTCAAAATGTTAGTTCTGTCTACTAGGTTTTTGTGATTTTTGCACGACTACCATCCTCTCATTGCTGGCGTTGATGCTTCCACGGATGCCCTAAAGGTGTTCGATGAAATGGGATTCGTGATTAGTTCTATTTTCCACTGCAGGTTATTAAGCAAAAGGTTCCCTCTTGGATTTCAAATTCTCGGCTAAACATCATGCTAATTACATTGTGGTTACAATCTGAGTACACATGGATCTTTTCCATATGTGCCAAATTCATTTTTCCTCTCAAACTGAGCAGTCTTGGATCTTTTCCATATGTGCCAAATTCATTTTTCCTCTCAAACTGAGCAGTCTTGACTTTACTATTACCTTCAAGGTTATTTATTTCTTGATTTATAAGGCTGTCTTTGAGCAGTCTTGACTTTACTATTACCTACAAGGTTATTTATTTCTTGATTCAATCTGTGTATTTACAAGCACACCAGGTGTTCACGAGCTTCAACCATGGTTCATTCTCTAGCTTCCTTTTTACTCACTCTGTTTTATTCCAAAATTTTTACATGCAGCCTACAATTGTTCTTAAGTTCAGATTATTAATTGACAAAACACTTTGTTCTCAGTTCGGGCTATAAGCGAATGAAAATTTGTACAGATTGAAAAATGGATAAATGGTGGCAACAAAGGTGAAGTTGAGGTCCAGGGCTATCTGCAGGTACCTAAGCTTCCTTTTCACTCTGTTTTTTTTTCTCAAATTTTACTATGCAGCTTTCAATTGCTTGAAAGTTGAATTTTTATATATGCAACAAAAGAATCTGTTCTCAGTTTGGGATTTAAGAGATTGAACAAATTTATAGACTGAAAATGGTCAAATGGCTTGCTGTCTGCATATATGCACATGATATGTTGTCGGTAGCTATTTTACCTTTTCCTTTATGATATAGGGTTTAAATAAACTTGTCAGATACTCCTTTTTAAAATGGATGGACCTATTAACTTTCTTGTTACAGGCACTTGATGCTTCAATGGCTGAGGCTGCTTCTCTCTCGGATTAAAAAAACAGGTGATACCTCCCTCCTGTCTTCCTCACTCTCTCAAAATTCTATGGAACTTGCTTCTTTGGTCTTTGCAATGATGCTATCAAGATGGGCAGTTAACACTTGTAGAGCTGTAGTGAAATCTAAAAACATGATAATCAGGTGGCTCCGTCACGTGAAGTCATCAATTCTTGGCAACAGTGCATCGGCTATAGGGTATGTAGGCATCAACCCTTGGCAACAATACTGGTTTATTTGAATGAACTCTGATCAGAATTTAGGGTATGTAGGCATATGGTTCATGAATCCTTAAGCAAGGCAACAATAACGATTTTTTGATATGCTTTCTGCATTTTTTAATGGTAACAATACCAATTTTATTTATTTCGTGCAGATTAGAGCCACCAACCCCGTTAGCTTCCCTTCCTGTGCCTCCTTACTGACTTAGGATTTTATGAGATTCATTGATAATCAAGGCATCGCTCTAATTTGTATTATGTGCCGTTCTTCTGCAGGTCTTGGTTATGGCGAGCAGTTACAAAACCATGCCCAGCTGCTGGAGCTTGGCCTCAAAGCCAATTGAGGTGACAATGCAAATAGTTCAGAGTTGATAACATTGCACCTCCTTTGGGTGTTATAACCCTTCAGCAGTTCCATTTCTTATTCGATTGCTTATTGGTTATCTGTTCCCTAAGGTTTCAATGTGATAGTAGATACAGACAAGCTATGAGCTTAAAGTCAGATATGGACTTGTGATAGGAGAAGCAATGGAAGTTGTTGTGCATCATGAAGATTTCTTCACACATGAAGATATGGAGGTGGTTCTTTCGGTGAATGTCACAGGCAGCTCCTCAACTGAGACCATCACACACAGGATCACTGTCCGGCATTGCAGCCCAGTGCCTTCAGCTCCCCTGCCCTTCAGTTCTCTATGTTTCTAGAATACAGAATAGCTACATTAACTATGTTGGGCATTTGCTTGTATTGGCTCTGCTTTGAGTGAGTTCTCTGCACTACCTTATCATCATCTAATGTGTAAGTAGATATATACTCTTAAGTTAGGGATGTACTAATGTGTGAACACTGCATTCTTTGCACTTAAATTTGATATGCTCTGAATTATAAGACTTGGAGCTAATGCAATTGATATATAAATGCTTGAGACAAAAACTATGGTATTTCATTGTTTGGTTATTTTTAAAACGCATCTTTTAAGTAAAACTGTGGCAACGCACGGACATTATACTAGTTCCTCTAATTGCCAAGACTTTGTCCACCACGAATTTAATCACGCAGACTCGTGGGTTGCGACAAGAACAAGTTGAGAATATTACCGCCGATGCCACGACTAGTGTAGTCTCTCTCTGCCTGTGCAGGTGCCGCCAAGTATCTACAGGCTACAGCACGGACGCCAGCTGGTACACCCCCCATTTCCTTTCCCGCATCTTTCATTTCTGCTTGGAACAGACGCGGCTTGAAAATTGGAAACTCTACATTCTCACGGCCGCTAGCCGACTCGTCGCCGCACATGGGCAAGCACTTCACATGGATGAACAAACGATACAGAGAATCCAAAAAAAAAAAAATCAAAATACGGGATCTCTGCCAATTTCACGTAAAATTATAGAATTCAAAATACACGGCAGGAGGACGCGCGCTCATGATTTCACGAACCAACGCACGCGAGGAGCGCGCATGGCCCGAGGCATTTTCGAAATCGAACGGAGAGCAATTGAGCCCTCCGGATGGAATCAATTAAAAGTGGTGGTACATCAGCTGCCGCTTGCAGCAGCAGCTTCAGCAGTTGACAAACCCAATACAAATGGAAAAACGGGAGGAGCATCGCATCACATCGCGTCCCCTCCCTCGAATGAATGATACACCGTCGGCGGCTCCACCGGGAAACATCTCGGCCGGCCTTGACTAAAAACTAGACGACGGTGTGCAGGATGGTCTCGGAGGCGTCGAACCTCTGCTTCATCATCACCGATGCGTCGCCCTTGCCGGCCGCTGCGGCGGACGGGTGTGGCCCGGCGGTCTGCGGGCAGTGGGAGTGGAACCGCGCCGCGATGCGCACGCCCATGTCCAGCAGCTCCACGTACTTGCCCATCTCCACCCTCTGTCCTCCTCTTCTTCCCCTGCAGCTTGCAGATTGATGAATCTCTCGTATCTCTCTGCTCTTGGATCTCGACCGTACGGGAGGGGGAGATGATTAGTGTTAACTCAAGCTGTTGATTGGATCCAGGATGGTAGAAGCTAGAGCTTTTCGTGGAAGGAGGTGTCCCAGGAACAGGAGCAGCTGCGGCCATGGGACGGCGGAGGAGAGGTGAGACTACCCGCAGCGGCGTCCTGAAGTGGTTACTCCAGTATCGATTTACCGAAAAAATTGCCGCAGCGGCATACTGTAAGCATTCCGGAATCGTTCCGGACAAACTTCCATCCGGTGTCTGTCCCGGAGGTACGGACCATCCGGGATGTGGCATGCGGGCCCACGACGCTGGCGGCAGAGGAGAGAGAGCGCGTCGGAGAGAGCCGCCGCGCCGCGTCTGGGCCGGGGCGGGAGCTCGCCTGCACCGCAGCAGCGCGTGAAGGAGGAGCTCGGCGCCGGCGAGGAGCTCCGCCCGCCGCCGCGTCTTGGGGAGGGGCGGGGCGGTGAGGGAGGACGGGCGCTCGCGTCCTCGTGCTCGGCTCCGACCGCCGAGAAAGCTCCGCCCGCTCGTCCCCGTCTCCATCCCCGGTCCTCCGCGGCCGCTCGAGATGCGCCGCTGTGGAAGCGGAGGGACCGCCCGTGGAGGCACGGGCCGCCGCCAGTCCGACTCCGCCGTGGAGGCGCGGCACCGCCAGCCGCCGGCCCGACCTCCGCCGCCGCAGAGAGGTGAGGGGCCGCTCGAGCGCCTCGCCGGTGGAGCAGGGGGCCGCGGGCGCCTCGCCACGCTGAGCACGAGGAGGAGCGCGAGGTCGCCGGAGAGGGAGCCCGCCGGCCTGCGGGGAGACGGAGAGGGAGGGGGCCATGGCGCCGGCGAGCTCGCGGCCTTGGCGCCGGACTTCTCCCCCTCGTGAGCGTTGGGCGGAGGAAAGAGAGAGGGGAAGATAAGGTGGGGCCGGTGGAAGAGAGAGGAGGGGAGAGAAAAGAATTGGTGGGCCCCGCAACTGTTGAGTATGGATTTTTGAGGATGACGAGTGCGGAAGAAACGTGGGTAGAGTAGAGAATCTTGATGACCAGGATGAAATATTTCTTATAGAGGAAGAAAATGGAGTATCACGAGTGCGGATAGTCTGAGTTGCTCATGCCTGGGGAAGGGGAAGGAGATGGCCGGCCTCCTTTATACTACTACTACGGGGATGGCTTTCCCAGTGGTGGGGGTGAAGTAATTAATTAAATTTATTAATTACTCTCGCGTTGGGTGTGGGCTGGCGGCAGCTACATTAACACCGCGTGCACATGGTGGAACGCCGGTTTAAAACGGGACCTCCCTGCTTTTACCATGCTTTTCTTTGCTTTTTTTCTTCTTCTCCGTTGTTCCAGTTTTACTGGGAAATTAATAAAAACGTTTCTGCCATGGGAATTACAGTGGTTTTGCCATGTTTTACCTTGCGTTTATTCGTTTCTAAAGCATGCGGGATGTACTACCTTCTAAGCACGTGAAGCTTGCGTTTTTCCATTTCTGTCATGGACTTAAGGGTGACAGTCTCTCTGACTCTACGTACTGCACTCCGTGTTAGCTTGGAGAAAGGAAAGGAACGGAACGGAGGAGGGAAGTTCCTGTGCTGTGCGTTCCGGGTTCACGGAATCGAAAGCCTGGCGAGGTGCGGCGTTCACGGAATCGCTGTCGCTGAGGGGTGGACGTTCACACGCGCGGCGTCGGCGTGGCTGGCGCGCTGCGCGCCGCGCTCGGTCTGTTTTTGGTGGGTGGACTCTGCTGTCTGCTCTCTCTCGTTGGGCCGCGGTCGTCCGTTGCTTGGGGCCTGTTTGGTTGTCTTTCCAGACGAGCCTGGCTCGCATCAACCTGGCCAGGCTCCCTCAGAGGGGGATGTTTGGTTGGCTAGCTCCCAGCAGCCTGGCCAACCTGGGATGGTGTTTGGTTGACTTCTATGCATTAGATTCAAAATATGGGGATGCAGGCACCATGTTTGGTTGCCTGTATTTAACATGGTGGACTCACCACTTCTCTTGAGTGATGTGCTTACCACCATCCTAACAAAGGTTTCTACACATGTGCAACAAGCATCCAACCAAACTAAATTGGATTACAGCAACTTTGAGATTAAAAAACCTATCACCACCACAACAACTACGGTTATCACTACTTTAACTAAAATGTGAAACAAATGAGAACCATGAACTTCAATATCTTGGAGCATAGGTGGATCAACTGGTTGTAGGAGAGGTGGATGAACTTCAACATCTTGATTGAAAGCTTGAATAGCTTCACCCTCTGTGTTGTACTTCCTGTAGCAATTCCCAGGGTACCCATGCACCTGAGCATGTGCAAGTGCCCAACTGGAGTACACACCAGGAGTCCTCCCATGATGAACAACATACCATGACATCCCTACACAGGCTAAGGACATGTGCTCAGAGTAATAACAATAATCATCACAGGCTAAGGGCAATGTGCTCAGATATAAGAACAAGAAACATTATTGGCAATAAGGGCATGTGCTCAGAAATAACAAGCAACATCATTGGCAATAAGGCCATGTGCTCAGATATAAGAAAAATAAACATCACAGACAATAAGGCATGTGCTCATAATCGAATTATCAAATGACAGGCATAGGCTATTGACCATACCCAGTTCTCAAACACAAAGTTCACATCATTGGCAAGAGACACATGCTCAGATTGCCAGAACTTGATCCAAATGACACCACCAGCTAGGTTGATCTAGGAAGTTAGTGCACGGTTATCTAACACACTAACCATATGTTAGTGTTACTATGTAAAGAATGCAGGTTCACATCAACTGCACAAAAGAGAAGGTCAACCTACTACACATCCAACATCTGTAGTCAGGTATGCACAAAAGAGGCCACCACTGCACACAGGCAAGCACTGCATCATAAGTCAGCCATGACAATGCAGGCACTCCTCAAAAGGATCAACCCCAAGCTGTCAAGACCCTCATATGTAGTAATGCTTGGCCAAGTGGGTCCTCAGCCAGAGCACACGGTGGGAGTCAGACCACTGCACAAATGAGGTGCCCAATGCCTTGTTGTCCAGAAGGTGGCCATAAGCACACATGAGGGCCTCCTCAGTGAAGCCTGGGATGAACATGATAGCTCCATACAGCTCAGGGTGGCAGTCCTCAACCTTGGTCTCCCTAATAGCAGATGCAACCTCCTTGACTGCCTCAGACATGCCACTCAGCACAATCACATCCTCTTCTCCTAGCATGGATCTCTTCCTCTTGCTACCAACCTGAACATCAGCCTTGGTGGTGTCATTCATCTCAGTCCTGCCACTGTTCAGGATCTCTGTGGCCTCAGTCTTGAAAGAGCTCTCAGCTGCATCAGAAGGGGTACCAAGTGGCTCCATTGCTGCCCATAGCCCACTTCCCTGTTGCCTGACCATTGCCATATATCACCATCATCTCTTTGTAGTGCTAGATGGGCTTATTGAGCAGAGGTGCATCATTGGGGTGGTCCTGAAACAACAAGTGCAGCAAGTTAGTAATCATTCATGGGAATATATGCAGCATGATGAAATACAATGAAATGCAAAGATCAGCTGACACACCTTGGTATGGCCATTGTAGTGCTCCTCCTCAAGAACTATCATGCAGTTATCTTCATCCCACTGTGCTCCACTCAGGTCCCTCAGCTTGGACAGTTTCACCCACCTCTGCCTCCACTTCCTAAGGTGGTTGTAAACCTATGTACCACTAACAGCCTGACCACAGAATTCTTGCAGGGCCTTTGCAACCTTGTTAAGGTGCACTTCCTTGAAGCCCTTATCAGTTCTAACTCTAGTGGAAATCAGCTGACACATCTACCTCAGCACAAATGCTGACATAGGTTCAGTCCACCTAAGAGAGGACCTCTGCACCTGTGAAGCTGGGATGAAACCCTCAGCACCATCCCCAGCACCAGCACCCTCAGCACCCTCAACACCCACAACACCCATACCATCCACTCCACGAAAGACAAGCTCATCAACAATCATCTTTTCCTCAGCCATAGCCTAATTATGCCACATACCCATCAATTATCATCATTGCACATGCCATAGAGCCTCAGCTTAAGTGTAGTATAACAGAACAAATTCATCATTGCACATGCCCTTAAGCCTTAGATTCAGTTTATATAACAGGAACAAATCATCATTGCACATGCCCATAAAAAACCTCAGATTCAGTTTAGTATAACAGGAACAAATCATCATTGCACATGCCCATAAAAAGCCTCAGATTCAGTTTAGTATAACAAAACAGGTCATCATTGCTATTGCCCATAATCTCAGATTGAGTGTAGTATCAAACAAAACAGGTCATCATTGCTATTGCCCATAATCTCAGATTGAGTGTAGTATCAAACAAAACAGGTCATCATTGCTATTGCCCATAATCTCAGATTGAGTGTAGTATCAAAGAAAAGAAATCACCATTTCAAATGCCCACAATCTCGATTTAGAAGTACGAAATAAAATAGAACCAACATTGGTACTGCATAAAATCATTACAGACCAAATCAGTTGCCAGCACCTCAAATAAACAATGTTCAGGTGCACAGATAAACAAAGTACAGACCATAAATAAACTAGATTCTGGAAAGACCCCTATTAGCCCACATGTGGCTAGCCCATTCATCCCTCTTCAATACCCATGCAGCATTGTCCTCCATAGGTGGGGGGTCTCATGATTTGGAGGATTTGGGATCCAGGAAAACTCTTCAGGAACCACCTCATCATTGCCAAAACTAAGGATCCAGTTGTGTAGTATGCAACATGCAAGCACTAACTTGATCTGTGTCCTTAATGGATGGAATGGCTTATTTGTGTCAATGATGCAAAAGCGATTCTTCAAACACCCAAAAGCCCTTTCTACAGAAACTCTCAAACTAGAGTGCCTCAAATTAAAAAGCTCTTTTAGGTTGGTGGGGTAGTTCCTATTGCAATATTCCTTTAGATGGTACCTAGTGCCTCGATATGGAGGAAGAAAACCAGGCTGACAAGCATATCCCGCATCAACTAAGAAGAACTTGCCTAAAACAAATGTTGATTTGAATTAGTATCATCATGGTCAACTTAGAGGAATTAGCTATTTGTATATTTGTTTTAGTTACCTGGTGGAACCCTTAACCCATCAGGTCTTTGCAAGGCATCAGCAAGGATAGTGGCATCATGTGCTGACCCCTCCCACCCAGCCAGGACATAAACAAACTTGAGGTCAAAGCTAACTGCAGCAAGTACATTCTGTGTGGGGGCATTCTTTCTACCCCTAAATGCAGCTTGCATCTTGAATGGAACTTTAGCAAAAACATGAGTCCCATCAATGACCCCAACACAGTCCTACATGGAATCCAAAATGAACCGGTAAATTCTTGAAGACCTAATGCAACAACAGCCTAATAAAAAAAAAGACAGTCTAGTTACCTTCCAATAAGGATACCACCTATGACAGCTGCTAATCTTTTCTGGTGTCTCATTGCTTGGTGGCCTAATCATCTCTTGTCTAAGCTCTCTAATAGCATACAACACATCCTTGAAATGGCGGTGCACAGTCTCTATAGACCTTCTCCAATTGTTCTTTACAACCCTAAATCGTTGGTTATGACCAACAATGTGGAGAAACATGGCTACTTGCTCTTCAACACAAGAGTTGATATTGTCTGCAAGCAGTTTCCTATCCCTAAGCAAGTTGCACAAACTAAAAAAGGGCCTCCTTCTCATGCGAAGCATGTTGCCACACTCTATGCCATTATAGTTGTATATCATGTTAAGGTTCCTTTGCCGTTCCTCATCCCTAATGGTCATTGGCCCATAACTGATCTGAGGCCTCTGACACTGAAGCAACCTAAGTCTAGCACACAGCACAACATACATGGCAGTGATGTGAGCACCAGCACGAGCAATAAGCATTGGTCTCTTTTGTTCGAAGTCCATCTAGAGATTGAATGGATTTTAATAAAAAATCAGTTCATCTTAACAGGAATGGACACTAGCTAATAATACAACACTCATCACCACAGTCTAGGACAAAACTCAGTAAATAAGAGACCATCATCATAGACTAAGGGCAATAACTCAATAAATAACAAACCATCATCATAGAATATAGGCAATAGCTCAGAAAATAAAGCATCATCATCACAGCAGAACATTAAACAACATCATCACAGACTATGGGGCAATAGCTCAGAACATTAAACAACATCATCACAGACTATGGGGCAATAGCTCAGAAAATAAAAAGCATCATCACAGACTATGGGCAATAGCTCAGAAAATTAAAAAGCATCATCACAGACATGGCCAAGAGCTCAGAAAATAAGGCAACTTATTATACTTGCTCATCATATCAGAAAGGAGGACATGCATCACATAGCAAGACCGCATGACTGACTATCGCACGAAACAGATTAAGGGAGAGGTGAGAGGGGGAATTAGATGTACGAAATACCCACGTCAACAAGCAGGAGCACCAGCAAAAGCCCAATAACAGGTGAGGGAGGTCAGATCTGCAAGCAGGCATGAAAGGCAGAGGGGATTACCATACACAACCTATGATTTTGTACTGCAAAAAATAAAAGAAAAATAAACTGAGACCAAAGATCACAGATACATACCACAAGAACAGCCAAGAACACGGATCTGGTGTCCTGCATTGAGATCAAGAAGAAAACGTGACCTAGGGTTTCGGATTCCGAGAGAAAAGATGGAGGAAGATTGGGGAAAACTCACCTAATTCAAAGAGGCGTCAGATCTACGACACCTGCAACAAATCGAGAGAGAGAGAGAGAGAGAGAGAGAGAGAGAGAGAGAGAGAGAGAGAGAGAGAGAGAGGCATTAGCATAGCAAGAATCGACGAAGAAGCGGCCGGACTTGAGGAAGAACAGGAAGAGTACCCACCGGCGGCGCAGAGGGAGAGCGATAGGGAGAAGAGAGGGAGGAGGCGGGAGTGCAGATATATAGGCGGTGAATGGCGGGAACGGGGGAGGTAACCCTAGGAGCTTCCCGCCATCTCCCCGCGCACGGAATCGCCAGGCGCGCGCGCTCGTGGGAGCACGGAGCGAGCCAGGCTGAGGAGGAACGGCCGAATCGCTCGTTCTTTCGGAGCCAGGCTGAGGTACGGCTTTTGCACGCGCGGGGCCTGGCTGGGGGAGAGGGACAGGCTACCAAACAGCCCCTTGATGGTGCCAAATGCAACACACCGACTTTGGGAGCTTGTGCCCTTTTCTCCTCGGCAACATGGAGGCTAGTTGTTAGCATCATAGTACTAATCAAGCTGATAATGATGAATTAAGCATCTGTGGTGTGTGCATGCGTTTCATACGCACCAACCGGACGACGCTGTCTTGTACAAATAAGATAACATATTCCTCTGCCCTTCATCTAAAATGGAGACACCTTGTTTACTTAAACTTATCAATCCGGCTTATCGACCATGGTACAATATTACAGTGTTCCTAGACAACATTAATCGGCTTCTTAGTCACAAAAACCATCAACGAACAGAGCGAGAGCTGGTGATCGATGAGATTTGGTGTCACGTTCACTGCCAAGACAACCAACCTGGATCTCTCTCGTAAAAGATACTAGTGATCACAGCCTAAACAAAACACCCCGTGACACTGCTGATTATGGACGGGAGAAAAAAATAGACAAATTAATCGTTTTGACGCATGCCACCTTGCCTTGTTGGGATTGCAAATTGGAAAGTTGAAAATACTGTAGCACTTTTCGTTTGTATTTAGTAATTAGTTTAATCATGAAATAAATAGGCTTAAAAGATTCGTCTCGTCATTTACAACTAAACTGTGTAATTAATTATTTTTTATTTAGATTTAATACTTCATGCATGTGTTCAAAAATTTAGGAGAATCTAAACAAGGTAGGCATAAGGCCAAGGTCAATTTGATCGTTGGAGGCATAACACTCGTACGTGGGGTACTGGTGCCGGCCGTGGCGCGGACCCTACAAAATCCTTCGCCCACCGACCACACGACTTGGAACCACCGCCATTCATGGCGAGCAGTAAAAACCGAGAGCGTGCAAACCATGGACTGGACCAGCTCCAGCACCGGCCCATGCTGCTGCTGCTAGTCTGTGCGTCAGTAAAGATAAGTCCGCGCTGTAAAAAAAAGAAAAAAAAAGGTGTGGTTGTCGAACGAACACGTATGAAATTGTTGTAAAAAAAAAAAGAACACGTATGGAATTTCCGCTAATCCACGCGAAAGCGGTTCGTTCCACCGGCCCATGCTGCTGCTGCTGCTGCTGCTGGCGCTACAGCGAGCAAGTGCGCGGGCCCTCCACCTCACGGCCCGACCGAAAAGTAAAGTCGGCGCTGTGAAGACAAACTGGTGGTGCCGGTGCGTGCTGCCGGTGTGGTGGCAACGGTCAGCTCGCCTCGGTCCTGGTCCTGGCACGCGCGCGGGGACTCTCCGCCGCAGACGCGGCGGCGTCGGTCCAAAGGCCGAGTGCGAGTCCAATGTCCTTTTCTGTCTCTCGCCCTACTAGTAGCAGCAGCCAGCAGCCAGCAGCCAGCAGCCAGCAGCGGGCGACGACCAAGCTTCGTGAGCTGTGACCTGTGAAAAGAAGTTGAGAATAATATGCCTGCCGCGATGCCACACGCCAGGACTTGCGGAGTTTCTCTCTGCCCGTGTACGTGCCGCCCAGCATCTACAGCACGGAGTCACCGACGACGCCTGCTGGTGCACACTGCCCCTCATTTCCTTTCATGCATCTTTCATTTCTCTGCTTGGGACACACGCGCAGCGACGGAGCTTGGCATCAAACAAAGGAGGGGCTAATTCATCTTGCATCTAACTTCTAGCTACTACAAACTACCTGTTTTCTTAGTTAAATATTAATTTTGAATGCATTCACAGGAACTATAGTGGAGCATCGTACGAGCAGGGGGATGCCCAGCTTAGCCTCCACAAGGCTCCGTCTCTGCACACGCAGGCCATGGTGGCCGGCTGACTCTAGAAAGGAAGGGGTTGGAGAGCGTTGATAGAGATTTTGACTTGTATATAGGATTTAAATTCCCCTCCCTATCGTCCCCTTAGAATGGAAGGAGTAGCATAAGGGTTTGAAAATTGGAAATTGTACAGCCAACCTACTCGCAGCATCACAGAGCGAACATGGTCAAGCAGTAAGGATGGCAACGGGTCGAGTTCGGATCGGGTGGAGTCTCCGTGCACCCAAACCTAAAACCCCAAGTCAAAACCCGAAACCGATTCGGGTGGAATTTCATAACCAAAACCAAACCCACGGATACCCAAAACCCGAACGGATACCCGAAACCCGAATAAATACCAAATATATACACATATTCACATGTATATATACACATATTCACATATATGTATACATATTTCAGATATCCATTGGATATCCACAGGTGAAAAATCGAACCCGAACCCGATAGGTTTCGGTACCCGAACCCGAAAATCGTGGGTGAAAAATTAGCCCTAAATTCGAACCCACAGGACCCGAAATCCACGGATAGCCGCCCCGAACCCGACCGGCTGGCATGCACTTCACATGGACGAACAAACAAACCAGGGGATCCGAAACCAAACAGAATCCAAAAAGCTATCATGTCCCCATCTCTCGCTTTCTCCGAAAAATCAGAGCCGGCATGCGGCGCCGCATCTGCTCGGCAGCCTCGGCTCGGCCGTGCCTGTCAGCCGGCCAGGGCCCCCACCCGAATCGCAGGATCCAAACCACTTACCACACACCACGCAGCACGCGAATCGCGTTGCGTTGCATCGCCGAAAGCAAAATAACAGGCAGCGGAGCCGCTTTCGTGTTCGCGCCGCCCGCCGGCTATTGATTCTGTGAAAGCGAAACGGACGACGGCGTCAGGCATGGATGGATGGAGACTGGTGACGGCTCCTGTTCCGCGATATTGGGCGGGCAAAGGGGCGGTGGCGTGGATGGACGGGGAGACGCCCCGCCGACGCCGACCGCAACGGATTTGTGGCCTCTCGTTTTGCTCTACTACTGCAACTAGTAGCGGTTCGTCCAGCAAGCAACCTAACTTGTTCGGTTCGCTCCCCTCTGCTCCGGCTGACGTCACGTCACGGCAGGAACAACTACATCGAGAAGCTGACCTTTCATGAAAGCTTCATTACATCGAGAAGCTCAGATTGAGGCTACGGGCTACCCAACAAGTATAGAATTTGTGCCAATTCATTCACGTAGCGTAAGATTTTAGCCAGATCAAAAGACGGCAGGCGAAGGCCGGATTTCTTGGAACGAGGCCAAAAAAGAAAAAGAATAAACGAAAATCGAATTAATTAATGGCTTGATTGAAGAACCGACGCATGCAACACAAGCGTTTTCGAAATCGAACGGAGAGCAATTTGAGCCCTCCGGATCAAATAAATTAAAACTCATGGCAACATATATCAGCTGCCGCTTGCAGTTGCAGGCAGCTTCACGAACCCAGAACCCAACACAAATGAAAAACGGGAGGAGCGTCACATCTCCTCCCATGAATGAATGAGTGATACATCGCCGCCGGCGCCGCCGTAGGCTAGGCTAGACGACGGTGTGCAGGATGATCTCGGAGGCGTCGAACCTCTGCCCCTGCTGCTTCATCATCATCGCCGCGGCCGCGGCGTCGCCCTTCCGGGCATCGCCGGCCGCCGCCGCGGACGACGGGGACCCGGCGGGCGGGTGGTAGTAGAGGCGCGCGGTCTGCGGGCAGTGGGAGTGGAAGCGCGCCGCGATGCGCACCCCCATGTCCAGCAGCTCCACGTACTTGCCCATCTCCAGCCTTCTCTTCTTCTCCTTCGCCTGCTCTGCAAAGCTCTGCTCGTCGATCTCGAACGGGAAGGGAAGATGGTTAGTGTTAGCTTCTGCTGATTGGATCCAGGATGGTAGCTAGCTCGAGTTACTGCTGCTTTTCGTGGAAGGCGGGGGTGTGCCAGGAGCAGGAGCAGGGCGCTGCGGCCATGGGACGGCGGCGGCGGAGAGGTGAGTTGCTCATGCGTGGGGGAAGGGAAGGAGATGGCCGGCCTCCTTTATACTAGGGGGTGGCGTGGCTAGTGCTAGTCCTCTTCAACGGGAGGGGTGGCTGGCGTGGGGTGGAGTAATTAATTAATTAAAATTTATTAATTTCTCTCGCGCTTTGGGTGTGTGTGGGCTGGCGGCAGTTAGGTGTGTGTTAACACCGCGTGGACCTGGTGGAGGGCCTGCTATGAACGGACCTCGCCGTTTTTACCATGTTTTTTTTTTCCGTTGTTCCAGATTTGCTGGAAGATAAAAACGTTTCTGCCATGGGAATTACAGTGGTTTTACCATGTTGCCATGTTTTTCCTTGCCTTTTTTTTTTTCTCCTTTTCTCGAGCACGGGGAAAAATGTACTCAGCACGTGGAGCTGCGTTGCTGCTCCGTTTCTGTCATGGACTAACGGACCTCAATCCCACGCTACTTGAAAGCGAAAGCACCTAGTACACACTCCGTGTTGCTTGGAGGACGGGACGGAACGGAACGGAACGGAACGGAAGGGAGGAGGGAGGTTCCTGTCTGTGCGTTCTGCTGTGTTGACGGAACGGAGAAGCCTGGCGAGGTGCGGCCTCGCCCAGATGAAGCCTAACTCCGCCTCCGCGTGGGCCGGGCTGGGCTGCCGCCGGTCGGTACGAGTGTGTGGTGCCCAGGACGACTTGACTTTTGCGATTTTTTTTTTCTAGCCAAAAATACGTGTACTAGTAGTACGTGCCACCGGTAATGCTACTTTTGTTCAACAACGACTCGTGCCAGTACTACTGCTACTCGCTGGGAGGGTTTGTTCCGTTCACACGCGCCGCGTCGGCGTGGCTGGCGCGCCCCGCTCGGTGTGTCGTTGCCTCGTTGGTGGGTGCCTGATGGTGCCGAATGCAGCGCACCATTCAGCATTAGCACGGGACTTTGGGAGCTTCTGACCTTTTCTCCTTGGCAACATGGAGGCTCCTTGTTAGCAATATCATAGTACTAATCAAGCTGATAATAATGAATTAAGCATCTGTGGTGCGTGCAGGCATTTCCCACGGAACAACCAGCCGATGCTGATATATTCTTCCCTTGATTTTCTTCTTGTATATATTTACAAATAATATAGCAGATTCCTCGGTCCTCCGCCTCAAAAGAAGAGTGGACGTTGCCGATCGATGAGATTAGTGTGAGATTTGGTGGTTGCCTCGGTCGCTGACACCTTCGCAGGCATTTCCCATCCCCACCTGCTCGCAACGCCTACGAAGCGATGGACTCAAGTTTTCAAAAGTCAAAAGAGAAAGGAAATTAGTTAGGGGCTGAAAATTACTCCCTCTATACCGACAAAAAAAAAATGTCGTTCTAGCAACTGACGAGAGTACCAAGGAAGCCTACTGAATAGCCTGCTGACCCCTATAATCGCAAGTGAAGCAGCTGCATTAATTGATGTACAAACAAGGATGCTCATTTCTGCCATGGTGGGAGAAAGGCTACGGTAGTAGGCTTGGCAACATTGCAGGGGCGACACTCTTTGCGTGACACATCGTCGACGCTTAAACGACGGTATTTCTAGGACGGAGGAGGGAGTAGTCCTCGGTCTTGTTTAGATAAGGGGTTAGAATTCGACTCCTGTAGCACTTTCGTTTATATTTAACAAATATTGTCAATCACACCAACCAGCCAAAAGATTCATCTCGTGATTTCAAACTAAACTGTGTAATTAGTTATTTTTTACCTACATTTAATGCTTCATACAAGGGGCTAAATATTTGATGTGATGGAGAGAGAGTGAAAAAATTCTAATTTTTGGGCAATCTAAACAAGACCCTCTTCTTTTGGCCCTTAGCGCTCCATTCGTCCATTAGCCCTTGCAAGATACTAGTCTAAAGGAGGCTAAAAGTGGTAACAAGTGACATTACTCTCTCTCTCTACTCTCTCTTACACCTTTTAATCATGTATCCAAACAGACTAAACTTTAGCCACTTCATTTCAACGGTTCATTTTTTGCTCTAAGCTAGACTTAGCCAAGGAAATCCAAACCGTTGTAAACAAGCAAAGGACGTTTGTAAATACAAGCGCACTTATAATTTACGAAGTCGAGTGGACCATCAACAAAGCAAGAAGTTTACGGTTGGAATTTCAAAGACTACTAGGCAAAGGAAGGACAAAATGAATTTAAGATTTCGCCTCCGAATATATCGAGATTTGCCCTGGTCGGTTTCGGCTTCCGGCTGCCTAGCGGGCTTACGGACGTGCACTAGTGACAGCGTGTCCTTACTCCACATGTCCGTCTTCCGAAAACACTTATGGTTATTAGGTTCAGTCTTTGCATTGCATTGCATATCCACGCGGGCGAAACCCTAACTCCGCGCCGCCGCACCCTCCCTCACCTCCTTCTCCGCCGCGCCGCCACCGGAGCAGGCAGCCGGCAAGGCCAGCGCTGCCTGCCATGATGGCGGCGGGGCCATGTTTCTGGTGGAGTGGCGGCGCTGGAAATCACATTTCGGAGGGGCATCTCGCCGGCGCTGCGTGGGGCACGGCGAGGCCGTCACTCGCGGCCGTGGTGGCGCCAGCCAGGAGCCCGGGCAGTAGCAGGCGGCGAGGATGGAAGTTCTCCAATCGGGGCGGCGCCCGGATGTGCGGCGGCGGCGGTGAGTGACGTGGTCGCCGATCCACCGTCGTCCGCGAGCGCGGCGGCGTCAGCTAGGAGACCGGGCATGCGCAAGGTGGACCGATGGTGGTGGGCTTCGTCGCCCCCCCCTCGTCGCTCCTCCGTTGGAGACGGTAGCGCGCTGGGGGCCAGGAGCATGGGGGCGCAGGCGGCGAGGATGGATGGGTTCTCTGGTCGGGTCGGAGCCCGGACTTGCGGCGGCGGCGGTGAGCGACGAGGTCGCCGATCCACCGTCGTCCGCGACCGCGGCGGCGGCGGCGGCCAGGAGATCGGGTAGGCGCAAGATGGATCGATGGTGGCGGGCTTCGTTCTTGGAGGTGGTGCACTGACGGAGGTTGGTCGGAGTTTTGTCTGGTCGGCTTGCTGTTCCATGGCACTTAGCAGGTGGCTTCAAAGAGGTCCTTCCTCGGCCGTGGTGGAGTGGTGGCGCTGGAGTTGATCTGCTCCATGAGCGGTGACCCGTGTAGATCGGCTGCCCACTGGCTCTTCGCTGTACCTGCTGCGCGGTGGTGGCAACCGGCCTAGCGGCTACGACGGTGGCCAAATCAAGACAGAGGCGACGGCGGGGCAACTCGTCGGCGGCGCCCATTTGGATCGTTGGCAAAACGGTATGGCTTTTGGTGGGCGTTGGTATGCTACCATGTTTCGACGACGGTGACGCCTGTGGGTGCCATATTCCTCGTTGGAGGTGTTGTCTTATTTTAGGATGATCTCTCCAGGTGAAAACCATACACCAGTGCTACTGGTGGGCAATGGTGGCGTCTTCGGATGTTATTTCCTTGTTGAAGGCTTTGTTTTGAAAGATCTCTTGGTTCGTCGGCTTTAGTGCCGGCATCATGGTGGTTCCTTTGCGCATCTACCAAGTGCTTCGTGCCGTTGCCAAGATCGCGAGCTCCTTATTGGAGATGTATTCTTTCCGTCAGTTTATTTCTTTTATTTAGTTGTACCAGTGTTGTCTGGTGACTTTGGTCTTACCTGATACACTGGTTACCTTTTTGTAATAATTGGTCCGATTCTACCTATTGGTAGATGAAGCCGGGTATGAAATATATTCTTTATCTAAAAAAACTCCACATGGCCGTCTCATCAACATTTATAAGGGCCCTTGCCAAGCAAAAGACGGTAATTGGAATAGAGTTTTAGACATGTATCAATGGAGTAAGAACTAAACACTTAGTTTTAGCCATGCATTTGGCTTGGAAATCAACATGCTTATTGCTTCATGTATATGTTTAGCATAGTGAGACATGCTTCATCCAAACCTTTACTTAGCCTTTTTTTTCTACGTTAATTTAATTAATATATAATGCTAGATTTTTTTTTTCGAGCAAGTAATGGTAGAAGTTGTGAGTACTAGAAGAGCGAACCAAAATGTGGAACGGACAAGCCATCATCACGGCTTGCTCCCATCAGCAATCACAGTATCCACACCTCACACCTTTTTTTTTTCTTTGGACAAGAGATCACCAGGAACTTTGGTTGCGTCGATTTGAGGCACAAGTCACGATCTGCACTGCAGGCAAAGCTCCTTTTGCAATAGCGAAAAGTCATAGGGCCGTGGGCGAGCGAGACAAGTATTTGGCCCAGCTTTGAGCTGGCCTGTCCGCACGTGGGCTTAGGTGTGTACCAGTGCATGGGCCCTGATTCGCACGTCGCACGCTCGCTGTATCCGTTCCCGTTGTACGGCCTCTCAGCACATGGGCTGTACGCCTGTCCGACTTCAACAATTGAGCGATTCGATCGAGTCTGCACGCTGACGGCGCGTTGCCGATGAGACCCCTAACCCCCGCCGCCGGCGATGAAGTCTACAGCCTGAGTCTGCGGCCAGCCGGCAAGACAGTGACGAAACACGCCATGAATAGCACAGCAGACATGGCACGGGCACGATCAAATGAATAGTTAAGGTCCGTCCACCCGGGAACCACAGTCCACAATGACCGAGTCTAATTGCCTTTTGGCACGATCTAAGAGTGTACACAGCAGACATGGAGTTAGACAACCCTTTTTGCCCCTTTTTGCCCTCTTTTTTTTTTTTGTCATTTGTGAAAACACCTGGACAGTTCGTCGTACTACTTGTTGATAAGCCTGACGCTGAAAAGATAATTAAAATCATAAATCCAACGCATTCAGCTTGTTAATGGTCGTTGGGAAATAACTGAAACGACAGCCTGAATGCGAGGCACTATATATGTGATAAGTCTGAGTTCTGTGAGGCTGTCAAAATCCTCGTCTGCTAATGGTGATTGTGATAGGTGAACACAACCCCAGCCGATTAGAGAACAAGTACAACAATTTGCCGTAACCAACAAGATGAGATAGATCGAGGAGAGAAGCAAGGCAGAGAGAGGTCAGGTTGGTTTGGTAGTTGTCGTTAGATTTCAGTGCTCTGCTTGACAAGTTTGCCTATTATCATCTATTTAGTTGTAGAAGAGCCGTGACAAGCTCAAGATACAGTGTTGTGTTGACACCTCAGTATGATGTGTGTGGGCCTGTGACCTTTTGATGGAACGATCGATAAGCAATTTCCATATAGACCAGCTGGTAAGCCGTAGGCGGGCATTATCCATGGAGTGATTGTTAATTATCGACCTGTTTTATCTTGTAGCCGAGAGTATATAAGAAACGTGAATCTCATGCATCGACTTCCACGACTCGATTAAACTCACTCATGCGCCAAAAATCAATTCGCCGTGCAGCTAGCTCTTCATCACCCACAACGCTTGTACCCTGAGCATCGGCCACACAAGCCACAAGACCAAAAATCCACACAATTAATCAGACAGCAGCGGTCTCCTGCTCGCGTGCGGCTGCACGGAGCTTGGCGTGGGCGCCGGTCAGCGGTGGCTGGTGGCCCGGGTGGCTCGTTCTTGCCCTGCGATGGTCTTCAGTGGCGCCGCGGTGGCTAGGTGAGTATTCCCCCCCCCCCCCCCCTTTTCCCCTTGGTCTCTCTACCGTATACCTTGCTGTTTGGGGGAACCACACCAGCGAAAGCTATGCCGAACTGCCGACACGATGACAGCGGCGCCTTTGGGCGTCGTTCCCCTCCTTGGAGGCGTCATCATGGTGTGGTTCCCCCACTCGATCGGTTGCAGTAGGGCTTCGGCTGCGCCATGGTGGTGTGGCCGGCAGCGGCTTGCTTGGTTTGGCGCTGGCGTCGTGGTGGCGTGGCTGTTGCCAAGCAGGGGCGCCAGTGGTGCCATGGTGGTGTGGCTGGGGCTCCGGGTTGCTGGACCAAGGTGTTGGGGCTCGACTGGCGTGGGTGGAGGAGAAGCGGCGGCGGTGCGGCACGGCAGCGATAATGTTGGTGAGGCCCGTATCGATGTCCCAATTCGACCGGGCGAGGTGAAGGCCACTGTATTTTATGATATCTTTGAAGCTTTTTGTGTTGTGCTCTTGGGACAGTTGAATTTTTGGCAATGGCGAGATGATGGTGAGGCGGCGGAGTGGCTCGATTTTTTCCTTCTCACCCCCGACGGCGGAGGAAACTCGGGACCTCGGAGATCCAAGGAGTAGTTTCAGAGTGGTTATGCGGTTGATGTCCCAATCCGACGCGCTTGAGTGGCAGTTGTCAGTTGTCTTGGAGATCCGGGATCTGGGGTGGAGTTTCGTTTGTTGGGTGTGTTTGGTGTGGCTTGGGACGCTCTTTTGTCCTGCCTTAGTTTGGTCGTAGCTGGGAGTTCGGTGACCAAGTGTGCGTTGCTTGGAGTTGACGGGACTCTTTGGCCTTGTTGTCGTAGTTGAGTAGTTTGGTAGTTTAGTTGGGTCAGTTGGCCAAGTCGAGTTGTAACTTGGTACTTAAGTGTGCATTGGAGTAGGGTACCCTCCAATTTATCTGGTTTTTCTGGCCCGGTTTCCAGTCAAAAAACTGGGCTGGCACTTGCCTTTTCTTTTCTTCGTCTAATAGAAATCCCGGCAAAGTTTTTGTCGGCCTTTCGAAAAAAAATCAGACAACAGCCGTGTCCATTAATACACATCGAGTCCCGGGCCATGGTACCGTGTTCACTATCATCGTTGCCATTTAAGGTAGGAACTGCAACGACCATTTCGATCATGACTGAAATCCCACCAATTTGACCGTGATTCAAAGCGTTGTTTTCATCCACGACGTTTTCCACATGCACCGTTAACTTGACCACCATGTCTGGTCGACCTTTATTGAATAATAAGCCAACATCAATCTAATCTCCACAATTAGACGAATCCCTGTTGATTGCAACCCATTGGATGGCATTTCGAGACAACCACTCAAACTTACCAACTCAACCAATCGAGTCGCTGATCGTCGTCATGCTCCATCTTCCATCAGGTCCCTTCCCTGTATATCTCTCACGATCATCTATAAATCTAGCTCTTGATACCTCTTGTTAGAGTATATTGTTAGATGATCTAAACATATCTACTAACCAATGAAAATGAAAGCATAAACATGATAGAAGAAAATATGCAAACCAGAACGACACTAGGTGATGTTCTCTTAACAAGGTTCGGCCATGCATGTGTCTACATCCTTAGGGCAAACTACGGGTGCTCCTTCCCGATAAACCATCTGTTAAGCCGTCCCATGGTTACAACACATGTTGTCTCATATATATATGACCTCCTACTATAACTCTATCAAAGTCAGCATATCCAAATTGTACACGTATTCTAAGACTCGACTCGCTATATAATTAACAGACCGGACAAGGGAGTCTCAAGTTTCAAATGCCATTTGATTCGGCTCAATCACGCGCCAAAAATCAAATCGCCATGGAACTCTTCCTCACCTCATTCGCTCCACTTCTCCTCGTTGTACTCTTCCTGGCTATCCTTCTCCAATTGGTCGGCTACCAGCTGTGCCAGGACCCTAGGAAGCAGCCTGACGATGGCCATGGCCTCAATGTGTACCCTCTCCTCGGCACGCTCCCGCACCTGGTCAGGAATCGACACCGCTTCCTGGAGTGGTTGACCAGCGTCCTGCAGCGCAGCCCTACGCACACTATGTCCTACAAGGCCCTCTGCTTCGGCGGCGGCGTCTTCACCGCCAGCCCGGCCAACATCGAGCACATCCTCAAGACCAACTTCGGCAACTACCCCAGGGGCGAGGCCACGGTGTCCATGGTCGAGGACCTTCTCGGCGGTGGCATCTTCAACTCCGACGGCGACCAGTGGCTGCGGCAACGGAAGGATTTCAGCCACGAGTTCAGCACGCGCTCGCTCAGGGCGTTCATAGCTGATGCCGTCCAGTTCGAGGTCACCGAGCGGTTGCTGCCGCTGCTGGGCCGGGGGCGTGACGGCCGCACTCTGGATATGCAGGACGTGCTCGAGCGCTTCGCGTTCGACAACATCTGCAGTGTTGCCTTCGACGGGGACCCAGCGTGCCTCGCCGAGGGCCATGACGATGACCATGAAGGCACCGCCCAGAGCTTGGCCGCCGTGGAGTTCATGCGCGCCTTCGACGACGCGCAGAACGTCCTCGTTGTCCGGCTCATGTCACTTCCCAGGTCGCTGTGGTGGGTCAAGAAGCAGCTCAATGTGGAGCCGGAGAGGCGGATGCGCGCGGCGCTCGGCAAGATCCGCGACTACACCGACGGGATTTTCCGCGAGCGCAGGGAGAGATCTGGGCTGGTGCGCAGCGAGTGATTTCGTGTCGCGCCTCGCCGCGCGGCGAGAGCACAACGACGAGAGCCTCCGGGACGTGGTCACCAACTTCCTCCTGGCCGGCCGCGACACCACCTCGTCGGCACTGAGCTGGTTCTTCTGGCTGGTGTCCGGCAGGCCCGACGTGGAGGACAGGATCGTGCGCGAGATCCGCACGGTGCGCGAGTCGTCGTCGGGCACCACGACGCCGACGACGTCGTTTAGCCTCGACGAGCTGCGCGGCATGCACTTCCTCCACGCCGCCATCACGGAGTCCATGCGGCTGTACCCGCCGGTGCCCATCAACACGCGCAGCTGCGACCGCGACGACGTCTTGCCCGACGGCACGTTCGTGGGTGGAGGGTGGCAGGTGAGCTACTCCTCCTACGCGGTCGCACGGGTGGCGGACGTGTGGGGGGACGACTGCGAGGAGTTCAGGCCGGAGCGGTGGCTCGACGGCGGCTGCGTGTTCCGGCCAGAGAGCCCGTTCAAGTACCCGGTGTTCCACGCCGGGCCGAGGGCGTGCCTCGGCAAGGAGATGGCCTACGTGCAGATGAAGTCCATCGTTGCCAGCGTGTTTGAGAGGTTCACCCTGCGGTTCGTCGGCGACGAGGACCAGCGCCCGGCGCTCGCGCTTGCCCTCACGCTACGAATGAAAGATGGCTTGCCGATGCAAGTGTACGAGAGGCACTGATCGAGGAAGGCCTTGGCATATAGTCAGCTCACACGACGGCTGGATAGAACTGTCTATGTCATCCACGTCAGCTCATTTATTTGATCGTATGATATGACTGGGGCAAGAAAACTAGAATTTTTTTTTGAAAGTCCGGCAAAAGTTTTGCCGGGATTTCTATTAGACGAGGAAAAGAAAAGCGCAGTGTCACCCAGTTTTTTACTTGGAAACCGAGCCAGAAAAACCATACAGTTTGGAGGGTACCCTACTCCAACATACACATAAGTACCAAATTATAGCTCAACTTGCGCCACAAAAGCGCCAACTCGACTCAGCTCAGCTCCGCACTTGGTCGGATTGGGACATCGACAACAAGCCTCTAAACCGCGTAGAGCTCGGTCGGATTGGGTCATCGACACGAGCGCCTGACATGAAACAGCTAGGAGCTCCACTGACGCCAACTCAACAAAAATCAACAAAAACTAAAAACCTAAAAACTAAGCAACTAAAGCAAAAACCGCCAACCAACACCAACCACGAACACGTTGACGGAGACGACGAAGTAGCACTGCCCAAGACAACCCAGCCGAGTCGAATTCCACAACGACGCCATCAAGAAGGTAACGACGTCAAAGCGCCGCCGTCGTCCGTCCATGACAGGACTAGGTTCTCACCCATGGAATGTGCTAAGGACGCGACGCCCTCAACAGGGGAACGACACCCACGAGTGTCGCCGTCGCCAGGCTTTCGCCCAAAACAACCCCAGCACCGACTTGAACAAGGAACTCAGGACCCCACCAGCCACCAAGCCATCGCTGCCAGCCATCAGAAGAAGCCTCACCAGAGTAGACGCGCCGGCCACACGAGCAGCCGCAAAGCTGCACCAGCACCCCGCAAGACCAACTGCCGAACACCAGCCCCCCGCCACCGTGAACAACCACCAACCGCTCGCCGAAGCCGTAACCGCTGCCGACCACCGCCGTCGGCCGAGCTCCCGCCGCAGGCACCGCCACCCGCTGAAAGTGCCGGAACAGGAGCAAAGCCCTGGACCAACACCCCCATGGGCGCCATGGCCTCCATCTTCATAACGGCCACCCCATGACGACAGTCAGAGGCATGGGGGGAGACGGCAAAGACGGATCCGCCCCCCAACGCCAACACACCCCCATCCACCGCCACGGACGGCCACCACGAAGAGGAGGCGAGGACGAGTAGAGGGGAGGGAGCCCCTCCGCTGCCCCCCCCCGCACCGAAAGAGGCGGCCGCCCGCCGACGCCCGCGCCAACGAACCTCGTCGGAGAGGAGCGGTCATCACCGGGTCCGGCACGACGGCAGCGCCGCCGCGGCACCGCAGGCCTGCCGAAGCCACAGCCGGCCACACCACCACGGTGTCGCTGAGAAATCGCTCCACCATCGCCGAGCACCCCCATCCCCGCAGCCGGCGGTCGCCAGCCAGCCAAGACCAGCCACCAGCTGCAAGGACCCAGGCCACCAAAGAGGGGGAGGGGAGGGGGGGCGAGCAGCAAGCGCCGACCACCAGCGTCGTCACCTGCAGGAGCCAACCCGCAACCCCACCAGATCCATCACAGGGACGCCGGATCCGGCCACCCCCAAGACAGATTCACGCAAATCGAGGCCCCGGCGGCCGGAACACCGCCGGAGACTCACCATCCCAAGCCAGGCAGCCGAAGAGGAAGAGCACTGCCGCCACCAACACGCGAGCCATTGCGCTGGCCAGCGCCACCGAGGACCGGCCCAGCGTCGCCAAAACCACCACCGGGAGGAGCAGAGCTCCGCCGTCGCCTTCCTCACCGGCCGCGCCGGCCACCAACTCAGGCGGCAGCGCGGGGAAGAGGAGGGGGGGGGGGGGCAGAGACGCCGCCACCTCCACACCCGGGCCGCCACCGCAGCCGAGCAAGGCGCCGGCCCCGCCCGCTACCCGCCAGCCCCACCGTCGCCGGGCCGCCCGCCCCCCGACGCGGATCCGGCCGGTAGGACACCGGATCCGAGCGCAGGGCCCCGGAGCGCCCACCAAGGGCCGCCCGCCGTTGACCGCTGCCGGGAAGGGAGCGCCGCCACCAACAACGCCACCTGCCACGAACGCGAGGAGAGAGCCCGGCCGCCACCTTCATCGCGTTCGGCCGGGCTCCCGGCTTCCGGCTCGGCGGCGGCGGGGCCAGGGGGTAGAAGGGGAGGGGCGGCAGAGCTACGGTGCGGGCGCTCGCCCGGGTCGCCCCTGGAGGGGGAGCGACGCGGGGGGAGAAGATCCAAAGGCTCAGAATGCACAATTTCCTGATTATGTTCTAATCAAACTAATCAATTGGTGGATACGTACGGGTCATAAGGTTGGAGCAGGACGATTGCTTGCACGTAAGCCCTAACCTGTAGTCCAAGTCCCTCTCACATAATAAAATAAAATAAATATAAATGTGCATCTTATATTTTTATAAATAAAGTTGAATCGGGTGTACTATGCAGATGCTAATTATTGTTTTATTTCTATAAGCTTGGTTAAGTTTAAAAAAGTTCCACTTACCACTTAGAATAAACTAAAACTCAATGTATTTTGGGATGGAGTTAGTTGAAAATATATCACTACTGATTGGAGTGACCAGTATCTTAGAATAAACTAAAACTCAGTGTCTTAGAATAGCAGGATATCATTTGGTATCCTGTCACAGACATAGCTCAAAATAAATAAAATCTAACTAGGATCATATATGTATGGCCTGTGTCTCTGTAATCAATAGTTTGCGGTTTTGTCTGAAATAAAAGGAAAGGATTTAAAACTTGTCAGAAAAGTGGCAGGAGATAAACCACTGCTAATTTTGGAGTAGCCTGTCTTTGATCAATTAATACTACTTATCGGGTGCTCTCTATATATGTAGACTGTAGTACATATAAACTCTTCTAGGATCGTGACGATTTTTTTTTTCCTTTCAGACATGTTGAATTACACAAGGTCCGTGGATGCACTACTGTTTTTCTCGTTTCTTCTTCTCGGATACTTCGCTGCTCATGCTCAGGGGAATGGTAAGTGAAAACTGCACAAACAAGCGTACTTAATTAGGTAGATAATTTAGGAAATGTTTACCATTACCGGTACCTACGCTTTTGTTAAATTACTCAAGAAATTACTCCTACATTATAATGCGGATATATATCTACAAATAATCTATTGCTAATATATTTTACAGTTATTTCGGTCAAAAATATATTTTACAATTATTCTCGAGCCATCTCTATGATTTATTGGTAGAACGCTTACTCTTTATTACCTTTTCACAAATAGGTCATGGCACATGAAGTGTGTGCTCCTGCTCCAGCTCCAGCTGAACAAGGAGTTCTACGAACAAGACCACAATGTAGACGAGTATTGCTTCCATGCAAGGGTAACAAGTGCTACTGTTGTATTGGGGGCGGAACTCGTCGGTGTTATGCTAACCTAGCTCAGTGTAGACATGCCTGCGCCTAAACACAAATTAATCAAGTTCGTTATTTAGTATGATCTGATGTGACGGGAGGCAGTATTTTGAATAATATATGAGGGAATTAAACATGATATGAACAAATCACAAAAGAAAATTAGAAAGAATAGTCTCCTACTACCTTTTCCAGAAGGTGCGCCTCTCGATGAGTAATGTCACAAAAACTGGTGTGTTGATATTGGTGCAGATTCCAATTTTTTTATTTTTCTTTTTTGGTAAAAAGCCTATGATTTGAGGGTGGTATAGTCCAATTGCTGACGTAGAATTTGCATTGCTTGCATTGCATGGGCCGGGAGCCCACCTGGTGCACTTGTCCATTGAACTTTGCGGCCCAACGGACACTGACGCAGTACACGGCATTCCTCCCCCCTTTCAAACTCGGCTGCCTCCATGCCGATGAAGAAAAATGCCACCAGGATCCCATGGTACTTGTACATGTTTCATGCTTGTATTTGTAGGCTAACATCCCCTCTTCTTGTTTAGTCAATTACCGTGCATATTTCTCTGGATACACCATGGTCTGTACCTGCATATCTCAGCCTAGCATGTAATATCTGGGGATGCACTAAAATAGCGTACACACACTACCTGAATTACCAACATCGCGAGGATGTTCATCTTTACCCACTGCAGAATTCTTCTGCTAACTTATAAAAGGTCTAGAACGCTCAATGGATGCAGAGCGAGAGCCGGTAGAGCTCTTGTTGCCATGACAATGAGAACCAGAGGTCAGAGTGTCCAGATGCAGAAACGAAGAGGCGTGCAGCTCGATGTAGGCCAAACCACCTGGTCCGGAGCTAACCTGCAGTCGCCATCGTTTGAGAAATAAAGTTCATCAGGGAGCTCCAGCAGTTGGTATGTCCCTCTGATCGGCAGATCATACAGACAGTTCAGAAAATTCACTCATAACAGCAACGAGCAATCCATACACATCCCCTAGTAAACTTGAAACAATCAGCATCGTGCTAATTTTGGCATTCTGCCCATGTAACTGCAGCAACTTGAATAAGTGTATTAGGAGCTGATAGATAAAAGTATGCAGAGGGCCTTTAAGCGTAGTATCTTCGAGAACTGGCAGGAAGATTGCAGTTAGCAGTTAGCACTGAACTTTCAGTACAAGTAAAGTAAGCCACATGATGGTGCTACTATGAAACTTTAGCTTCTTGCTGTCAACTCAAGTTGAAGAATCAATCCAGAGATCACTAGCCAAAACAAAAGTGCATTATCATCTCACCTTTTTTTTATATAAAAAAAAGAGCATCATCATGAAAATTGATTATGGGCACAATGGGTTCTCCCGTGGTACACAAGTAATCTCATGAAGGACTTTGCTGTTCTGCATATGAGTTAGAATAGATAATTGGTAAGTACTCTGTTTTCTATTACCAATTCCACTGAAACACATGAGCTGGTATTCGTGAGGCATTTAAGCACACTTCTGCTGCCTTAGATCTCTTCATCTCTTGTTAGCTCAAAATGCACACATGGAACTATCACATCCTGTGTGTAGAGCAGTTAATTCCATAACGAACTGCCAGTTCAGCTTGTAAGGAAGTCAGGTTACCAAGCTTGGACTTGGATGCTACCACACTAGGTGTATAGTAAAATCTTCGTGTGACAGTATACTCTTGGGCCGAAGCTGAACTTACACTTCATACTGGGAACTTAAATCTGCAAATTGTTTCTCACTGAATCGCCTAACTGGCCAGATACCAGAACACACTTGTAAGCTCTCAATGTGATAGACCAATAAAGCTTCATCTGAATGCTCAGTAGCGTTCTCTTTATGCTGAACTAACAGGGAAGTGAAAGTGGTAGTACCTTGCAAGGACCTTAATCTTTATGTTCAGATCACCCAAGATTCACTGACATCACCACAACACATTCCAGGTCTAGCCAGGTACTCTGTAGTTGTTGCAGCCTGGAGGTGGCATTCTGAGATGACCGCTAATAGAGTCCTCATCGATCATGTTGAAAGACAGCCATGGCGTCGGGCACAAAGCAAACCCATTACTCATCTTCATAGGTACCAGGTTCGGGCCATAGCTGCTGACCAGCAGTTGGCACAACCACGACACCAGGCTGACAATCAGAATCACTATGTCAATGCCCACAATAAGTTACAGCTCAGATACACTACATTATACATACATCTGCAAATGCCGCCACACAATGACAAAATCACAATATGTCATTCCAACAGCTCATCGGCTGCCCGCTTGGTTCTCACAGAGTCACAGGACTGACTCGGTTACCCCATACAAAACCTTTAAATTTACAAGACGGAACAGTGCATGGCCTCTGGTAAGCCAGGTTCTTACCAGAACAGGGCAAAAATAATCCAGCAACAAACAACTGTTGTCAGGGCATGAGGCCATCTTTTTGGTGATCTAAGGTATAAACTAAAATGAAAAATGGCATGTGACTGAAATGCTTTATGAGTAAGGTTTGTACAGCAAAGTTCATGGCACTTGGCTCTCCCACTTTCTTCATGGAAGCCTTCAGGTCTTCGCTGGATTTGGTGACCCTGGATTTAGTAGCTGCTCCAGTCCTTGCAAAGCTCTTTGGAGAACATTGTGCCTTGCTGCTAACATCTTTGGATTTCCCAATGCTGTGACGATGTAACCGGCAGCATACTGTACTGCCATTTCCTCCCTCAGGTGTATGCTAAGTTACAAGGATACGGATATGCGTATCGGTACCAGATAATGCCAATTTCCCAAAAAAACCGATACGCGGATATGTTTAATATTTTAAAAAAATAAAATAAAAATAATAATCCCAAAGCTTCAACTCATGAGTAACTACTCAGTTGTGACATGATCCCAAAGTGGAGCCTTGATGTTTGTTGTGTTCGTGGCTGCAGATCCTACACTAGCACTTGCACTTCCACTAGCAGCGCTCAAATTGGGAGACGCCATCTACTGCATAGATCGAGAATGGGGAGAGGGGTGTCACTGCAGCTCTTTCTCTGTGTCAATTTTGGTGACTTGGCACGAGTTGGAGGCACCTGCAAAAGAAAAGGCAAAAAGTTAAAGGCTCACACTAGTACATGCTAAAAGCAGGAAAGCTTATACAGCTTTCCATTAATTTAATCAACAGGTTACAAGTATAAATTAATGTAAAAAGATATTTTTAAACTGATTGTATATACATGTTATGCTCCTTTTGGTGATTTATATCAGTATGGGTGCAGGAACATTACAAGGTTGTAGTTCAGAGAGTAAAAAAAGTTACATTTCTTCTGACCAAGTCGATGATGAAAACGGCAAACATTTGTTTTGCGAGAATCAAATGAAAAAGAATTGTGTGCCCAGAAAATGAAATTTACAATTATGGCCAGACACAAGGAAATAATGTCATATGAATTTAGAAACCCAGGAATCATGATATTTCAAGCATAGTTTCCTTGCACAAAATATAAAGATACTACGGAGTATATGACTATATGTTAACATGAGGTATATAAAAGAATCAGGAACACACAAAGGAACAACATTGGACCCTAACCTTGAATTTAGTGTCTTGGCACCCAAAGAAAAGCCACACAATGAAAGGAAAAAAGGATACGAAGAAGTGACAGAGTCCTCTTCTTGACTGTGAGAAGTATTGTCAGATTGGAGAGGCTTCCTGGGTGTGACTGATGGACTCTGCAAATCCACAAACAATACAAAGTTTGTCACTAGAGTTGTCTGCTTTCATGTCCAATTTTGGCAGCGTAAGACAAATAGAAGATGGTCTGAGAAACAAAGATGAGTAGATGAAGCCCAAACGGTACAGTTCAAAGGAGGGTACAGATGACTACCGGACCTCCGTTACCGTGCTGACAGAAGACTCCTGCTGATGAATCAGCTTGAGCAGGTCTGGGTTTATAGACACATCTTCCTGGCCGTTGCTGTCCATATGTGAATTCATAGCATAAGGGTTCTGCTGCCTTCCTGAAGAATCTCACCATGGCTGCCACTCACAATTTCCTCATGATCAGCATTTCCATTAGGTGGACATATAACTACACAATCTGATTCTTCATCAGTAGACATATCAACAACATTTTTCCCCAATGCACTGCATTTTTTTATTAAAAAACACATATAAATATTTGTGTACTGCAGAATCAGATGGAGCCTTTGGAGAGCCTTACATATCAAATCATAAAGAATAACAGAAGAATAATAGAGTCAAACAGGACTATAACATGGCACTCCCATAGTCCCATCAATTGTTTATAACCAAAGAAGGAACAACTAATTAACTTGTATTAACACACGAGCAAGACTTCTTTCCCTAGGTAATGTTTGCAGCTTGTGCTATAAGTAAATCAAGCTTCCACTCCAGAGAAGCAAGCTGCTTTTTCCAAATCACAAATTTCAGCTCTAATGAGCAAGCTTTGAGCCACTAAAAGAATACAGAAAATAATCCAAAAGCCGAGAGATCTAAACAAACCGTTAACAGGATAAGCATCTGCTCAACATTGAAGGAATCTTGTCGCATTAGTGTATGACCCACTAAACTGTCTGATTTCCAGGTAAGGTCAGACTCGTAATGTTTGAAGAGAAATTTTCTTAGGAGACAGAATTGAAATGTTAAGAGTCAAATACCCAAATGGTGCCTTATTAAGCATCTTAGAAACTTAGGCAACAAGTCAGTGTAGATCATTTGCCAAATGAAATGAGGAGGTGCATATAAATGACATAGGCAAGGCATGCAGGTAAAACTCCCAAAAAATGAAAATGGCCAAACCAGAGTACAACTGACAGGTTCCTATATTTATTATTTAAAAGGGGGATTTTATCAGCTTTGCAAGGGTTGTAAGTGTTGGAGTATAGGCCCATGAGGCAAAGCCCATAAGGCCCATGTATGCAACTATATACCCTTCTAGAGTTACCCTAATGCAATACAGAGAGAATATTCCAATCAACATGGTATCTGCTGGGTAGGAAACCTCCCTCCCGTTCTCCTCCCCGATCCAGCGCCGCCGGGGATTTCGGCCGCCGCGCGCCGCCGCCGCCGCCGCCATGGCCGGCCGGCCGAACCCCCCTCCTCCTCCCCACTACTTCCATGCCTTTCCCCCGCTCTCCTCGACCTCCTGGGCGCACATCGCGGGCGGAACAGCTCCTCCTGGGCGCACATCGGAGGTCCGTGCGGTCGCTCCCTACCCGCCCGGCTTCGGCCCGCCTCTGCTCGGTGCGGGCGGCCCCTCCCGTCCTGCTCTCGTCTTCGCTGCGGACGCGGAGGGGGCTGGCGGCTCGGGCGACTCGGGTAGGGAAATCCCGGGTGGCAAGGAGCCCTCCCTCGATCCCGACGATGGAGACACCACACCAGCGGGCGAGCTCCCTCCTCAGCCCTCCTCCTCCCGCCTAGATGCTGCTGGGGCCGCTGCTGCATACGCTGCGGCGGTCTCTCAGGCCACAGCGGCAGGCCTGGCACCTGCGGAGGTGGCCAGGTATGCTGCCACCGCCGCTGCTGCTGCCCTTGCGGGCGTGGGGATGCCCCCCTCCGGCAGCACCAACGGCGTCGTCCACTTCCCGGCGCCCGCCGACGTCCTCCCTCCGTTGCCCAGCCACCGTGGATCGCGGGGGCACTTCTGGTGGCCGGGCAGCGGGTTCATTCACCTTCCCCCCGCCGCCGCCGGTCACCAACTACGCTCCCGGCCCGACTCCGCCCTCGGCTGCCCCTTGTCTCCATGCGTGCGCGGCCGCAGCGGGCGGAGCGTCTCCCGGCCGCCCCGGCCGGGCACAGCGGCGTGAGCGGACGCCGCCGCCACCTTGGCTCGCCCGGATTGCCGAGGCGGAGGCTCCTCGCTCGGCCTCCGGCACCTTACCCGGGGCCACCTCCTCTGGTTCGACGGGCCACCCCACCACCTCCACCGTGGTGACCCGGCACGACCCGGCCGACCCCTTCATCGCGCAACTCCACTACCAGGCCGGGGGTGTCCAGAACATTGGCCAGCTCATCCGGGTCGTCCTTGACCCCGGGTCGACCTCCTACGCCCGCTGGAGGGACCAGGTCATCCTCACCCTGCGCCGCTACGCCTTGGACGACCACGTCCTTGCCGAGTCACCGGCCGGGGTCCAGACTGCGTCGTGGCTACGCCTCGACAGCATCGTCCTCTCCTGGATCCTCAACACCGTCAACACCGAGCTCCAGGACATGCTCCGCAACACACCCTCCGCTCGTCAGGCCTGGCTGGCAATTGAAGGCCAGTTTCAGGGCAACGCTGAGGCCCGGGCCCTGAAGCTCGACGTGCGCTTCCGCACCTTCGAGCAGGGTGACCTCGCAGTTGGGGAGTACTGCCGCACGATGAAGGCGATGGCGGACTCCCTCGGCGACCTCGGCTGGCCCATGGAGGACCGCGCCCTCGTCCTCCAGATCCTCCGCGGGGTCAGCGACCGCTACGCCCACATCCGGTCGTTGATCGTTCGCCAGAGGCCGTTCCCTACTTACTTGCAGGTTCGCGACGACCTCCTCATGGAGGAGATCACTCTGGGGGGCCTAGGCGGATCCACCTCCGCCGGGTCTCTCTCTACTGCTGCAGGTTCTTCGGCCTCCTCCACGGCTCTCGTTGCCACTCCACCGCCCCGTCCACCTGCCCCGTACACCCCACCTTTGGCCCCCCTTCCCACCGGGCCAAGCGGGGGGTGGAGGGGGCCGCGGACAGGGAACTGGGGGTGGCAAGAAGAAGAAGGGCAAGGGCGGGGGTGGTGGTGGTGGGGGGGCAGGCCGTGGCGCTCCACAACAGCCACATCCTCCAGCTGCCTGGCCCTCCTACAACAACCCCTGGTCCGAGCGCATCGCAATGTGGCCCTTCCAGGCCCCTGGTGGCGAGCCTCGTCCACCGGCCGCCATGTTCGCGGGTGCCACTCCGGTGTTCTCTCCACCGGCGTTCCACCCGGTGACCCCGTGGGGCACACCTTTCGGCGCCTCACCGGGCCCAGCCAGCTGGAGTCAGGAGGCCCTGGCGCGCTCCTTCTCCACCTTGGGCTTGACACCTCCTGTCGGCCCGGAGTGGATCGCCGACTCGGGTGCCACCTACCACACCACCCCGGACTCCGGTATACTCTCGTCTGCCTCTCCTCCTTCTTCCTCACACCCTTCGTCTATCATGGTCGCCAATGGCTCGTGTGTCTTCCTGTCGCGTCTGTGGGTACCGCCGGTGCCCATGGCTCTTTTCGCCTTCCTGATGTTCTTGTTGCACCCACGATGGTCCACAATCTTCTTTCTATTCGCCGTTTTACAGCTCACAACTCTTGTTCTGTGGAGTTTGACTCTTCTGGTCTTACTGTGAAGGATTTGGCTACCCGGCGTCCTCTGCTCCGATATGACAGCTCGGGGCCCCTTTACACTCTCCACTTTCCGGCTTCTTCGCCATCTTCGTCACCGCCCTCGCCACCACTACTTCTTCTACTTGGCACCGGCGTCTCGGACACCCTGGACGTGATGCCCTGATGCAGCTTAGTCATAGCTCAGACATTCGTTGTACTCGAGTTCATGATGAGCAGTTGTGTCATGCGTGCCAGTTGGGCCGTCATGTTCATCTTCCTTTTTCTAGTTCCTCTTCTCATGCGGCTCACCATTTTGATCTTGTACACAGCGACTTGTGGACATCGCCTGTACTCAGTATTTTTGGCTACAAATACTATCTTGTGGTGGTTGATGATTTTTCTCACTACTTGTGGACTTTTCCCTTGCGTGCGAAGTCTGATGCCTTCCCTGCGATTCACCACTTCTTCGCTTGGGTGTCCACACAGTTCGGCCTCACTATCAAGGCCGTCCAGTGTGACAATGGTCGCGAGTTTGATAACTCCACCTCCCGTGCATTCCTCTCTCACGGTGTCCAGTTGCGCATGTCTTGCCCGTACACCTCCTCTCAGAACGGCAAGGCTGAGCGCATGATTCGCACCGTCAACGACACCATGCGCACGCTTCTTCTCCAGGCCTCACTTCCTGCTCGCTTCTGGGCTGAGTGCCTGCACACCACCACTTACCTCCTCAACCGCCTACCTTCCGCTGCCTGTCCAGCTCCTACACCACACCACGCTCTCTTTAGTACCCCTCCTCGGTACGATCACCTTAGGGTCTTCGGGTGTGCGTGCTACCCGAACACCACCGCCACCGCTCCCCACAAGCTGGCTCCCGGTCCACCTTGTGTGTCTTCCTTGGGTACTCCCCGGATCACAAGGGGTACCGGTGCTATGATCTCACCTCTCGTCGGGTTCTCATCACTCGCCATGTGGTGTTCGATGAGTCGGTTTTCCCCTTCTTCACCCCTCCTCCCACCACTTCCACTCCACAGGAGCTTGACATTTTCTCTGTGTTTCCCACTGACGCGGTGGTCGAGCCACCTTTCCAGTTGTCTCCTGCAGGTACACCAGCACTGTACTCCTCGCCGGAGTTGTGCCCCAGCTCATCGGCGGCCAGTGTCTCTCCCGACCCTGCTCCCTACTCGACCATGGAGGGGCCGAGTGGGGGTGGGGGGCTGGAGCCACCGCCTCAGGAGCTGCCTCAGGTGCCACGTGCGCCACCTCAGGAACCACCGGCTCGCTTCGCCCAGCCGGTGCACGTCTACCACCGTCGTGCCCGGCCTGAGCCACCACCGCCGCCGCCTCCGCCGGTGACCCCTTCTTCGCCAGGGACACCTGCACCGCCGGTGGTGTCCTCCTCTCCGCCGGGGACACCATCGCCGCCGCCTCGACCGACAGGTGCCCGTGTCACCACACCGGTCTACCACCCGCCGCTGCTTCACCGGGACCCACGTCACATTCACCCTATGGTGACGAGGCAGGCGTCCCGTCCGCAGGCCCTCTCCGCCACTGCCTGCGAGACGGGGATCTCTCCGGTACCCTCTTCCGTCCGCGAGGCCTTGGCGGACCCTCACTGGCGCCGTGCGATGGAAGAGGAGTACGCGGCCCTCCTCGCCAACCGGACACTGGATCCGGTGCCCCGTCCGCGAGGTGCCAACGTCGTCACCGGCAAGTGGATCCGGACCCACAAGCGCCGGCCGATGGTACACTTGAGCGGTACAAGGCTCGGTGGGTACTCCGGGGTTTCACTCGGTGCCCCGGGGTTGACTATGATGAGACCTTCGGTCCGGTGGTGAAGCACTACTCCGCACCGTGCTCTCACCGGCTCTCACCCGCTCTTGGCCCGTGCACCAGTGGGATGTGAAGAATGCTTTTCTCGCATGGTCTTCTCACCGAGACAGTCTCTGCGATCGGCCCCACTGGGTTTGTGGACTCCTCCGGCTACGAGATGGTCCGCCGTCTCAACAAGTCTCTCTATGGCCTCAAGCGGGCTCCCGGGCATGGAACCACGGGTTTGCTTTGCTTCCTCCCGACACTTGGTTTTGTGGAGGCCAAGTCGACACGTCCCCGTACATCTATCACCATGGGGCCGAGACGCATATCTCGCTACTCTATGTGGATGACATAGTCTTGACAAACTCCGGTGAGTCACTTCTTCGCGGATCATCACCTCTCTTCGGCGGGAGTTTGCGATGAAGGATTTGGGTGTGCTTCACCACTTTCTTGGAGTCACTATTGAGCCTCATCCAAACTGGGCTCCTTCTTCACCGCCGGTACACTCTGGACATACTTGAGCGGGCCGGGATGACAGATTGCAAGCCCCGCACCACTCCAATTGACACTCGAGCAAGCCGTCCGAGCGAGGGCCCCCGTGGATCGATCCTATGGCATACCGCAGCTTCTTGGTCTTGCTCTTCGCACCTCACCTTCACTCGGCCCGACATCACCTATGCGGTTCAGCGGTTGTGCCTTCATATGCATGATCCTCGGGAGCCTCATCTCACCGCTCTCAAGCGTCTCCTCGGGTACCTCCGAGGCACCGCTGATCATGGCTCGCTCCCCGCACCGACGGTCTTCCTCTATAGAGCCGGTTGTCTACACCGACGCCAAGCGGGCCGGCTGTCCGGACACTCGACGGTCCACCTCGGCTATGCCGTCTTCCTCGGAGGCAACCCGGTGTCCCGGTCCTCCAAGCGCCGCGGTGGCCTCCCGCTCCGGTCCGAGTCCGAGTACCGCGCCGTCGCCAACGGTGTGGCCGAGGCTTCCCGGCTCCGGCAGCTCCCGGCCGAGCTCCATAGCCCCTTCGCCGGGCCACGCTCGTCTACGCGACAACGTCAGCGCGGTCTACCTCTCCACCAACCCCGTTCAGCACCAGCGCACGAAGCATGTGGAGATCGACCTTCACTTCGTCCGTGATCGGGTGGCCATCGGTGAGGTGCGGGTCCTCCATGTACCGACCACCTCATAGTTCGCAGACATCTTCACCAAGGGCCTCCCGTCGTCGACCTTCAACGACTTCCGCTCCAGCCTCAACATCACCAGTGGCTAGTTGTGGCTGTGGGGGGCATGTGTGTGCTCTTTCTTTTAGATGTCCAGTCTTGAAACTCCGCTGCGACGGTAGTTCAGACTGCGAGGGAGTGTTGGAGTATAGGCCCATGAGGCAAAGCCCATAAGGCCCATGTATGCAACTATATACCCTTCTAGGGTTACCCTAATGCAATACAGAGAGAATATTCCAATCAACAGTAAGGGAACTGCAGCTCTAATAAAAACACAATACTAGCTCGTCGATTGCTGTGAGGAATGAGACAGCCTACCTGATGTTTTCGACACTTTCCAGCAGGAAAATATACCCCTAATTCTCAGCATTGTCTGAGAAGGCTGGAATGCTTTCAAAAACAAAATCCAAGTCACCTCCTGAAAATGGCACTCAAATTATGAGCACATGCCTCTCACTTGACAATGATAACAATTTCAACTAAACAAAAGCAGTACACAGGCATCAGTGTTTACAATGATTTACAAAGCCTGCTACTCATTTCATATAATTCACAATGGAAGTTTGTTATGCATAAATCGAAAATGGAACAAAAAATTTCATACCTCCAATAACTTCCCTTCCAATTCAAGCTGCTCATACCTCAGGTTCATGAAATAGTTGCAACCGGTATTAGCCTGAGAGGCAATAGAAACTAAAGTGGAAGGATGTTTTTCATTCAAATTTGCACACAACTTTTCTCATCAGAGATATGTCATCATGTTATAGCAGTTAGTATGCTTTCATTGGCTTGCCTTAAGCCTTTAACTTAGCTCTTGGAACCTGAGGAAGATCACTTCGGTATTGATTTAGTAACTTGTGCTGTAGACATGCTTCGTCAAATGTATGAACTGAATCCTGCTGATGTAACAATTTCTAAAGCTTTGAGCAAAAATACCACATTAAAACAGTGACAAAAGGCGTGCACTTGGTATTTATATGTTTCAATCAGCTGACTTGATCATAAGACTAAGGAACAGGTGTTCAACTCCTCAAGAGTACGAAATAACAGTTTCTTCAGCAAACAAATCAAGGCTGCTGTTCTAAAAAAACTAAAGGCTAAGGATACTTGACCCTTATTGCATGGAATCCACTCATACATATACTTCACAAAAGGTCAAACTTGCAACAACCATACACTAAAATTTACAAAGACAAGAAGACCTACCAGATAAACTTCTCCAGACTGACACATCCAATTATCCAAATCATCTTCATGTAAAATTAAGCAAAACATAATGTGTCCTAGTTAAGATTAGAACCTGTTTTCCTCTTTTCCTCATCTTTAGGCTGAGTTCCATCTCAGTGGCAGTCCTTCCAATCTGAAATAACACTCACGAAATTATATTTCTGTGACAGTGTCAGTCTTAGGTGCCTTGCTCAACATTTCTCTGAACAGACTTAATACATCCTCTATCCAGCCATCTTCACAGTAGCTATCAATCAAAGTCTTACAGGTAGCAACATCAGGTTTCAAGCCAACAGAGAGCATTCCATGAAGTAAAGTATCAAAAATAACAACATTAGGTTTCAAGCCAGTCGAGAGCATATCATCAAGGAGCCTCATCACTTCATCTAGTTTACCAGCCAAGAAATATCCTTGAATCATTGTGTTGTAGCAAACCACATCAGGTTTTACACCTGCAACTGGCATCAAATCAAAGAGCTTTGGGGCCTCTGTAACCTTTCCTTCTTTGAATAGCTTGTCTATCATTGTATTGAAGACATTGACATTAGGAGGAATGCCTCTATCCATCTTCTCATAAAATAGTTCCTCAACTTTCTCCCATTTTCCGTGCACAGAAAAACCATGAATTAGAGTACTATATATTATGACATTGGGAGACAATCCATCATCAATCATCTGACACAAATGTGACATTGCATCATCCAACAGGCCTATCTTGCAAAGCCCATCTATAATCGTCCCATAGCTGACTATGTTCGGCACCAATCCTTGTTGTTGCATTTTGTTAAATGCAAGCATTGCCTCATCTAACCTTTCACATTTACAGTATGCATAGATCTGTAGGTTGAAGATGTGATGATTAGGTTGCATTCCATTTTGCACCATCAAATCTAAAAGATTATTCATTTCAACAAGATCTCCTTTGGTAGCATACGCATGAAGCAGACTTCCATAGGTTGTGGTATTGGGGTTTTCACTACTCTGAATCATAGAATTAAAAATCTCTCTAGCTTCTACGTGCCTTCCAGATTTACAAAGAGAGTCTATCAGTATATTGTAAGTAACAACATCAGGCTGTCTCCCATTTCTGGACATTTCTTTGAAAATCCTGACTGCCTCTTCCGACTGTCCCAAAGAGAGGTATCCGTGGATCAGACTGGTGTATGTAGTGGTGTTAGGCAAAATTTGTTTGTCAAACATCTTCCTAAGGACCTCCTCAGCCTCGTCCATTGCTTCAACCTTGCATAGGTGATCAATCATTGAGGTGTATGTCACAACATCTGGCGGAATCCCACGATCAAACATTTCGCGAAACAGGGTGCAAGCTTTCCCCACCTTGCCCTCTTTAAACAAGCCATGGATTACGGTGTTATAAGACACTACATCAGGTTGGCAGCCACCTCCATCCTGAGCCATCATGTGGATCAGCTCGACAGCCTCTTCACAGTTCTTCTCATTGCAAAGCCTAGTGAGAAGAGTGTTGTAGGAGAAGACATTGGGGTTGCAGTAGAGCGCAGGCATCAGTCGGAGCACAATATCCATTGCATCACTTGTCCTCTTCTCAGCACAGAGGGTCCTGAGCATGGGCGTGAAGGTGATAGCATCTGCCCTCCGTCCCGTCTTAATGATTTGACCCAATGTGGCGAAAGCGAGGTCCAAGCATCCTGCGTCGCAACAGCAGTTGATGACGATGTTGTAGGTAGGTGTGGTTGGAGCCACCTTCTTGGCGCCAGCACGGGCCATGCGGCTGAACAGGGACACGGCGACCGCAGGGCCGTCGCGCACCGTGGAGGAGTCCGGGGCACGAGCGATGACGGTGAGGAGCTGGGTGAGGGCGTAAACGGAGGCTTGCCTCGCTTGGAGAAGCAACTCGTCGAAGAGATCGAGTGCGTCCTCAGGGCGGAGGCCTCCCGAGCGAAAACACTCCCCGATGAAGCGCTCCAGCTCCCGGGCAGAGCGGCACTCGGCTCTCCACCGCGCCGCTGCTGAAACGGCCAGCTGTGGCGGACGCCTTCGGATTGACGGGAGCGCCTCGTCGCAGAGCTGGCGCGCGGCCTCAGCGTCGAGACTTCCCGAGCGGAGGCGCCGTCCAACGATCCGCTTCATCTTATTCAACCAAGCGGGGCGCGCCTGGGTAGACATGGTTGGCGCCGACGGTGGGATCCACACTCGCCCCTCCGGTGGGAAATGCAGCCCACAGCTTGCTCGGGATGGGGACGATCCGCACAGCGGCGCACGTACAGCGCGGCGGCGGCGGCGTACTGCTCAGTACTGATGTGTGGTTTGGTTCGGGAGCGGGGAACTCTGCGCGTTGGCGACGGCGGCCTGTGGAGTGAGGAGTGGGGAGTGCGGAGTGCGGCGGCGGCGGCGGCGTACTGCAGGCACAGCGCGGCGGCGGCGGCGGCGTGGGAGTCGCCGTGTGGGGAACGCGCGGGGTGGGCTCTCGGTCTTTTTTGGGCCTCTCTTTCTTCTTTGTTTTTTTATTTCCCCAATTCTTTCTTCTTGGCAAATTGGCATGCTGTCTCCTTTGCTGTTTGACCGAGTAATTCTGGATTTCTTTTTTCACAAGAGAAAATTAGTTCGACCCAAAATAACCAGTTTTTTTTTTTTTTGACCGAGTAAATAGATTTCATGGTTAGGAAATATTGAGTTAAGTAACATTTTAACAAAAAGTTTTTTTTTTTCTATGTGGTACCTTTGAGGTACGTATTTCATTAAACACAATTAGATTTTCAAACATTACAAGGACAAGTAAAAAAATCATAGGATTCCATATAGCACTTCTAATTTTTTCTGAGGGAAATATAGCACTTCTAAAGACACGCGAAAGAAAGAAAAGCAAGGAAAAATGATATTGAGACCCACGCCCCAAGCACCCTAATAGATTGGAAACCTGTAACGAAAGAGAACAACATATGGAACCCGACGCAGTAGTGAAAACGCAATGGTGAAGTATCCATCTGTGACAGTCGAGATGAGCTTCCAATAGCAACAGTTGCACAGTATTCGCCATGAAAACGGCCAAGCAACCCTTGGTAGTAAACACATCCGTTGGGGATGCTGGCGCGACGGTGGCAAAGTATACACCATAGGAGCACGACGGTAAAGTATCCGCTGAGGACAAAACAGACAACATAGTGACAAATGGATACGCTACGAAGAACACATGATGACCAAGTATCCACTAAAAAGGACGAGCCAACTTGCACTCAGTAGCAAAAGGATCTACCGAAGGTGTGGGAGACTAAAGCGACATCAGCGGCAATGCATCCACCCAAGCCGCATCGGTGCCAAATTATTCGTCGAAGAAGAGATGTAGCAGCAAAGTTTCAACTACAGAAGATCAAACGATTGCAGCAACACCAAACCACTGCGGCGAAAGGATTGAAGCACACATAGGTACAACTCCCCAAGGGGAGGGCTCTGGTGAGTGGTGACAGAGACGGAAGGAGTAGGGGCACAACAAGAGTGCTCTAATAAAGCCTTCAGGAAGGATCATATCGTGACATCTGCATATGCCGCCAATGCTAACACAACACTTAGCGGGACTTTCACCCCCTAAACCTGCCCCAACGGCAAGGGCAGCGAACGGATACTTCGGTGACACTTCCAAGAAGGTAGGTGACGCACGATGCGCCGCCACCATTGGCCTAGTTACCAACATACCATCAGCTTCTTATGGCCGATTCGACTTGAGGTTGTGCTATGGGCATGGGTCACCATAGAGAAATTTTGATCCATCTAAACCAGCAAGCACAATTGTTGCAGAAAACATTAGAATCAGGCTGCATTTCCTCGAACAGATGCTGCAAAAAGGCTGGGTAGAATTTCCATCAAGTCTGGTATGCTCACTGAAATCGCCTTTCCCACTTCAGGTTCAGTTGTATCTTCCTTTCCTTGATCTTTCTGCTAGCATTTCAGTTGGCGGTGGCCATGAGTAATGCAGCCAAAAAATGAGACATCAAACTAAAGACTTAAAAATAATTGTTGAAATTGTGTAGATCAACGCGATGACTTCATCGTAAACATTACTGTAACATAATCTCTCCCCTTTGGAACCCAGAAATTTTACAAAAATTATATATACAAATTTTACCAAAACTAGAGTTCACTTTCATAGAAAAGAACACATGAAACAACAAAAAAAATTCTGTTTCAGAGAACGCCTATATACAGAATTTTGCCAGGTTTCATTGTAAATAAATAATTTCCCGTGCTTGCCCCTTTCAACTCAAAGTGATCTATATCCAAAGGCATTATTTATAGAGGAAGTCACTGTCAACATGGTGAGCAGCGTTACCATCACCATGTGGTCCATTCAAGAGTCACACTCCAACAGAAATAAAGCCAGACATCCGAATTCTAATTCCAGTCACAATCACAACTCACAATAAGTTACCGTAGTTAAGGTACTCAGATTGTGAGCCAACAGATCGCCTCCCAGTAGAACAAACATACTACTGGTTCACAATCGCCCACAAATGGCAAACCAAACTGAAAACGACACCATGTGGTCCATTCAAGAGTCACAATCCAACAGAAATGAAGCCAGACATCCGAATTCCAATTCCAGTCACAATCACAACCCACAATAAGTTACCGTAGTTAAGGTATTCAGATTGACACGTGAGCCAACAGATCGCCTCCCAGTAGAACAAACATACTACTGGTTCACAATCGCGCACAAATGGCAAACCAAACTGAAAACGACAACATTTACAGCCATTCGCTGGCCCTTATTGACGACGACTATCTATCTCCATCTCCTTAGGCAGACGCAGACGCGGTATGCTTCTGGATCAGGGACAGGAGCTCTTCCTTCCTGGCACCGACGATGGTCTCCACCGTCTCACCATTCTTGATGAAGTGGAAGGTCGGCATCGCCTCGATCTTGTAGGCCGCGGTAACTTCCTGTTGAACAAAGGGAAACAGCATCAGTACACTCATGGAGGCTAGATGAACTGGTGTATATCCTTATTGAATCGCGACACCGCACTCACCTTCAGTTCATCCACGTCCACCTTCAGGAAGACAGCCTGAGTGAACTTCTTGGCGTGCTCGACAAACAGCGGAGCGATGGCACGGCAAGGACCACACCAGGAGGCAGTGAAGTCAATGACCACCTGAAAGGTTGCACAAGTTGACAAAGCATGTTAGAGGCTGTAGAATTGTTATATAATTACGTTCTAAATTATGTTGGCTGCCTTTTTTTTACATCAGATTTCAATGTATCTAGACATACATTATGTCTAGATACATAATGTATTGTCTAGATTCATAATGTATCTAGACATAATCTATGTCTTACAATGATTTGAAACCGATGGAATATACTGCATAATCCTACCATCAGAACAAAACGACAAGAACAAGAACTCAATTATGGTTACAGTATGTAGCACTAGCTAAACCTCACATCATCCATGTCCCATATGGGCAAAATCCAGGAAAAGGGTACAGAGCTGGTGTGTAGCCCTTGAATTCTATTCAATTTCAACATGATTTCCTACAAGACCTCAACTGCAGCCGTTGAATTCTTCTCCCAATTCGCAATTACTACCCTTGAGTGTATCAAATTTCAACATGACATCATAAGTTCATAACAAGGACATAACTGCCCACAATCAAATGATCCCCTTGAGTGTACTTCCAAATTTCAACATGATATCATGGGTTCAAGTCATAACAGAGGACATCTGTAACTACTAAATTTCCACCAAATTTTAAATGACTTCCTATGCTAGCTAAGTGTATCCATCTAGTAAACTTCGAAAATTGCGTGGAAATACAGATCTCCAAACAGAACAACTGCCAGCCCAAATCAGTCAGACGAAATGGTCATACGGAATTCCACTTTCCGGTTCTACAGAGATCAACCAATCAAATCACGCCTGTAATGTAATAACTACCTAAATAACCACCAGAGATTAATCTACAAATTTGGGATCGATTCGAAAAGCATGTGGGATAAATCCTTCGCATCCGCAGATCCCCACTCCACCAATAAATCTGCGCACACCGTGAACGCCAAATCCACTTAGACCACATCAATCAATCAACGTCATCCCCTGGATTATTAGACAAAGTATTTGCCAAAATCGGCAACGACCCATACAATCTTCTTCCCAGCTAAACGTGCCACACCACACCCCCTAATCGCCCGAACGCGAGCATCCCAGATGCGATTCCGAACAAATTGGAACACAGACGGCGACCGCATGACAAGGAAGCCAACGACGAATCGAGTAAAACCTAGCCGTCAGCGCGCGCGACGAATCGAATCCCCTCAACAGATTTCCAATCCAAACAAAAACACGGGGGAATTACAAGGAGGCAACAGATGGGGATGGATCGGGGAAGACGAGGCGCGGCGGGGGTGCGTACCAGCTTGCCGGCCTCCTTGGCCTTGGCCATCTGCGCGTCGAAGTCGGCCTTGGTGTGGCACGCGATCACGACTCCCTCCTCGGACGCCATTTCCTCCTCCCTTGTTCTTCCTCCTCCTCCTCGGCGGGATCGAATCGAAAGCTCCGGTGGTCGGTTGTGGATTACGGTCTCTTTCGAGGGCTGGATTGCAAGATACCAAGATCGCGTTGGTGGCCTCATCCAGGCGCGTGCACGCCGCATTTATAGGCGATGGGTCGGTGGGAAATTGACCGGAAAGCCCTCGCGGGTCCAGGTTGCCGGGCGTGTACGCGGGGCTACGGACGTCACGGCGCTCGTCGGCCGGCTCGGCGGCTACCGTGTTTTGTTCTTCTCGAAGTTTCAGGTGTCGGGCCGGCCGCCGTGTGCTTGGTCGGTGTGCTTATTCGAAAGGAAGATTCGTATTCCTACCTTCCACAAACAGTTTTGAATCGAGCAGGTGAACGTATTTGAAACTTGACCAGTAGTAACTTTTTGATGAATATTTTTTTAATTGTATTTAAAATTCAGGAACTAACCCATATCAAACCGTAACACCATTTCCAAAGTGTGCGTGATGATGTCATCGTATGATAAAAGGGGTTGAAAAAAATGATAGTTAAACTATAGCGCCTTCATCTTTTGCATCGTAACTCTTCCACAATTCCAGCGCTTCGACTGAAGTTTATCCCATACAAATTTGAAATGAGCTCCCTTCACTTAGGAGTAAGTGGAAACTTTCTCCCCTGCCAACCATCGTCTTAAAGGATTACATTTCAAAATTTATAATTCTATTTTAAATTGATGCCAAAAACGGGTGATGACATGCTCTCAAAAATTTTTAAATTGATGCAATAATTATTTAAAGCTGCACCAGTAGGTACCACCGGCATGTCAGATTTTGAACGTTTTTAAATTATAGTTTGAAGAATGTATGTCTATTTTAGTAAAAATATGGTATATTTCATTTTTAAATAATTTATAATGTCCTAATTGCTAACTCATGTTACTTTGGTCTTTGGGTGTCTAACAGCTGGGCTTGCCACTAGTGCGTCCTAATTTGTTGTCGGTTGGAGCGCCATGCAGAAAAAAGATGTCCAGTCAATTCATTGAGTAATAAAATAACTAGTTTGGTAAAATTTAATATGCTCCGTATGATTTGTAGAATAAAGCTTTTTTTTTAAGTAGGCCACACAAGATACGAAGGGCAAGTCGTGAGGCTCCATTTCGCCTTTCACTCCCACTGCCAGGTGAGAAAAGGCTTTTTGCACATGGCGGTACTACTAGAATCGGCGAGTTTCCCTAGGGTAAAATTCTTTTCCTACGGTTTTCTAACCACCCAAGGGAAAGATATATTCACTAGGGTTAATTGGCAAAACTGTAGGGAAACTTATCTTTCCCTACAAATTCCAGATTTTGGTCGGGAGGTGCACAAGGAAATGAACGCGGAGCCGGCCATGGTGGCGCTTGGGTGTCAGTTTCCCTAGGAAAAGGAATAAAGTCCTAGGGGAATACTCAACCAAAACCCTAAATTCCCAGCGCCAATTCACTTCGAGCCGCCCCAAATTTCCTTCGGCTGCTCGCCCTCCTCTCTCCCGCCGCCCGCCGCCCTTAGCCCATGCCGCCTCCATCCCCGCCGCACGCCGCCTCCATCCACGCCGCACGCCGCCCAGCTCCCTCCATCCGCACGCGACGCCGCCACGGCTCCGCGGCTCCCTTCGTCGCCGCCGCGGCTCTCTCCGTGCCTGCCGGCGCTCCCTCCAACCTCCGTGGCGTGGATCTCCCTCCACACGTGCCGCACGCGCTCCCTTGGCTGCACCAAAACTTCTCCAACTGGCACCAAATCCCATCCATGGTGACGCAACCCTAATCCACCTCCGCCCTACGGTACACCGGTACCCAGATCGATCTGTGAAGATAAAGGGAAGGGAGAGTGATGCTGCTTCACAAGAAAGGCCCAAGATTTGCATCCCTCTCTGATGAAGGAAGTCCCAATGATCTGCGTGTTGCTGCAAAGGGAAGATGAGGTGAGAATCTGCTCGATGGCTTTATCAGTGTTGTATCCCTCTCTGTCAGTGTTGTTGCATATATGTTCAGGTTCACATAGCTATCTTCACTTTCAGACTAATTATTAATTTAGAAATATTACATCTTCTTTAATAACATTATGGTCAGGTTCACATAGCCATCAGTTTGCGTGCCTTTTTGCCTTTATCTCTGCTCGCTGCTTTAAATGATGAGGAGCCATCTTTAATTGCTGTATAAAAGATAGTATAACCCACAAAACAAGTGTAGTTGCTGCACCTAACTAAAAATCTTGAATGAACCAGCAGAAGCTGCTAAACACTGGGATGGCAGTTGGCATATCAGATAACATGTAACTCCATGTATCTGGCAAATGACCATAGCTAGTGAGCAAGTAAATGCAAGCAATGGAAGCTCAATTAGCTCAAGTCATTCAATACTTCATGGCCCTTGTATGCTACTAATTCAAACATTTTTCTAACTTAGACTTGCTTAATCTCACAGGCTAGTACCTTTGGCTCATCTGTTAGAATGGAAACTCAGGATGAAACACTAAGTTGGATCACTTGTGGACTATTTTGTGGCTACCCAAGTGGGACAAGTGCTGGAGCGAATGAGACTACAAGTGGAGTGAATGGAACTTCAAGTGGTGGAGGACTGGAGGCACGTGAGGAAGAACAAATCTGTTCGTTTGAATGGGGATTTGTGGTTGTGGATTTGTGATAATATTAAAACTCTAAATGTATGGATTTGTGGTTGTGGATTGGATGGATTAAGTGCTTATTTATGTGTTCATGTGTGAATTTCAATTTGAAATATTTGTATATTTGAATCTGAATATAAATTTACATTTGAATTCAAATATGAAACTGTTCTCATATAATCTTTCCCTAGAGTTCTAATTCCTACGGAAAGGCTCCTAAGGAAACTACTTTACACGTTGGCTACCTTTCCACGTCAAGTTGGGCTGTGCCTTCTAAGGTTCCCTAGGGAAACGGAGCCCTAGGGAAAGAATGTTTCCCTACGGTTTTGACGAAAACTGTAGGGGAAGGTTCTCTTTCCGGTCAATTTCCTCCCTAGCGTCCTTTCCCTATGAACTACCCTAAGAAAATCGTTTCCCTACCGGTTTGCAGGGGTTTCCCTAGGATATTAACCCTATGAAAACTTGTCGATTCTAGTAGTGCGGGCCTATTCTAGTAGTGCGGGCCTGATTTGTTGGTGGATCCAGCAAATAAAAAACATGTTGCAGCCCATGGGCTAGCTAGGCGGGCCAGCAATCAAACACGTCATTAGTGGCCAGGAGTTCTAAAATGTTGTACATAAGAGCATCTCCAAAGGGTTTTGCATTTTCGCTTTGACATTTGTAGTCATTTGGCAACTCTTAAAACAAAATGCAAAAGAATAAAAGAGGACATCTCCAACCGTTTTGCAATTTTGACTTGGCAATTACTCAAAATAGGCAGCGTGGTGGAGGGATATGGTGCGAGAGATGCGCGGGGACGTCGGAGGCAGCGCATACGACAAATGCCAAGCGCGAGGGGCTTGGCATATATGCCAAGTCTTCCCTCCAAATGCCAAGTTAATAAAAATACAAAGGCTAAATGCATAACCATTAGAGAGGATTTTTTAGGAGTTTTATGCAAATTAGTAAAAGCCAAGTCTAAATACATAACCCTTGAAGATGCTCTAATAATCATATTTAACTAGTATGCTATAATAATTTCCTACAGGACAATTGAACAAGTCCTTTAGCCCCCACTGGAACCCATAAATTTCAAAAGAACAATTACAAATTTTACAAGAAATAGTTTATTGGTTTATTTTCACAAGAAAAAAACACATAAAAAAGTAAACTCAGTTTTAGAGACGGCTTATATATACATAATTTTTTTGAGAGAACTTACATATACAAAATTTTCCCACCATTTTTATTGTAAATAATTTCCCGTGTTCCTTGCAGCGCAACGTGATCTATGTTAGTACGATCATAATTCATGACAAAAAAAAAAAAAAAAAAGATCAATGTCACCATGCCTAGTTCAGGTGTGAGCGCTGAGAAGCGTTGCCATCGGTTCATTCAAGAGTCACACGAGAACATAAATGATGCAAGAAATCCACATGCCAATACTCAACCAACAAGTGTCCATAGTTAAGGTATTCAGATTAACACGTGAGCCAACAGATCGCCCCCGGATGGAACATACTGCTACTAGTCTAGTAGTCCACAAACGCAATATTTACAGCCATGCGCTGGCCTTTATTAACGACGACAGACACTACTATCTTTTTTTTGAGAGAAGACAGACACTACTATCTCCTTAGGCAGATGCAGACGCGGCAACGGGGACGGGGGCATGCTTCACGATCTTGTCCTGGAGGTCGTCCTTCCTGGCACCGACGATGGTCTCCACCGTCTCGCCGTTCTTGACGAAGAGGAAGGTCGGCATCGCCTGGACATTGTACTCCTCGGTAACTTCCTGTGGAACAAGCAAGGAAACAGCATCGGTACACTGTAATAGGGGGAGAGTGAAATGCTGAATCGCTGTCGAGACACCGTGCTCACCTTCAGCTCGTCCACGTCCACCTTCAGGAAGACGGCATGAGTGAACCTCTTGGCCAATTCGGCGAACACGGGAGCGATGATGCGGCAAGGGCCGCACCAGGAGGCGGTGAAATCAATGATCACCTGAAATGTTGCACAAGAAGAAGAACTCAATTATGGTTGAGTTAGACAGCATGGGCACACATGTACCATTGGTTGGTTAACCCTCACATCATCCATGTCCCATATGCACAAGATCCAACATAAGAGAACAAAACAGTTGCATCCAGGAGAAAGGTACAGAGCTGGTCTGTAGCCCTTCTACTCGGTATCCAATTTCAACACGACTTCCTAGTAGCAGATCTCAACTGCAGCCGTTGAATTCTTCCCCGGTTCCAAATTACCAAATTTTAACATGACAGCGTAAGTCCACAACAGAGGACATCTGTAACTGCTAAATTTTCCCCAAATTTTTTTAATGAGCTTTCCCTTGAGTGTACCAAATTCCAACGTTACATCATGAGTTCATCAGAAGGACATCTGCAACTGCTAAGTTTCCCCCAAAAAATGGACTCCCCTTGCGTGTACCAATTTCAGCATGACCTCATAAGTTCATAACAGAGGACATCTGCAGAATTCCAAACAGAACAACTACTGGCTCAAAGCAGCCAGACAAAAGTTACCGCAACGTTCCCCAATTTTAAATGACTTTTATGGTAGCTAACTCTATTCATCTACTACATCGTAAACTAAGTGGAAATACAGATCTTCAAACAGATCAAATCGATCAGGACAAAAGTTGCCACAAAGCGCAAAGCTCATACGGGTTTCAAGTTCAACGTAGAGACAACGCCTGACTAACTACTATTTTTTTTTTCTTTTTGGAACGTAAGATATAACAACTAAACTAAATAACCACCAGAGATTCAGCTACAAATTTAGCAGACGGGAATCCCCTCAACGGCTTTTGCAAACAAAAACACGGGTAAAATACAAGTAGACAGACGGGGATCACGTACCAGCTTGCCGGCCTCCTTGGCCTTGGTCATCTGGGCGTCGAACTCGGCCTTGGTGTGGCACGCGATCACGACTCCCTCCTCCGACGCCATCACCTCTGTTCTTCCTTCTTCTTCCTTGCTCGGTGTGATCGATGAAATCTTCTGGATTAAGGCTTCTATCGAGGGCTGGATTGCAAGATTTGGTTGGTTGCCTCATCCAGAACGCGTGCACGCGGTTTTTATAGGCGCAGCGACTGGGATGGGAAATGACCGGAAAGCCCTGGACTCGGTGTGCCGGGCCCGTAAGCGGCACGTCACCGCGCTCGTCGGCCGGCTGCCGCGTTTTCTCGAAGTTTCAGGAACCGAAGCGATGCGAATGTTTCAACGTTCCTTCTTGGGCTTGGGCTCTCCTCTCCTCAGCTTGGGGCACTGGGAAGGCCATATTTGCTAATGGGCTATTGCGGGTTGCATACATGGGTTTGGGCCTCTCCCTGGACTAGGCCCAAGACAGTCACACCCGGACGGACCCGGTGCACCTCCCAGAGGCCTCTGGCTGTAGGCGCCTTGCCAGCCAGTTACATTTGTTCCAGTTTCTTCGTGAGCCTGTAACAGGTGCCGCTACTTCTCAGCTGGCCTAGCCCAGTAATTCTCGTGAGCCCACGAGGCCCAGCAAGCTCACAAAGCACTCGAAGCCAACACTGGCCAGGCCCGCGAGTTTAAGAATAGAAATCTGTTTTTTTTTTTGGCAGAGTGCAAGAATAGATCTCAAAATCTAGTGGCTAATGTTGTCATTGGTGATTAGAGTCTATAATTGATGGCGAGATCTTTGTGGAGAAGAGAAATTTATGGCTAGATCTATATGAATTTTATGATAATTTTGAGGCCATACTTTTTCCCCTAATGATATATAATGATGAACATATCATCCTTTGTATTGCATATTTATGGGTCTTCGATATTTGTTTACTTGATGAAATCTAAGTTTATGTTGTATAATATAAGGATTATACTTTCTTAATTATTGTATCTTTTCTCTGTGACATAATGAATTCATATTTGTTTGGATTTCATCTTTTGATCTACTAGACTAGAATGCTACCCCGCGCGTTGGTGCGAGAATTTTATAGCGTTGTACATGATCACAGAGGAAGAAATACTCCTTTCATTTTTTATACTTTTATATTAGCTCGAAATATTAATGGAAATCAATGATCCATCTTTAGTAAAGTTCGATTGAATACATATGTCGATGAACAAAATCCATGTATCTGATATATTGGTAAGGTTTGAGACGATCATTCGTTGACAGGAAATTACTGTCACCATATTATTGTTTAGCTCATATGCAAGGGATGATAAGCCTGGGGGTAAATAAAGGATATAAGCTTAATTGGCGCTGTCATCGTCATGTATTTCATTGTTCATCAGTCATATACTCGAAGAGAAATGAAGCCAGATATCCAGATTATTGCAACTCCAGTCTCATATCCATACATATATATTGTATTCAGATCGATAACCGGTCCAGCACGGGAGCCAACGTATATATCGACTCCAATCGAGCTGAACATAGTACACAATAATCACTTATTATTAGACGATGACCAAATTGATCGACAATGGCGGTGCCGCGTACCGCTAAAACACGCCATATTTGTCGTTGGCCTTTATTGACGACCGGTACGTGGTGGTGCTATTCGCTAGTAGTACTTCTTGTCCTCTTGATGGTGTCCTCGAGCTCATCCGGAGTGGCACCAACAAAGCTCTCGAGCGTCTCGCCGTTCCTGATGAAGTAGAAGGTCGGGTACCCATGGATGTTGTACTTCTTTTTCACTTCCTGTACATGTAGCAGGTGTAGAACAAGCAAGGAAACACGTACAGCATGATCAGTATGAAACTACAACGACGACGTCATTTTGGGATCGTTGGGGTTGAAATCAAATGCTAGAATTGCTGAATTGATCATCGATCGCTCACCTCCAGTTCTCCACAATCAACCTTCAGGAAGACAGCGGCAGGGTACTTCTTGGCGTACTCCGCGTACACCGGGGCAACCAACCAGGGCACCAGGTGCAGGTGGTCATGAAGTCGATGATCACCTGATCATAAGGGGTAGGCAAGGTGCCAAGGTGAGAGAAACAGGTTGACAAATTTAGCTCAAAATAATGTTAGAGGCGGTCGAGTAGTTGCACAGGTACGTGCAACGACGCAGATCGATCAACGACTGTGGCATGCATGCATCACAAGAACAAAGATGGTGATCGATCGGTGCCGCGGCGCGCGTGGACGTACCAGCTTGCCGTCCTCCTTGGCGTTGGCCATCTGGGCGTCGAACTCGTCCGTGGTGTGGCACGCGATGACGGCACCCTCTGAGGCCGCCATGCCTGTCGTCGCTCTCTTCTCTTCCTCTCTCTGTGGGATCAAAATTCAAAAGCTTCTGATGCTGACTCACGTTTCTCTCGGGGCTGGGGAGGCTTGCAGGGAGATTGCGTTGGTGGCCAAATTAAGCTGGGTCGCGGGCCGCGGCTTTTATAGGCAGCGCAGCGATTGAGAGCGAGAGGCCGGGGCGACTGCGTGTGTGGGGTCACTCGAGATCGAGGGAGCCGTGGTGCAAAATCGATCCGTGTACGATATAGAGAAAAAAAAAAACTTGTACTTCTAGCTACCAGCCACAAATCAAACAGTTTAAATTGATTAATCGATGTAGTCCTTCGAAACTTGAATTGATGTATGGATGGTTATTTTTGCTATAGTATGGCTAGGTTTTCTTTTTAAAATAGTTTAAAATGTTCTCTATGTTCCTTTTTTTTCTTATTTAGGAATTATTACTCATAATACTTTTTAAAATAGAAAACCTGGTTTTCCATTTCAGATATACTAGCAAATATGCCCGTTTGCTTTTATAATTTGTTTTATGAATACCATCACATCTATATATCTATAATATAAAGTTCATGTTAACAATAAATAACAGTGTCCTATTGGACATGTATCGACCTAAAATGCACCTTAGCATATTTTATCTTTTGTGGCAAAATATATCGTCCTTCCTAGTTTTTTTTATGCAATCAACCTCCGTACCTTTTTTTGTTGATGTGTCAAGGCTCGATCCGCCAATAATTATGATGAGAGATATATTTTGATTTTTCATTAAGAATTATATAAATACATTTGTTTAGGATTTGATTTTTAGACAATAATTTAACAAAGATTCTAGTTAACGGTAACATTAACTAATCCATATTTTAAGAAGATAAGTTTTGTTTCTATTTCTAATCTAAACTATCTCAGATGGTATAAATCTCTCTTTAAAACTTAATGAATAAAAAATATAATAAGTAATATAATAAGTGTTGAAAAATATACATTGGGGGCGTGCATCAGGCAAGAACTGGACAACAAAACATTAGTAAAGGTTTCGTAAACGCTAGTGACGAGGATATCCTGCCAGTACTAAACAAATATAATAAGTGTTGAAAAGTCGACGTTATGCACTGGGACGTGCATCAGGCAAGAACTGGACAATAAAAATTTAGTGAAGGCTTCATGAACACCGATGACAAGTACATCCTCTTAATACTCCTCAGCCACCTCCGGGTATTTTGAGTTTGCTTTTTGCGTTAGGAACCTTGATATATTTTAGAATTTATCAATGTTCTCCTATCTTTTTTCTATGTGGCATACATCTGGAACCCTATATTTTTTATTTTCTTTTCAATACTTCTAATCTGAATCGGTCACGTATATATATAGACGGAAGCGAGGAACAGACATAAACTTTCAGGTTCGATACTTCTATAAATCTACTAGCATCGTGCCCGTCGTTGCTACGGCTTGACAAACTTTTGTTTAAAAACACACAAATAGCACGATAAGAAAACAATATTACTAATAATGACACGTTTTCACTCTACAAGATAATGTTTTATATCTTCACAAAGATGTCTCCGATATCCATTTATTTCATATGCCAACAAATCGATAAAGTTCCGACGCATCTCCATACATGCAATATATGCAAGGATAATTTAACACACCTATAGTCAAAGCACAGTCTAACCATATTCATAATATCCATGATATATTTTTTTGTGAAGCTAAAGAAAGTTGGCATTTTTTATTTTATATGATATCTATGAAGTTTGTAAGAAAAAATAAAAAGGAAAATATTATAAACATTTTGCGTTAGGAACCTTGATATATTTTAGAATTTATCAATGTTCTCCTATCTTTTTTCTATGTGGCATACATCTGGAACCCTATATTTTTTTATTTTCTTTTCAATACTTCTAATCTGAATCGGTCACGTATATATATAGACGGAAGCGAGGGAACAGACATAAACTTTCAGGTTCGATACTTCTATAAATCTATTTAGAATTGGTCACGTACATACACATAGGGAAGCGAGGGAGCGGACAAAAACGTTGTCGGGCGGACTGAAATTTTCATGATTTATTATTAGTAGTAGATAATAGATTTATATTGGAAAAAAGGTGAGGGTGGTTTTTGGTTGCCACCCAAAAGACTTCTTTGTATTTCATTTTTGCGAACAAAAAAGACTTCTTTGTAGTAGTAACGTGTCAGGGTATTGTCGTGTTTTTGTTGGCAACGTACGTATGAACCTCGACTTAAGGAAGACACAAATAGTAGCTCGAAACCATACATACATACATACATACATACATACATACATACATACATACATACATACATACATACATACATACATACATACATACATACATACATACATACATACATACATACATACCTTTGTCGTACAGAACCAAAACTCTAGGAACGGACTAGAAACGAGTTTTAGGGCAAATGGGATGACTTGGGTGTTAAGAAAAATTCAAATGCAACTCTTTTCGTACCAAATGTGGCTAGAAGTGTATTCTAGCCACATTTAGTAAAAATTCAAATACATACAACGGGTGTCAATGAATAGAAGCATACCGCTATTTACATTTTATCATCAAGCTGCACTGGTGCACCATTATTAGAAAAGGAATTGGACCATTGTCCGCTCATGACTAATTAAGCTATCACTACCGGAATCGGCTTCTTTGCCGATGGCGGGCAGCCGTCGGCAAAGCCCTGTTTACCGTCGGCAAAGGCTTTGCCGATGGCATTCTGACATGGCCATCGGCAAAGCCCCGTCGGCAAAAAAGTCATCGGCAAAGCTGACTTTGCCGATGGCCACTGACATAGCCATCGGCAAAGCTTTGCCGACGGCCACGTGGGCCATCGGCAAAACCGCCACGTCAGCCGACGCGCCGTCAGGATGACGGCGGCTTTGCCGATGGCTAACATGGACGAAGCCGTCGGCAAAGCCTTTTTTATTTTTTTTTTGAAATTTTTTTGCCGATGGCCTCGGCCGTCGGCAATAAGTTTGCCGAGGGCCAAGGCCATCGGCAAAAAAATTTCAAAAAAAAATAAAAAAGGCTTTGCCGATGGCCAAGGCCATCGGCAAAGTTATGGTCACTTTGCCGACGGCCAGGGCCATCGGCAAACCTAGGGATTTGCTGACGCATAATCCCAGGTTTGCCGATGGCTAGCCATCGGCAAACCTGGAATTTTTTTTTTTTTTGTGTTTTCTTTGCATTTACATTACATTTGGACACATGCATCACATATATATCATATAACCCAAATATATAGCATATAATCCACATATATAGCAACAAAATACGGTTTTAAGCATCGATACATGTCCAAAACAATCCAAACATATCCGAGTCACTCGCAAAAGAGTCATACATGTCACAAGTCATCCATAGATGTCTCACAAGCTACAAGGCTAAACCTAGCTCGTGGCGCCGTCCCCTTGGGTCCCCGAGCCCCCAGCACCATCCTCCCACGCAGGCCAACTCGGCTGCCCTGGGGCCGCACCGTACTGCCAGTGGCCGACGTGCTGCGGAGGGAGCACGGCAGGGACGGAGTGCCCCGGGTGCGGAGGGAAGGCGGCAGGCCCGGAGTGCCGGTGCTGCGGCCACGAGTACCCCTGCGGCGGTGGAGGACCCCAGTACGGCTGCGTGGGGAAGCTCTGGTACGGTGGCCAGCCGTGCGGTGGAGAAGGACCCTGTGGAGAAGCTCCCGCGGTGGGCTAGCACACGGAGTCGGGTTCGAACCCGCCGACGGTGCCTCGCACAAAGACCAAGTGATGTAATTAGTACAACTCCCCTGCAAAATTTCGGCAGCACCTCCCCTGCACGGGGAGGTTCCAAAACCTGCAAAAAACATGGCACGAAGGCCAAACATGGGCACGAAGGCCAACAACCACCAAACATGGGCACGAAGGCCAACAACCACCAAACATGGGCACGAAGGCCAACTGACGCGACAAGCTAAAGCGAGAGGCAATGTACTCACCCGACCAAGTCCAGGAAGAGGCAGTGCACCAGGCAGTGGAACTACCGGTGGTGGAGTGTAGATCGAGGCAGGAGGCGGCTCCATTCCCGGGATATGGGCCGCGAAGTGTCCTGACACCGTGGCCAACTGACGCTGGTAGTGCGCCGTCAGTGCCACCACCTGCTCCTGAACCCGCGCCGCCATCCTCGCCTCAATCCTCGCCTCAATGGCCTCCTCCCGCTCCTCCTCCCTGGCCTTCATCTCCTCGATCGTGGCCTGCAATATTACACAAGCACGATTGATGTTATTTGAAGGCAAGCTACATCATGAAGGCAGGCTACATCATGAAACTCTACTTACCTGAAGACTGCTGATCATCTGCGCGCTGCTCGGTTGCCGAGGCGCTATGGGGATCTGCGATCCGCCCCCACTTTCCCGGTCTCTCCTGCGGATCTCGGTCAGTGTCTCAACAGAGGACGGGTTGATGGCGCTGTTGGCCAAGTAGTACCGGCCGTGCTGCTTCCCTCCTCCAATCCTCATCAGGAGGTCAGTGTCCAGGGGCGCGGTGGCGGGGTCGTAGGTGTCGCCATGTTTCGCTCGAGCTGCGGCGGTGTACTTGGTGAGCTTGTCGTAGACCGTCGGGCTGGTGTACTTCTCTGGCCCGTGCGATGAGCTGTACACAGTGGTGGGCGCTTTCGCTCTGCCGATGTGAGCAAGCGCGTACCCCGTGAACTCGTTGATTTGCTCACCACCATGCGACGTCGACTGCGAGGAAAACACAAACATGGTTACAAGTAGTGACAATTGAGCGCTATAACAAATGCATCAACAGAAGGATACATACCCATCTGTCCATGAACTCGGCGGGGATCTCGGCTCCCTTGGTGGTGTGGGACCCCTGACCGGTCGAGCTCCGTCTTGCGTTTCACCCGACGTCTTCTGCGCTCCGCGTACGCCACAGGCGTACGCCACCCTCTGACAATTGCCTCCCAGCAGTTCTCGTACTTGCTGCACCAGCCCAGAGGCATCTGCATGACATTCAAGTTTTTGATATTACAGATAATGAATGGAATATGTCATGTAAGAAATCATAACGGATGTTTCCTGCCTAATTACCTGCAAGTACTGCTCCTCGGTGAGGTCGGTCTCCTCCTGACAAGACAACTCCCGGGCCTCCGTCTTACTTATCTTCTCTTTCTTGATGTTGGCGTAGTAGCTGATGACGGCCTGGGTACGCGCCTCGTAGAACATGTCCCCGAGCTGGTCAGCGCACACCACGTCCCGGCTGGCTGCGACGCCCGCACCGGTCCACCCCTCGTCCAACTTGAAGTACAAGCGCACACGGGTATCAAACATCATTTCATTGTTTGAAAGAAGTCCAACGAATAATGTTGTATTGAGATATGTGATGCGATGCAAAGACTCACCCGAACTCATCCTTGATCTTCGTGCAAGGACTTTTCCTCGTCGTCCTTGATAAGGTAGAAGTCCTCCCAATTCTCGGACGATGGTCTCACCCTTGGGGGTGACAACCAAGCCGGGAAGTGCTTCTTAATCAAAGAGGCCCTGGATGCTAGTTGGACAACGTGAGCACTCCTTTTTTGTCAGCTTTATCTAGGCCGTGCACGAGTCATTAACAGCAATTGTTAGTACGCATTTTGAATTTGAAAATGTCATATGAACAAGTATAGAAATCAACAATGGTTACTTACTTGCCCGCGGGCCGGATCACCGGCGCTCGTCAGCGGCTGGAGGGTCCGTAGGGAGTCTGGTGGGGTCGTGCTGGAAGGGCTTACGAGTAGCTGTGGAACTCGAGCCGCCCGCGGACTCCTCGTCGCCACCCTGGACCTCGTCGTCGCCACCCTCGTCATCCTCGTCGTCTCCACCGCCGCCGCCGCCACCGTCACCGACCGTCTCGAACTCCTCCTCGAACAGCCTCCTCGACGGCGTGCGGTGTCGTCCGCTGGGGGCCCTCCGACCCCGACTGATGGACGGCTCCACCTCAAGCTCCTCGTCCTCATCCTCGTCCTCGTGGTGGTCGGCCACCACGTGCTCCTCGTCCTCGAGGTGGTCGTCCTCGCGGTGGTTGGCCGCCACGTGCTCCTCCTCCATGGGCCGCTGCGTCCGGTACCTCGACTGGACATTCCGTTGTGGCCGCTTTCCGCCTGGCATTTTGTCGAGTGCCTGCAATGACAAAGATTACAAGAGTTAGTATTAATGACAAATACTTGTAAAGAAACATAAATGCAAAGCAAAATTAAGAACTGCAAGGTAATATTAATAACAATATAGTATTACATGAATTAGAAATTATCTCCGCGAAAGGCAATATTGCCGGCGAGCACTCGTCCTCATCATCAGTAGTGTCATCATCACTATCAATATTGTCGAGCTCTCTTTCGTCCTCATCATGATCAACATCCTCCTCAACAACTACATCGCATCGCCACTGCCATTCATCAAGGATTCGTAAGTCCTCAGCATCGTGCACCTCATCACCCTCGTCCTCATCGATGTCGCTGTTTACTTCCATACCCATCAGCGAAGCAATGTCTATCTCCAACCTACCTTCTAGCCCCTCAGGTTGATAGAACTCATCATTCCTTGGGTCAAAGTTGTAATCATCATCGTTTGGGACCGCCGCTTTACCGTGTGGTGATACAATGTGCACAAACCCGCAAGGCGCACGTCATTTTGGTTTGCCCATGGGAGGTAATAAACTTGCATGGCATCTCGGTTAGCCACAATATAGACATCGTCTCCTCCATATTTGGAATCCTCTCGGATTTTGACTTGCCCAATTGATGTGTCCTTTTTCGTCACCTCAGGATCGAACCAATGGCATTTGAATACCACTGGCTTACAACCTAGGTCTTTGCCAAAGTCAAGCTCCAATATCTCATCGACTATGCCGTAATAGTCCTTCCCATCCGTGCCCGGCGTACGAACTCCGCTGCACGTGGTTTTTAGGTTGCCCCGTTTCTCTTCGTACTTTCTCGTGCAAAAGTGATAGCCATTCATGTCGTAAACATTGAATGACCTGACAGTACGGTCAAAGCATTTTCCCACACATCTCAATGCAGGACTCATTTCCGCATCAAAATTAGTCTGCAAGGTTAGGACAGGTAGATAGTTACATTACTCGCTCATAGGAGCAAAGTGGAATCTCAAAGTCGGAAAAAGGTTACTTGGATGGTACCTTGCTACTGAACCAATTGACGAAATCGGGCTTATTATGTCTGAGAAGATGGTCTTTTTCATCCTCGGTAGGAGCCGTACTGCCCCTCCAGTGTTCAATGATAAATTCCCTGGAGAAACAATAGACAAGGGGGGTCGGATCGATAGGTGGAGGATAGTGGCGGCATATTTAACAAGCTAGCTCATCGAGAGCTTACTCTTGATAATCTCAGGTTTCTTCAAGGTTCAGCAACAAGTACATCATGATAGTGTGCCACTCAACATGCATCAAGTACACGTTGGTCCCTATGCCTGCTCTCCCGAGATCCCCTTTGAAAAGGCTAAGGGTGCATTTATTCTCGTCGATGTTGTAACGAGGGGTTGGATCTCCCGGTCTTTGAAGTTTTTCGGTATAGTACGCCTGTGTGAATGTCGACACCTCCTCCATAATGAATGCCTCTGCAATGGAAGCCTCAATTTTGGCTTTATTTTTACACTTCTTCCGAAGTAGCTTTAGACACCTCTCGATTGGATAGCACCACCGGTGTTGCACGGGCCCCCCAACCATGCCTCCCTTGGTAGGTGCAAAATGAGATGCTGCATGGACAGGAAGAAGCCGGGTGGAAATATCATCTCCAACTTGTAGAGCAACTTTGGTACTTGTTCCTCCAGTTCAACACAAACGTCCCGAGACAACTCCTTGGCACAAAGCTGGCGGAAGAAAAAGCTCAACTCTGCCAGGACGCGCCACACTGGCTTGGGGAGGTATCCCCGGGTCATCGCAGGAAGGATCCGCTCAATCCAGATGTGGAAGTCATGACTCTTCATCCCTACGACTTTGCCAGTCTGCAAGTTCACTGCCCTGCTCAAATTCGCCGCATACCCATCAGGGAAACTTAGCTTCTTCATCCACTCTAGTGCTTCCTTCCTATGTGGCCTCTTCAGGATGTAATCGGCCGGGCCCTTCTTCCATCTCTTGCCTGGCGCAGGGGCCTTCATCACTAGATGTGGTCTATCACAAATCGTTTCAATATCCAGTCTAGCCTTAACGTTGTCCTTTGACTTCTTGCCAATCTCCATGAGTGTTGCCCAGTGCCTCGGCGACATTCTTTTCGTGTGCATTACATCGATGTTGTGTGGAAGGAGAAGGTCCTTGTAGTAGGGAGCCTAGTCAAGCCCGAGATATGAGTCCACATGTGCGTGGTACCATATCCTTTGAAACCACCATTCACATCATCAATTTCGAGAGCCTCTATCTGTGCAAGGATGTCAGCTGGGCTCTTTTCCTTAGGGATGGGGCCGGTGACTTGAACACCTTTCGTGAAGTGCTTTTTATCTCGTCTCAGTGGATGGTCCTCCTTTAGGAATTGATGATGTTTGTCGAAAGAAGAATACTTGCCACCCTTAGCCAGCCAGGTGAACATCACATCTGCCTTGCATGTTGGGCAAGGGAACTTCCCGTGAACACACCACGCGCTGAATAAGACGTACGCCAGGAAGTCATGCATTGAGTACTGGTACCACACATGCATTGTGAAGTTCGTCTTTGTTGCTCGGTTGTACGTCAGTACCCCCTCTTCCCATGCTTTCTGCAATTCATCCCACACTGGCTGCATGAACACACCCATATTGTTGCCCGGGTGTCCAGGTATTATCAGCGTCAAGAACACGTTTTTGGGTTCGAACATGACACCGGGGGGAAGATTCAGGTGGATCACGAACACGGGCCAACAAGTGTACGGGGCTGCACTCATCCCAAACGGGTTGAATCCATCTGTTGCCAGTGCTACGCGTACATTCCGAGCCTCCTTGGCCTTTTCAGGATTCATGGCATCGAAGTGCTTCCATGCCTCAGTATCCGCTGGGTGCTGCATCTTGTCACTGTATCTTTTGCCATTCTTGTGCCATGTCATTTGTTTTGCTGACTCCTCTGTCATGTACTGCCGTTGCAGCCTCGGTAGTACAGGAAGGTGCCTAACCACCATCAAGGGGATCTTAGACTGTTTCTTACTGCCATCACTGCCTTCTACCTCCACGTATCTAGAGGCTTTGCACTTCGGACAGTGTGTTGCTGTCTCTTCGTCTCCCCGGAACAGGACACACCCGTTCTTACAGCTTGGATCGGGTCATACGGCATCTTGAGTGCTCGAAGGAGCCTCTATGACTCGTACGTGCTCTTCGGCAACACGTGAAGCGCCGGAAGCAGCCCGCCAACCGTCGCCAACACGAGATCAAAACCTTCTCGACTGATGCCCAGTGACGACTTCAAGCCTATTAGACATGAAATGGCATCCAGCTTAGAAATGTGGGTGTTCACGTGAAGGGGCTGCTGTGCCGCCTCCATCATGGTGTAGTACACCCTTGCTGTGTCCTCTGGATCTTGTTCCTCCACCTCCGTTCCTTCACAGGCGCCAACGTCTGCCAGCAAGTCTGCCATTCCGGCATCTGCATCAAACCCCGTGAGGTCCGGTATCACCACCGCCTCCCTAAGCCGTTTGCGTTCCCCATGGAGTGTCCATCGGGTGTAGTTTGGAACGTATTCATACTTCCAAATATCTTGCCACATCGGCTGCTTCTCTTTCCTTGTCTCGTTCTTACACTTGGCACAGGGACAAAACACCCGAATCGACCCTTTAGCAGATGGGCCAAATGCTTGCTCTAGGAGTTCATTGGTCCCCTTTATCCATTCCTCTGTATGGTCTTTGAACCCCGTATACATCCACTCACGGTCAGCCATCCTCCGTCATGCGCCAACGTAAGCGAGTAATAGAAACAAGGGCTGCATCTAATAGGCGTTCCTACCATCTAATAGGTGAAGGATAGGTCCTAATCCCACCCGAGGATGCGTAGATGAGGTTAGCTTCCATGCTTCGCTCCCGTCCGAGACGGAATTTCGGCAGCACCTCCCCGCTGTTCTCCCGATACACATCCCGACTGGGAGAGTGTGTATCCGGAGAACAACGGGGAGGGGCTGCCGAAACTCCGACTCGGACGGGGGCGAAACATGGAAGCTAACCCATCTACGCATCCTCGGGCTGTCCAAAAAACATGGACAATCCGAAAGATAAACCGTCGCAGATATGCACTGATCCGCATACCAACGACCGCGAATCTCTTTCGGACGGGAGACGCCTAACTCGGTTACGCAATGTAGTGACATGGACTATAAGGAATAGTGGTGATTTATACCTAGGGTGGCGGCGCAGAGGCGGGTAGCGGGCCGGAGGAGAGTCGACGCGGTGCAGGAAGACCCGCAACGCCCAAGAAGAAGATCGTCATCACCGAGTACCTCCCACAGGTCCTCCTCCAACAAAAAGAGAAAAAAAGATTAGAAGCCACTCAAAATTTCGGTAGCACCTCACCTGCACGGGGAGGTTCCAAAACCTACAAAAAACATGGCACGAAGGCCAACAACCACCACGGCTCGATGGCCAATAACCACCATGGCACGAAGGCCGATGAACACAGCGGCACAAAGGCCGACATCACAACGGCACGAAGGCCGACAAGAAGAGAAGGGTTCATATACCTTGCTCTCGTAGCCGAATCGACGACGGTGGAGGTGGAGGTGTCGGTGGGACGTACACGATCAAGCTCCCCTACGACACGTCCTGCTCTGCAAAACAATAAAGACATCAATATTAGTGGACGAAAGACGTTGACGACGTGGACGGAAGGTTTCGTCAACACTAAGAGCTACTTAACTACTTAGTAACTACTACTACCAAACACTACTAACTAACTAACACTACTAACTACTACTAACCACTACTAACTATCACATTCCACATTCCAGGCCACGATCACGACGGAAGAGATGACATCCACTAAAAAGGCACTAAATCCATGCACCTAATAAACCAATATATATATTCCAGCTATCAACAAACCACTATGAACAAGTAGTATCATCCTAATCAGACATCCAATATGTTGCCACAGAAAAAACAAAACATGATCGTAGTGACCTCTGATGAATCAACCCAGCCCCCTTTCCTTTTCTCAACTAAATCGAATGTAGCAGTGATCACAACAAAATACTAATCGTACTAGCTAGAAGTAACAGCAATCGGCACTTAACTAAGCAGGTGGGGAATTTATACAGATTCGTGACTACCCCACTCTGTCTCACTCTCACACACGCACACACACTTACTGTGACGAATTCAATTGAAATTGAATGAATCCCGCGGTTGCAGAGCGGCAGGCGGAGGCGGTAGATGTCGGCGAAGAGGGCGAAGGCCGGGGCCGAGGGGAGGACAGCAGCGGTTGGAGCGAGGCGACGGGGATGGAGACCGCGAGCGACTTGAGCCGCCTGTAGAGGAGGAGGGAGGTGGCGTGGGGGCGCAAGGCGGCGAGGAGGAGGTGCGGCAGCGACGGGGATGCGGCGGGCGAGGTGCGGGAGCACGGAGAGCGGGCACAGGGATCGGTCCGCGGAGAGCGCCGACTTGAAGAGCAAGAGCAAGAGCGCGGCGGCCGGGGTCGGAGACGCGCTCGGGCGGCCGGCCGCCTGCTCGCTGGCGGCGGAAGAAGGGGCGGCGGCGGTCCGGCGGCAGCGGAGGGAATCGGGTGGGCGTGGTGGCGCTGTCGATCTAGGGTTGGGGGTGGGCCGGGCTTATTCCATTTTTTTTAAAACAGACTTTGCCGATGGCCACTGTCGACGAAATATCGGCGATAGTCCGACCAGGGGTATGCCCTGACCGGTAATGGATTGGCGGAAGGCGCACCGAGGTTGCGAGCAAGATGTAAACAGGAGCAATCACACAAGGTTTACCCAGGTTCGGGCCGCTATGAAGCATAATACCCTACGTCCCGCTCTCTCGTTTTCGATTATGTGTGGATGTATGAGTCCGTGCGTATGCCGATTCCGTCCCCGGCATGGGGGTCCTTGCTCTCCTTATATATTACGGGGAGCAAGGTTACAAGTCGGAACTAGCCTATCTCGGTACTAAGTTTACATACTTTACAAGTCTAAACTTTCCTATCTCGGCTAGATCTTGTCCTCCTTGTCGGTCTTCGATATAATTGCCCGTTTTAGGCCGTCCGACCAGCCCGAGCCGATCGGTCTTTGAGCTTGATGGGCCGGCCTGGTGATAGCATGTCGGCCCAAACTAGGCCGTGAGGGTATATGGAGTTTATACCTCCACAGTTTAGTCCCCGAGCATCATGGATCTTGAGGAGAAAACACCGTCTTGCTTGGCTGAGTGAGAAAGGGTGGTCGGACACACGTTCGACATGTGGTCCGAGCAGGGCTGGAGGACCGTCTAGTGCTTCCGACCACACTTTGCTTGCACTTGGTTGACGTTGTTGGTTTTGACCGAAAGATTTATGATGCTCCTGAAAAAAGAAAAAAGAATTTTGGAAGGGTCCCAAATCTGGAGACGTGGGCCCTCGTTAGTGTGTGATGCCCGCCATCACATGGTATCTCGTCGTGATTGGTCGTGCCTTAGCTTAGTTTTGAAACTAAACCCTTTGTGAATAGAAAGGATCAGCCGAGTCATGCAAATGACGTGGGCCCACGTAGTCCCCGAGGTTGCCGTAAGATAGTATATGTTGCGAAGCTCTTAAAAGAAAGATCTAGCCCATGTCACCTTTCGGTGACGTGGGCCCACGTAGTCCCCGAGCCCGAGATGAGGTGGAACACGTTATGTCGTGGTCTAAAAAAGAAGACAAACCGATCATTGTGTCGTGCTCTATGTGTTTCCGACCACTCTTTGAGTGAGACCGAGCAGCCAAATTTCATTTGGGCCGGTCGGTTTGAACCATGCCATGACTTTGTCATGATTAAGCTAAGATAGCTTTGCTACTTAACTCGGTCCCAGCGTGGCTGTGAGACCATGGTTTTGAATCTAAACCCATAAAAATAGCTTAGCTATTTGTGCGCCCGTAATAACCGGTATCATTGGCCAAAGAATCCCGCTCACTGTCGGATTGTGTGGGTTGAAATGTTAATGACATACCGCGCTATACTGTAACTTGTGGATCAGTTCTTCGAGTTGTTGCTGCAAAGAGAAAGTTTTGTATGAGTGAATGTTTTGATGAGATATTCTGAATCGTATTGTTTTGATATAATCTATGACATAGAGTTGTATCAAAATGCTTTGCTTGAAAATGGTTTTTAGTAATCGCCTCTCCTTAGAGTTAATCAGTCCGCAGGTGTGTAGGTGACCTATAGTGAATAGCGCGTTTGGCCGAATCACTTAGGGCCCTATTTCCGTTGGAAGCGACCGCTGTCATCCCTGTGTTGTATAGCGTTGGAGCTGTGAACACGTAGCGGGATTGATCAGAGACAGTGCATGCTGATTGTTTTCTGTTCGAACGTACTTTGAAGTAGTTCGTTTAAAGAAATCTTTTGTGAAAAAAGATTAAAGAAGGCGTGTATGTTAGGTTGAAAAAGCACTTATCTCGTATCTTGTTGTGAACCATCGTCTTGCCATGATAAGTTTTTGACAATGCCTTTGCTCCCGGAAAAATGATCATATGGTGTGTAAGATTTTGTTATGCGAAGAGTAGGTCATGCTTATTACAAATTTGGAGGAAAAATTGCCAGGGAGCACTCTTCTCTTTCTCATTCAAGAGCCGACCAGTCCTTGGGGATTAGATGATCCTAAACAAACAAAGACGGTGCCGGAATGTTTGGAGCCCTTTTCCTTTGGGAGCGACCGCCGGATCACTCGTGTTGTATAGCGTTGGAGCCGTGAACACGTAGCGAGTGGGACCCGAGACAAGGCATTCCCGGTTTGCTTCGTGTTTGAGGTAAGAAATTTGTGCGAACCGGTTTTTTCAAAAACGTGGTCTTTTGAAATGGGTGAACCGAATAAGTAAAGAAATTTCTTAGAGATGTTGGGTACTTATCTTTTGTCCGTCATGGCACGTCATGATCGCGTGCGGGCGAAAATATTCGGTTGCCGATGTAACCGTATATCGACCGGGTTGTCACGTCAAACCGGCGTACGGTTTTTTGTCTTTGGTTAAGTCAATTCTTCGCTGATGTGGTGGGGCCATTATGTCGGTGTCTCAATCGTTCCACCTTCCTCACATCGTGCGTCAGCGAGCGCACGGGAGGTTCCCGATGCAAGGGGAACGTATAAATGCGCGCTGCTTGAGTGGAGCGGTTTTCGTCGCTTCGTGCTCTCGGGGAACGAGAGGGCCGCGGCGGTTTGATTACCCACGATCTCATCGGTTGCCTTCTCGAGTTCTCCGGGCTCTTCTATAAATTACGGCCTGCGCCGGGAGTTCTCGTACACGCCGCGCATTTTCTCGTTCCTCGCTCCTCTCTACTCCTGCTCCCAAAAACCTAGGGTTTTTAGATCGCATTTGCTCGCCGCCGCCACCCGCAATGGACCGCCGTTGCATGGTAAGCGCCCGGCGGGTGAGGAGGAGTCGGTGAACTCCCCTCGGGAGGTGAGGCCGCGGAGGAGGTGAGCTTGGATTGGAATTTTTCATGATTAATCTTGAGGTTCTCTTCTTTTGATGTAACCGCAACTCGTCGTTCACAATGTAGGTACACCCTCCTCACCATTGGAGGTGCGGCGGGCACCTCTGCTGCAGGCGCCGCCGAGGCGGCGAGGAGGGTGGCGGAGGAGCCGCAGGTGGCGCCGGGGGGTGTGGCCCCCGAGCAGGTGGCTCCGGTCGTGGAGGCCGGGGCCATTGTTGCTGCGGCGGAGCAAGCAGCTCCTGTTGTGGCGGAGGCGGTGATGGCGGCCGCCAGTGCCTCCACCGTGCTTTCGCTGAGCAGTTTCTCAACGAACTCCTTGGTGTCGACGCTCGACCGCTGTCGGGCGGAGCTGGAGCGCGTTAGGGACCTCTACTCAGAGGCCACCAAGCAGCTGGGACAGGCGGAGGCGAACGCTGACCTGTTCCTGAACGCACTCTCCTCCGCTCAGGAGGAGCTGGAGGCGGAGAAGCAGCGGGCCGCCGATTTCGACGCCGAGGCCAACGCCGCCGTCAATGAGGCGGCGGACGAGAGGCTGGCCCGCAAGGTCCAGGTGGACACGCTGCTTCGGCAGCGCGAGGCTGCCGACATCAGGGTCGGCGGTAAGTACTGATTTCCCTTTTGTTCATGCGCCCTGAATTGTTCTCGTTGTTCTATAATGTACTCGCTTTTTTTGCGAGCCGACGGAGCACCGGAGCAGCCGCGGCAGAGGCCGCCCATGCCGCGGCGGACGCGGTGAACGCCCAAGGCGGCGATGTCATCGCGCGGCTGGCGGCAATCCCTGGCCAAGTGGCCGCGGTGGCGGTTCATTGCGTTCGCCATGGTGCCTCCGCTGCTTATGCCACCGTCGACGCCATCTCGGGCGTTGATGTCCGTGGCATGGAGCTGTCGGTGGCGGCGCATGATGCCATGGAGGGCGGCGCCGTCGAGTTCACCGGGGCGGCGGAAGCTGTCGTCGCCGCGACTCCTGTTGACCTTGTGGTCGGCAAGCTGTTCGGGGATGACTAGATTGCTTAGATGCACCGGTCCCCGTTTGTAAAAAACTTTTATAATTTTAATGAAAGAAGTGGATCTTTTGAGATGTGTCCCGTGGCTGGAATCCTTCGAGATTCCTTTTATTTATCTCTTTATTTTGATCCATTTTATGACTTTGTCACGTTTATGCCGTAGGATTTTATTTGAGGATTTGGAATCCTCTCGTTTAGAGAATGTCGTAACGCGTCGATCCGAGGAATGATTTTCCTTTGAATGACAAGAAAAATTCATGTGCTCAAGTGATTTGACACGAAAACTTGAATTCTTATTTATAAAATAGTACACATTAGATTGCTTTTGTCATTTGAAATGACTTACAACGATGTGTACGACCGACGCTAACTTAAACCTTGAAAGGGAAATCGCCTAAAAAAAAAAAAACTTGTTCGATAAAGGAGGAGGACGTATCTCTCAATCTTTTTAGTTTTCCGGCTCGCTTCTCCTTTTTCCAAGTTGTGAATCATGACCGGATCTTCTTCGGTGCGGAGCGAGGTCGTCATCGTCCAGACTTGATCGTCACGGCGTCCGGCGTGGTCGGATATAGTTATCCCGTTCCGAGTAGTATTGAGATTGTCCTTTTTTGGAAAAGGTACATCTCGTAAAAGAATCTAAGGAGCTTGAGTTCTTCTCAAACCGGCTTCCTTGTTGTACTACTTCATACCACTCGCCGTTTATGAACATGCCTTCGATGTTTTGCGCCCGGTGATCGGACCGTTCGATGCGCCGAAGATTAGCCGGGTTCATTGGATTAGGGAATATGTGCTCGGTGTGCGGCGGTATCCCGTCCTCGGGAGGAGTTGGACTAGGAAGCCTCCGCTTTGGTTCTCTCGGGTCCGCAAATTGTCCAAGAAGGGAGTGATGAATCCATTACGGTTTGTTTGAACAGACGGAACCATTCGCCTAGGAGGAGGACTCCGAGCACGTTTGTAAGCGTAGTCATCCGAGTTGGCTGCCGGGTGCAACCATGAGGCTCGTCAATGTCAAGCGAGTCCCTTGTATCTTCCCTTAATGGGCTCTTGCCGGTACGGCGGCGATTCTCTCGATTGCTGCCATGTGTTTCGATGTGCTTCCCTCCGTTTTCTTTCTACGTCTTGGTGTCGGTCGGCAAGTGCCCCGGCCCCCGCGTGCCGACGCCATTGTCATCGAAGGGGATTGAGTTGAACGTGCTCGTGGTCGTTCAGCTCTTTGCTCTGTTGCGTTTGCCATGGCAGCCAATACCTCTTGCCGTCGCCTTTCCCTTTGTTCATCACGACGAAGGGCGCAGCTAGCTCGGTGCGTTCGCGAACAACCGGGCATTAGATGTGTTGTTTTGTGGGAATCGTTCTTGCTGCGTTGCCGTAGTAGGTGCAGCCGGCGGGTTCCGACCGGTTCGTCGGATTTCTCGGCCGACGACGTCGCCGTCGTTCGTTGCGACGGGCGTTTCTGCGCTGTACTGTTGACACGTAACTCCGACTTGGTACATTGTTTTGGGTAGTTTGTGTTGTTTGATCTGGACTACTGTTGTCCCGTGAGGCTTGTTGTGAAGTCCTCTCTCTCAGATCTTGGATGTCGGCCAGGATTCTCTGCCGTATGTTGCTCGGCTGGCCTCTCCGACCACCGCGTACGATGATTGGCCGTGGTCGGAATTGCTGTGAGTTTCTGCCGCTATCTGGCCGTATATGGTTGCCACGAGGATTTGTTGGAACGCGTCGTTGTAGATTCTCCTGCTGCAAACGTGGCTGCTCGGGGCGTCCAAAAGTGACTCTACGACGGTTGTTGTACCTTCGTGTCAACGGATTAGAGATTTGTTGTCGCGTGAGTTGTAGATCGCGCCTGACGCGTCGTCGGAGCGACTCGAAGTTGGCATGGGTTTCGATCAACCTCATGTCTTGTTGATGGATCAAACGGAGTAGATCCGTGTTGCTAACATGCCTCCTTTGGTTGGGACCGACCGGAGGTGTTGGCGCCGTGCCGTCAACTATCAGCGGTGGATAGATTGGGACCGTAATGGTGGTCACCGGATGAGTTGGATCTGGTTTGGTGCGGCCACCATTGTTGGTGCTATTGTTGGCGTGATAGCCGGAGGCGTAAGAATCGTAGTAGCGGTTCCGAGTTGGAAGTCCAGTGAACGTTCCGAAGTTGAAGGTGAGGCCGGTTTCGAAAGTCATGGAAGCCGGAAGGAAACCATCTTGATCGACGTGAAATCTCGGTGCGCACCCCTACCCGGGCGCGCCACCGTCGACGAAATATCGGCGATAGTCCGACCCGGGGGTATGCCCCGACCGGTAATGGATTGGCGGAAGGCGCACCGAGGTTGCGAGCAAGATGTAAACAGGAGTAATCACACAAGGTTTACCCAGTTCGGGCCGCTATGAAGCGTAATACCCTACGTCCCGCTCGCTCTGTTTCGATTATGTGTGGATGTATGAGTCCGTGCGTATGCCGATTCCGTCCCCGAGACATGGGGGTCCTTGCTCTCCTTATATATTACGGGGAGCAAGGTTACAAGTCGGAACTAGCCTATCTCGGTACTAAGTTTACATACTTTACAAGTCTAAACTTTCCTATCTCGCCTAGGTCTTGTCCTCCTTGTCGGTCTTCGATATAATTGCCCGTTTTAGGCAGTCCGACCAGCCCGAGCCGATCGGTCTTTGAGCTTGATGGGCCGGCCCGGTGATAGCATGTCGGCCCAAACTAGGCCGTGAGGGTATATGGAGTTTATACCTCCACACCACACAGGCCCGGCCATCGGCAAAGCCCGCCCACGTGGCGGCCGGGGGGCCCACGGAACGGCTTTGCCGATGGCCACTGGACCCGGCCATCGGCAAACTATTTTTGCCGACGGCTTGGGTGTTTGCTTTTTTTTTTTGATTTTTGCTTCCAATTTTTTTCTAGTAACTTCCTACCTCAAATACAACCCACCTCCAAATCTTGGGACATTTTTGAACTTTTTAGCTATATTTCGTGAATTATTTCTGTTACTTTGTATTTTCCCAACGACTCCAAATTTGAACTGCAGGTACATGAAATAATGGGACTTTTTGATCTGAAAGATGATATTCATGATTCTCCGAGTATGTTCAGGCCATATCCAGCACCTCGCATGAAATTACGACCATTTTGCCGTCGTAACGTGGGGAGTGACGTGCACGGAAAGTGTTTTTAAATTATATAAAATCCAAACGAAGTCCGAAATTGACGAAACTTGACAGGTTGTGTGGCCATGGCATGCGGAGTCCGTGATAAAAATTTCAAAAAGTTTCGAGCAAGTTGTGACGTCGGATCGCCAAAACCCAGACAACTCCACATGTGATCACAAGTGATGACATGTGGAGATGTCTAGGTTTTGGTCATCCGACGTGACAACTTGCTCGAAAATTTTTGAGATTTTTATCAGAGACTCCACATGCGATGGCGAGACAACTCGTCAAGTTTCGTCAATTTCGGACTTCGTTTGGATTTTATATAATTTAAAAACACTTTTCGTGCACGTGACTCCACACGTTACGACGGCAAAATGGTCATAATTTCATGCGAGGTGCTAGATACGGCCTCAACATACTCCAAGCATCATGAATACCATGTTTCGGATCAAAAAGTTCCATTATGTCATGTACCTGCAGTTCAAAATTGGAGTTGTCGGAAAATTGCAAAGAAACAAATAATTTATGAAATATAGCAAAAAACTCAAAATGGTCCCAATTTTTGCAGTGGGTTGTATTTGAGGTAGGAAGGCACCGAAAAAAACTGGAATTAAAAATCAAAAAAAAAAAAACAAAACTTTGCCGACGGCACAGGGAAGGCCGTCGGCAAAGTGGCTTTGCCGATGGCCGGCCGTCGGCAAAGCACGTGGGCCCGGCAGCTCCCGAGGCTGCCACGTGGCCTTCTTTGCCAATGGCCGTGGCCATCGGCAAAGTGGGTGCTTTGCCGATGGCCGGACGGCCCGGCCATCGGCAAGGGGCACGGCGTCGGCCGGCACCCGACGGTGTCGGCCCTGGGCCAATTTTGCCGATGGCCGGACGGCCCGGCCATCGGCAAAAATGGGCCTTTGCCGATGGCCTGGCCAACGGCAAAGTATGCCTTTGCCCATGGCCATGCTTTGCCGATGGCCGCACTTTGCCATCGGCAAAGTTGGTGGTTTGCCGATGGCCGGCCACTTTGCCATCGGCAAACCTGGCGGCCATCGGCAAACAAGCCGATTCCGGTAGTGTATATATTCTTAGTACACTGTACACGCAAAGTGATATGAAGTTTATTGCAAAGGGAAACTATATTGAGAAGGTTCTCTCTCTAAAAAAACTATATATGAGAAGATTTGTGCACTACACCACCCACCATGTATCATTTGAGACATTATTGGAAGGTGAAGGTCAAGATGAGGTGGTTACCATTGCCCTCAACGATTTCTTGGAGGTATAGTAGCGTGTTAATTGGGGTATAGCTGTGTTTATATTGATAACTGGCACTCACAAAATAAAATGTAACTTAGGTGCATTTGTTTCTATGGATATCTATGAATGGTCATATCCCATCTACCCTTGTCCTCAAATCAAACACACCTTCAAGGAAGATGCAAAGAGTAGAAAGTAGAAACTATATATATACCTCGGGAGTCAATGAAAATAGAAGTTCACTACTATTTTTATTTTGTCATCAACCTGCACTTGTGCAAACTATTGTTGGAAAATGGACAGTTTACAAATTAAACTTGATATCTAGCTACTGCATATCATCTCATCCTTAGAACATCATATTCTTTGGTGCTCTGCAAGCAAGTGGAACACAAGGAATATTTGGTATTTGGAGAGGCATAGCCATCAGTGATCTGAGTTCCACGTTGGCACCAACTAATGTTTTTGGTCACACACTTACTCACGTGTAATATCTAGAAGCATAAAAGCATCAATAGATGCAGTTTCTTATCATGCAAAATGGGAGGCCTAAGAAAATCCACCATGTAGTAAGATAAGACAAACATGCATGGCATATGCATTCCGTTTAGTTACTCATAATCGATATTGGCCCAACAATAGTACTATTGAGCACAATTTTATAGTATTACATAGGTTGGTATTAAACAATTTTTTTCAGTTTAATGCAAGACTTCATCTATTTTACTTTTTAAAAAAGGAAAAGAAAAATGGATTCTGTATCTAGCAAGAGCTTCCTCTGTATCGGAAGCGTGCCTTTAATTTTTCTTAGAACTACTTGTACGAGAAGAAAACAAAGTTTCGCCCAAGAGAACACAGGGGGTAGATCAAGATAAGATGCCTCAGTTTACGTGTCTATGCACTCTATCAGTCGTATGTTCTAGATAATTATTATTACCAGTCAAACTTTTTCAGTAAAAACTGTGTACATTTAATTAATAGTGTCTTATAATAAGATTTATTTATGATGACAAAATACTACTTTCTATAAAAATTGGAACCAAAGTTTCATCTATACATGTCCCATATGGATTATATTTGTGACTAGCTAGACTAAGCACATAATCACTATTGTTACTAAAAGTATAATGTCCAAAATAATGTACAAGCTTCGTGACCCTTAGAAACATTTTTTCTTATACAATTTGGTTAAAAGTTGTATGATTGTTTCTCAACTTTTAAATATGCAACGAGATTATTTGTTAGTCCTAGCAGTCACTAAGCCAAAATCCGCCACTCTAAATTACTCTCCTCATCCCCACATTAATAGACTTATATTTTAATGAGAGTTTTAGGAACTTAGGACCTAATTATACAATTTGCAAGTGTTGAGATCGAAATGAGAACTCGGAACAAGTTTAGGGAGCTAAAAGTGCCGGTTTCCTTTTGATTGTGTGGGAGGAAATGCCAATGTAGAGATTTGCAGGGTTGCATTTTGTCAAGAAGCGACCCCATGGGAAAGACGTTGCCTGGTGGACAAGGGTGATCGTGCAAGCGCTGGGCGTGCAATGGGAGCGAATGAGTGATTTCACACACCGGGTCGACGATTTCCTCCGGGTCTTTTTAGTAGTATAGGATTCAGATCGATAACCGGTCCTGAACGGGAGCCGGCCACATATATCGATCACTTGGTTGACCAAACTGATCGATAATGGTAGCACGCCATATTTATTTGCCATTTGTCCTTTATTTACTGGTGATGCTATTTGCTATTTGTACTATATCATCTCCTTATGCGGCGGATGCCGAGGCAGCAGGAGTGCCGGCGACGTAGTACTTTTTGATGGTGTCCTCGAGCTCATCCGGACTGACACTAGGAAAGCCCTCGAGCACCTCGCCCTTCCTGATGAAGTAAAAGGTCGGGATGCTATGGATCCCGTACTCCTTAGCAATTTCCTGTACGTGTGGGTGTAGAACAAGGAAACACAGCATGGTCAGTACGACGCACGACGTCATTGGGTTGGGGGATGAAAGGATTTGGTGAATCTATCGCGCGATTCCGGCCGGGACGACACTGCGCACGCTCGCTCACCTCCAGTTCTTCACAGTCAACCTGTAGGAAGACAGCGGCAGGGTACTTCTTGGCGAACTCCACGTATACCGGAGCCATCGCTTGGCAACCAGGGCACGAGGTGGTCATGAAGTCGATGATTACCTGAAGGTTGACAAATTAAGCTCAATATTGTTAGAGGTGGTAGAACTTTCGCTGATCAACCGTGTCATGCATCACAAAGAGAAAGATGGTGTGATCGGGGGCGCATCCGCGCGTACGTACCAGCTTGCCGGCCTCCTTGCCCTTGGCCATCTGGGCGTCGAACTCGTCCGTGGTGTGGCACGCGATCACGGCACCCTCTGCGGCCGCCATGCCTCTCGCTCTCCTTCCTCTTCGGCTTTTCCTCGGTGGGATCGAAGGTTAGCTTCGGATGCTGATTGAGGTTTCTCTCTGGTGTCTGGCTACTTTGCAGGGATTGCGTGGTGGCCTAAGCTGGGGCTCGAGCCGCGGCTTTTATAGGCGGCAGCGATCGGGAGCGAGAGGGGCGAGTGCGTGGTCATTCGAGCTCTAGATACGGTGTGCACGGCATCGCCGTGGTCCAAAATAATTCGTGCGGTAGAGAAAAAAACGTACTTCACCGACCACAGAGATTAAACCATCTGAATCGAGTATAGTACTAGTAGATGTGTACTGCAAAGCTTGAATTAATGCGTGGATTTTTTTTGCTATAGTATGGCTAAATTTCCTTTGTAAACAGTTTAGAAATGTTTTCTAAGTTCCTTTTTATTTATTATGAATTATTCCTCATACTTTTTAAAATGAAAAAACCTGATTTTCCATTTCAGATATATTTATTGGAAAAAGAAAAGGTGAGAGTGGTTTGCCGTTGCCTGCCACCCAAAGGACTTCTTTGTAGTAGCTAGTAACGTGTCAGAGTATATTGTCGTGTTTTTATTGATAAATAGTGTTGTATGAACCTCAACTTAAAGAAAGTGGAAAGAGTAGAGACCACACATATATATACATCGAGTGTCAATGAGTAGAAGTAATGCTGCTATTTTCATTTTATCATCAAGCTACATTTGTGCATACATTGTTGGAAAAGGAATTTGAACCACAGTCCACACATATCCCCTCATGAGTAATTAAGGGGTGCTTAGTACACCCCACACAACCTAAAGTGATATAAAGTTCATTGCCAAGGGAAACTATATATGAGTCGTGCACTACCCACCATGTACCATTTGAGACATTATTGGAAGATGAGTGTTAGAGGGTGGTTGCCATTGCACTCAACGATTTCTTGTAGTATAGTGGCGTGTTAATTCATTATTAGGGGTATTGCTGTGTTTATATTGATAACTGCTACTCATATAAAATAAAATGTATGAACCCAACTTTAAGGAAGATACAAAGAGTAGAAAGTAGAAACCATATATATACAATAATACCTCGTGTGCCAATGAAAATAGAAGTTAACTGCTATTTTAGTTTTGTCACCAACCAACATTTGTGCACATTATTAATGGTTGGATGACAATTTACAAGTGTCCACGAGGCACAACAAGCCCACAAAAGCACTCCAAGCCAACACTAGCAAGCCCACGAGTTTAAGAGTAGATCTAATGGATAGTGTTGCCATTGGTGATTAGAGTTTATAAAATTGATGGCAAGATCTTTGAGGAAAAAAAAATAAATTGATGGCTAGATCTATATGAATTTTATGAGAATTTGAAGGACCCATATTTTTCTTCCTAATAATGAGGTGTCTCAAGAGGGGATTATAGGTATTTAGTTGAGATAATATGAATATACCATCCTTTGAGTATTGCACTTTTATGGGTATTCGATATGTATTTAGTTGAAATCTAAGTTTAAGTTATAAAAGGATTATAGGTTCTTATTGTATTTTTCTCCGTGACACAATGAATTCATATTTATTTGGCTTTCATATTTTCATCTTACTGGATGATACCCCACACATTTTGGTGCGAGAATTTTATAGTGCTATACATGATCACAGAGGAAGAAATGTTCCTTTCGTTTTCTAATACTTTGAGCTCCAAATATTGATGGAAAACAATGATCCAACTTCGGTAAAGTTTGATCGAATACACATATCTTGATATTGATGAACAAAGTTGTAACAACCCAAAAATCCAGCTACAAAATTTTTTTCGCCAAAACCTTGTGATGATGATGTGTCATGTAGGTTACAACCCAAAACCCCACCTAGTTTTAACCCGGAGTTGCATTAGTACTTGGTTTTTCTCATACATTTTAATACAAGGTTTGATTTGGTTTTTATTGGATCTTTTGTTTGTTTAACTTAAATCACACCCACTCATATTTATTTATTTATTATAAATAAATATGAAATCACTTGTAAAATTATGGAAATAGTTTTCCAACAAACCCTATGACTCACTATGACCTCCTTGGAAATCGCTCTTGTGTCAAAGTATAAAATACAAGTTCTAACACCAAAGGAAAGAAAACAGGAAAAGAAAAGAGAAAAAGAAAAAGAAACAAATAACAAAAGCCATTCTGGTCCATGACCACCGATCGTCCCAGCTCGGCCTACCTTTCTTTTCCTTCCTCACCGAAGCTGCCGGCCCAGTCCTCCTCTCTTTTCTTTTCTTCCTGCCGGCCCAGTTCTCCTTTCTTTCTTCTTTTGCAAACCGAGTCGGCCCACCTTCCATTTTCCTTAATCGCATTCTCTCCACGCCAGCCCAACAGGCCCGCTAGCGGGCAGCCCATGCGGCGTCCGCGCTCGGCGACAAGGAAAGGCCGCAGCCGCTGACGTCATGGTCCCCACCTGTCATGAGCCCGAGCCGTACCACTCCCCTGCTTTTTCCCCTCTGCTCTGCCTCAACCGGGAGCGGAAATTGGCCGCCGCCGCGCCGAATTCCCTCGTCTCGGATTTGAAATCAACAAGACGACGAGCGCCCAGCCACGTGGACCGAAAAGCCAGGCACGACGCACTCGCAGTGCGCCGCTTTACCTCGCGCGAGTGCAACGGCCGCCTACCATCGTCCTTACTGTTCCCCACTACCTCGCCTCGGCCGCGAGGGCGGGAGTGCGCCATGACGCGAGCACGCACCCCCACCGGAATCCTTGGAGCCCTCACGGCCGCTTGATCATGTCAGACGCGGGATCGCCGTCCATGTCGCCCTGTTCCGGCCGCCGGCTCTAAAGCTCGAGCCCCGGCGCCGTAGGGTTCCCCCCTGTCCGCCGCCGCCGTGTTGTGGCACAAGAAACCCCAATTCACCACCACCGAGCGCCAAGAAGAAGAAGAGGAGGAGAGGGAAGGAGAAGAAGAAGGCGGGGGAGGGACGCCACCGCCGGAGAAGAAGCCGCCGCCGGTGAAGGAGCAGGAGCTCCGCCGCGGGGAGAAGAAGGACCACGCTGGGACGTCGAGGAGTCGGAGAAGGAACGCCAAGACGAACTGTGAGCCGTACCCTGACGCCTTCGCCGCCCGAACGCCTACTTCCTCTACCGCGCCGGTGAGCACCGATGCCCCCTGTCCAACCTTGCCCTGCTGCCATGGCCATGGCGCCTTCGAGCGCGTAGGCCGAGCCTCATCCGGCTCTTGGACACCATGACCGACCCGAGCCACTCTGTATTGCAGTGCCACCATACGCTGCCGACCTGTTCGCCATGACGCCGCCGCGGCCATGCCCGCCGCCGCGCCGTAGTTTCCCCTGGCCAAATAGGGCCCTTGGACACGCTGGCCCCCACGGGAGCAAGTCCGCCGCGACGGGGCGCACCTCATGCGCACGTCGCCGGCGAAAGACGCCCGCGGGGAAGACCAGACCTACTCGCCGTCGAGGACGAGCCCGCACGGGTAGACTCCGGCCACCTCGCTCTGCGAGGCAGCGCTGTTGAGCTGCGCCGCGGGTAGCCGCACACCGTGGCACCCTCGAGCGGTGAAGATGGAGCCCGAGAAGACTCAGCAAGCTCTGCCGTGCGCCGCCATGTCCGCCGCGCGCCGCCGCGTGCCTCTGCCGCAAAGCCGAGCGCCGCCGGGCCTTTTTGTGGCCGCCGGCAAGTCAAGAAGCGCCTTTGTAGTGCGAATCGAGCAGCTGAGCCTTGAATTGAGTTCAAGGCCGTGCCTTTCTTTGTCGCCAAGACGCGCCGCCGCCGGCGTGCTACAACAGCCGCCGCCGGCCATAACGGAGCACGCCGAACTACTCCACCACACACCTATGAGCTCGCCAGGACACCGCGGAGCCGCTGCGCTCGCTGCCTCGGCCGGAGCATCTGCCCAGCGCTTGGACGCGCCGCCGCGCCTCCACCGGCAACCCATGCCATGCGATCGGCTTGGCGATGGGGAGACGGATGGGGAGAGGGTACGCCTGCCCCTGGCGTGTGGACGCGGCCTTAGTGGACCGAGCCACCTCTGGTGGGTCCCCACAGGAGCCGTCCACCGTGCGCCAAGGCTCTGTGGACCAGTATACCCGAGAGCACGCCGTGAACCAAGTCCTGGTGGACCAAGCCAGTGAAAGCGACCCCCGCTCGCACCAGTCCACCGTGGACCGAAGGCCATGCACCAGCCCTAGCCCGGATCTAGCCGCGCGACATGGCGCGCTGTGGTGCCGCCACGTGTTGGGCCCGGCCCGTCCCGGTCCGGCCCACTGGCCTTGTTTCGGCCCATTTGACCGTTGACTCGGTCAACGCTAACGTCAGCGATGACGTCACCCGACCCCCACCTGTCAGTGCCACGTCATCGCCACGTCAGCAGCTTTGCCACATCAGCCGCCCTTCAATGACACGTGGCGGGCCCTGTGATGCCACGTGTCAGCCTGATAATTAACCCCCGTTTAACTTTTTCTTAAATGTGTTTCAGCTTTAGAAATTCATAACTAATTCACTGTAACTCCGAAAAATACAATCAAGGTACCCAAGTTTTCTATAAATTGAGCACAATAATCTGAAGCTATGTTTGAGTGTATTTGGTTCTTCCATATTTTATTTGCTTCTTTGTGAACTCGATAGGAGTAGCTAACGCAACTATTAATTATGCGTTGCAGAGCCGGAGGAGGACCAGGACTTTGACCAGGACGACTAGGAGTACGCTGAGGAGTTAGGTGACGACAACGGAGGTGCCACATCCCACCCACTTTCTTAGATCCCATTACGCATTGCAATACTTTACATTCCTGCAATTGGTTATTATACTCTTGTGGTAGGTTGCATGGTAGTATTTATAATCTCTAAGCCCGTCTTGACTCGACTATCACCCTACTACCGCTATTAGGATAGACTCGCGCTTGCTTTTTATCTCATATTGATCACACTACGCTTTATATCTGTGATGTGAGGCGTGGTGGACATATGGTGATACCGTGGACAGTATTTTGGACCTGGATATTGGATGAGCGTGCTGCGTGAGTCTTCGGTGGGGGGTGAGGGTTGAGTCGGCTGAACAGGGATCACGACGAGCTTCGAGCGAGTCTTGCCAAGGGCTGAACAGGGATCATGATGACCCCATTTATTGTGTTGCCTGTGGCGGGTAACTGGTTTTGGGTGAGGTGTTCCATGGGGTGAGCTCCTTGGAGTGGAGCCTTGGGAATGGGGGTGCTATGGCGGCACGGTAAAGATCAGCCCATACAGGGGAGACATCGTTGTTTGGCCATTACTTGAGGACTTGTGTGGTAGTGACCGGATCATTGGATGCCTTACTTTCCACTCGCTCCCCAATGGGAGGGGAGCCGGTCTAACCATTTGGTAGTATGAATGCCATTACTGTCGGGTGTAAGCGGATAGTGTCGGGAGGTATGGGCTGGGCCCACACCCTCTTTAACCACATAGTGACCTATATTGGCCTGGTACTATGTTCACAGTCTCGGCGACCAGGGTCGAGTGACAGGATGGTATTCATTCTAGGCTTATGGCGATCGAAATCTGCCTAGATGATGATCAACATCGATGATGGCTATCTTGTGGTTTAGTGAAACCTCTGCAGATTGTATGGTTGATCGATCGATACATAGCCGAGACCTTGTCCTGTGTGATGCTTACTGGACTAGGAGAGGAAGTCTTCTTATCTATCTGGATGTGTGAGTATGGGCGGGATAATCCCGATGCGAGCCTTGGGAGGCTGTGGGCCGCTGAGGCATGACGAGTGGGAGTCGTTCATGTCGACCACGCGAGGCGTGGAAGGGTGTGTGTGGTGTGAGGTGTGTTGGGATGGATGATGGTTTGGGATTGGTTAAGTTTTGACCAACTATATTATTATATATTATTATATTTGGTTACTTATGCATAGGAAACCCCAGCTTTATAGGACTCATTGTTATACACTGTATTTACTTTTTATGCATCTAATTCCACAAAGCAATCATAGGTTGGGAATGTGGCCAGTACAATTCGTACTGATACTTTGGATAAACAGGTGATGAGCAGGAGTATGACTATGAGGACGATAGCTATGAGGACTAGTGGGTCTTGTCGCTACGCTCAAGTGTTGGAGATCGTGTCAATGCTTTCGCTTCTACTTGCGAGCTGTTCTGGATGTCTACTTTTCCGCATTTCCGCCAGTATGGCGATGTAATAAGCTGATGTAATCGTACTATTTTACCATTTCTGAGATGATGTATGGATTAATATCAGCTGGATTTATGTAATGTGATGGATTTATCTGTCGTGTTACTACAACTCTGTGAGAATTCCCTTCGCAGAATTTGAGGTTGTTTCAGTTGGTATCAGCTCCATGCTTGACCCTAGGACGAGACCCTTAGGATTGGACGACTAGTATAAGAGCCAGACCATCCTTCAATTATTTTACCAACCATTGCATTACTTTTTATGCATGGCTTATCCTTATATCCGACTTGCTGACTAAGTTCCCTTGAAACCTGCAGATGACAAGTCTCGGAAACCCTCCAATCAGGCCTCTAGCACCCATCCCCACTCTCAAGCTAACCTACACGGGAGAGGGATTCGGAGGCTTTGCCATAACCCTCTGTCAGGTGCTGGCAATCCTAGGAGTCCCTGTTGACGGGATTAGGTACACCTGCTCGGGCAAGCCTGGTCAGGATGGAGGAATAGAAGGATACGTCACCACTACCGTGGAAGTCCCCGCTAGTCAGACCCTGCCTTTCGTACTTGCTTTCCTTGAGATGGCGATAAAGGACACTTGTGAGGAAGGAGTTCAAGCAACCTCCCACCAAGCTCTCCGCCGCATCCTGCGAGATCACTACACCTACCTGCAGGCGACAGAGTATTGTCTATTCCCTCAAGCCTACTTCTTTGGACTTAACCCTGAAGGACATAATGATTGGGCCTTTAACAAAGTCAGCCTTGAGGAAGACCCCTGCCTCCGTGCCTCTGGCTACCACCTATTGAACCAGGATAGGTACATCGAGGAGCTAGAGAGGAAGAGTCGCAGTGACCGTGGTCTCTTGCTGGACCATCAGGAGTGGTTAGCAAAGGGAGCTGAAGAAAATGCCAAGCTGTGAGCCACAATAGTCAAGCTGCAAGCCTGCCTCAGATGCCAAGTGTTTGACCACAAGGCCGAGGTAGCTGACCTCCAGAACAAGACTGCAGATATTGGCAATGGGAACGTGTACCTAGACAACAAGGTCCTGGAGCTACAGAGAGATCTCAAGGATAGGAATGCAGCCTTAGCCGCAGCGCAAGAGGATGTGAGAAGCTATGGAATGGATATGCACAAGCTCAGCGATGACAAGAAGACCCTAGCAAGAGAGCTAAAGCTGCAGAGGGTCAAAGCTGTGAGGAACCAGGGTCACCTCATCAATGCTGTGAGGGAGAGCGAGCTGCTCTGTGAGAAGATCACGTTGATCGAAGAGGCTTGGAGAGTGTCCGACAGGAAGCGATGCAAGGAGATCATGGAGATTCAGAAGCAGTTGCCCACAGCCAAGCGCGTGATGCCTCAAAAGGAGACTTTTGAGATCGGCGAATCACTGCTGAACGTGAAGGACTGCCCACCAACCGCTGGGGTGAAGCCCACTGAGGAGCATGACGAGGCCCTCACCTGCGCCAAGCATCTACTTAGGACTAGGACGGAGAACCGAACTGCTAGTGAGCGTGTTCCTCATGCAGTCCACCACCAGATGTAGGTGTTGAGTATGATGGACCCTGCGTGGTCAAGTGTTGAGTTCCACCATGATACACGTAGTAGCTACCCTTGAGATGTAATTTGTCATGATGTATCTTCATGAGTTATCATGCGTAGAACGAAGCTTGTCGAACCTATCCTTAAATTTATAATTCACCCATGTTATGAGTGATTGGTTTTTATCGCTTCTATTGGTTCTTATTGTTCTTTTGCATGAGTGTTGGATAGATTAAATGTTCTCCCTTAAATCATTGAAATCATTTAATCATATTGAAATAATTTATAATACGTATGGCCCTATGATACAGATGTCGACCCGCCGTTCCGAGCGTCTGCGCAACCGCGAGCCCCGCGAGCCGTCCCCTGTGGTGGCCCGTGGACAAGGAGGCCGTGGTCGTGGTCGTGGTCGTGTCCGTGGCCGCGGACGTGGACGTGTTCTCAACCTCGGTGGGAATGAACAACCTTTTGAGGAGCACCGTGAAGAGACCCCGCCACCCATGGGTGGAAATGAGATACCCGCAGGAGAAGAGGTCCCTGCAGGAGGCAAAGAGGAAGTGCCAGCATGGGGAGGAGGAGGCGGAGGTGGAGGCGTCAACCCACCACCGGCGCCACCAAACCTAGCTGAGGTCATGGCTCAACAGACTCAGCTGCTGGCCGCTTTCGTTGGGGCAAACCACTGCTGCCCTGGAGGTCCGCCCGGTGATTTTCAGAGGAAGCTGGAAGGATTCCTGAAGCTACGCCCTCCCACCTTTGATGGCAGGAATGAAGACCCGATGGTTGCTGATGATTGGCTGAAGGAAATCGAGAAGAAGCTTGATCTCACTACCTGCACTGATGAGGAGTGCGTTGGAATTGCTGCCCACTAGCTTGTGAGGGGAGGACACTCGTGGTGGGACAGCTACTGTGAATCCCATGAGGACCCCACCAACATCTCGAGTTCATGGAGGAATTTCGTGATTTCTTCATCCCTGAGGGCGCCATGAAGGCCAAGGAGAAGGAGTTCCGCCAGATCACCATGTTCCCGAATGAGAGGGTTCATGAGTACACTACCCGCTTTACCAACCTGCTGCGCTATGCCCCACCTGCATGTGCTGCCTCTGAGTCTGAGAAGATGTACTACTACAGGGAAGGTCTGAGTAGCCACATCAAGCTTGCTCTCTCTGGTAGTAAGAGTCGTACCCTGAGGGAACTGATTGACCGTTGTATGGAGATTGAGAAGGACCGTATGGAGGAAGATGCGCTTCATGACAAGAAGGAGAAGAGGCGTCGTCCTGACGGCTCATCCCGCGCTCCCAACCCGCAAAAGCGCCGCTGGGATGCCCCTGTGCAGAACCGCTACCGCAATGCTCAGAACTATGTGCCCGCGACAGGCCGTGGTGGGGGTAACTACAACAACAACTACCCTTGCCAGAACTACCAGGCAGGGAACCGCCCAGCCCCTGGCCGTCCAGCGCCAAGCAATGGCAACTGGAAGGCTCCTGCACCCACACCAATAGGAGGTGTAGCCCTCACTTGCTTTGGTTGCGGAAAGCCAGGTCACAAGGTCATCGACTGCCCGCATAAGAAAGCTGCTGCTGAAGGCCAGAACACTCCATTTCGTGCCTCTGCCCCGCGTGGCCATCTTACTCACCTGACAGCCGAGGATGCTCAAGCCGCCCCTGATGTGGTGTACGGTATGTTTTTAGTACATGGTGCAAAAGCTTCCATTCTTTTTTATTCTGGAGCTACTTGTTCATACATATCTGCTAAGTATGCTAGAGAGCATGACATACCAGTTACTCCCCGTAAAGAACCTATCATCACCAGCTCACCCCTAGGAGAACTTGAGTGTACCCACATATGTAAGGGAGTGAAACTTACCATTGAGGGTCTAACCTTTCTAGCCAACCTCACCCTACTACCGTCCCCAAGCCTAGATGTCATCCTAGGAATGGATTGGCTAACCAAACACCGAGGAGTCATATCCTGCTCACCCAGATATGTTGAGATAACCCACCCTAGTGGCCGAGCTGTTAGATGTCTACCCCTATCAGGGCAACCTGCCGACTTGCTAAGTGCCTTATCAGCCAAACCAGAATCCAAAACAGAACCCAAGACAATAGATGAAGTACCTGTGATAAGAGAATATCCTGACGTGTACCCTGAAGAGTTACCAGGAATGCCCCCTGACAGAGATGTGGAGTTTGTCATCGATCTCAGGCCTGGCTATTGCAAAGCGACCCTACCGCATGTCGGTTGACGAGCTAGATGAGCTTAAGAAGCAGCTCAAGGAACTTTCTGAGAAAGGGTATATTCGACCGATTGCCTCACCCTAGGGATCTCCCGTCTTGTTCGTTAAAAAGAAAGATGGTTCAATGAGGATGTGCATCAATTATCGTAATCTGAATGCCGTCACCATCAAGAACAAGTATCCCCTACCAAGCATAGATGATTTGCTAGATCAATTGAGAGGTGCCAAATACTTCTCCAAGATTGACCTCAGATCAGGCTATCACCAGATGAAGATCCGTGAGGAAGACATTCCCAAGACTGCCTTTGTCACCCATTATGGCCAGTATGGGTGCACCGTGGTGTCCTTCGGACTCACGAATGCCCCAGCTTACTTTATGAACATGATGAACAAGGTGTTCATGGATGTGCTAGATAAGTTTGTGGTAGTATTCATTGATGATATCCTTATATACTCGGCCACCGCTGAAGAACATGAGGAGCATCTGAGAACTGTGCTTGAGCGATTGAGACAGCAGCAGTTGTATGCCAAGTTCAGCAAGTGCGAGTTCTGGCTCGAAGAAGTTGCTTTTCTAGGCCATGTGCTCTCAACAGAAGGTCTTGCTGTTGACCCTGCCAAAATAGAAGCCGTGAAGGAATGGGAACAACCCTGATCTGTGACCGAGGTCAGAAGTTTCTTGGGATTGGCTAGCTATTATCGCCGATTCATCGAGAACTTCTCCAAAGTAGCTCGCCCTATGACCAACCTCTTGAAAAAGACCAAGGAGTTTGAGTGGACGCCCGAGTGTGAACAGAGCTTTCGAACCCTGAAAGAGAAGCTTACCACTACACCTGTGCTGGCATTGCCAGATATCAGCAAGGACTTTGTAGTCTATTGTGATACCTCTCGTCAAGGACTTGGTTGCGTGTTGATGCGGAATGGGAAGGCTATTGCTTATGCCTCTCGCCAGCTGAAGGAACACGAGCAACAATATCCTACCCATGATCTCGAGCTAGCTGCTGTTGTACATGCTTTGAAGATCTGGAAACACTACTTGATTGGCAACAAATGTGACATCTATACAGACCACAAGAGCCTGAAATATTTCTTTACCCAAGAAGACCTAAACATGAGACAATGTCGATGGTTGGAACTCATCAAAGATTATGACCTGGAGATACATTATCATCCGGGGAAAGCCAATGTAGTCGCTGATGCCCTTAGTCGCAAAAGCTACTATCACACCCTGATCACAGAATCTGTGCCACCTGAGCTTAAACAGGAGCTTGAGGATTTCCAGCTTGAAATAGTACCTCATGGCCTGCTAAACGAGCTCCGCATCCAGTACAACCTCACTGATCGCATCCGTAAAGCCCAGAAAGACTGTAAGGAGCTGCAGTACATCCGTGGCCTGATGGAGCTAGGGTACGGCCCCGAATTTCGAGAAGATGAGCAAGGCACCCTCTGGTGCCATGACATAATTTATGTGCCCTCCGATCCAGCTCTGCGAGAGGAGATCTTATTAGACGTGCATGATTCCAAATATTGCATTCACCCTCGTGGTGTGAAGATGTATCGTGACCTCAAGAAGCACTTCTAGTGGAAAAGCATGAAGGCAGACATTGCGGGACATGTGGCCCGATGTGACATCTACAACAGAGTCAAGGCCAAACACAAGAGACCCGCTGGTTTGCTAAAGCCCCTTGATGATCCTGAATGGAAGTGGGAAGACATAACCATGGATTTCATTGTAGGATTGCCTCGCTCCCCGCATAGAAACAATGCCATATGGGTGGTAGTTGATCGCTTGACCAAAGTTGCCCATTTCTTGCCTGTCAAGGAGACAATCCGAGCTGAACAGTTAGCTGATCTTTACATCAAGGAAATTCTTCGGCTGCATGGTGCCCCTAAAAGCATCGTATCTGATCGTGGATCCTTATTCATGTCCCGCTTCTGGGAATAGATGCATAGATCCATTGGGACTAAACTTGATTATAGCACAGCCTACCATCCTCAAACCGATGGCCAGATGAAAGGTCACAATGGCTAGAGGGGGGGTGAATAGCCTAATAAAATTTTCTAGCAAAAGCACTAGACAAACAATTAGCAAGCTAGGCGGCAAATGTGCAAAGCTAAAGCTTCGACTACTCTATGCAAGCCGTCCTAAACAAAACAAGGCTACTCAATTTAATAACACACTCAACAACGGTGATCAAGCTACACAATATCGGTTCACCGAAACCGAACAAGCAATTCTACCCACGGGATTTAAGCTACACAAAGAGTGGTTCCCGACCGACCACAACAAGTAGTTCTACCCACGGGATTTAAACGACTCAAGGAGTGGTTCCCGACCGACCACAACAAGCAATTCTACTTTGCGGAAAGTAAAGAGATGATCGAAGGTTATACCGCCGCGAAGAGTAGAAGATAGCCAATCACCGGTGTAGAAGCCAATCACCTAGAGAGCTCAAGCACAAGCACAAGCACAAGCACAAGGAGGTCGAAGCCTCGGCAATCACAAATCAACACAATGATTTTTTACCGAGGTTCACTTGCTTCCCGGCAAGCTAGTCCTCGTTGTGGCGATACGCTTGCTTGGTGAGTTGCCCGCTCAATTGGCTCAGTGCCAAAGACCCCAATGGGGAGCCGCAATCTCCACACAAGACAAGGATTCACAAGCCACGAGCAATCCACTAGAGTATCCTTTCGCGAACTCCCGCGGGGAAGGATCAAGAACCCCTCACAAGAACCCGGTGTGGCCTCGAACAATCACCAAGTCGAGCTCAACCACCACCCGCTGCTCCAAACCATCTACGGTGACGGGAATCACTGAAGAATAACAAGAATCCGCAGCTCACTCGATGAACAAGTGCCTCTAGATGCAACTCTCAATGCAAATCACTTGTTCTCAATCAAATCTCTCTCAAGATTAGCAAAGGAATCAAAGAGATGAGTGGGGAGTGTCTCTCTTGCTCAAAGAATGCTCAGGTATGAAGAAATGGCGAAGAGATGCTCCCCAAGCCGGCCAACCCTCTATTTATAGACCCAAGTCCAAAATAGAGCTGTTGCTCCTTGGCTGACGACTTCATCAAGCACCGGACGCGCCAGGTCGAGGCCGCCGGACGCGTCCGGTGCCTCCTCCGCGCTGCGCCGAGCCGAGCGTTGAACTTTGAACGCGCCACGTCATCGTTCGCCGGACGCTGCACAGTGATCCTCCGGCGCCCGCCGCGTGAGTCTGTCGCGAGTCCGGCGCCCTCCAGCAGCTCGACCACGAGCCCTCGGCGAGACCACGCCGGACGCGTCTGGCGGGCGTCCGACCGTGCGTCTGACAGCGCGTCCCAGAAAAGAAGTTTCTGGTCGGCGTCCGGCGCACCGCCGGACGCGCCACAGCCGCGTCCGCCACTCAGCCGAGAGCCAGCCAGCCGCCCATGCCGGTCCAGCATGCACCGGACGCGTCCGGCCCGCCAGGCCCGGCGTCCAGCACCCGAGTCCGACGCCCAGAGACTTGTCACCTTCTCGTTTGATCTTCGATGTCGCGCCGTCGTCGATCCAATCTCCAAACCACTTGTCCAAGGTGCTAACTCCACAGAGTAGATCACTTCTCAAGCACCGGATTTAGCGTATCTTCTCAAGATCACGACGACAAGTGTTAGCTCTCTAGTTAGCCTCTCATGCATCATGCAAAGTCACAACTAGAGGCACTTAGGACCGCGAATGAACCGAGAAAACACCTCTAGATAGTCGGTTATCGATCCTAAATGTGATCACACTCTCTATAGTGTCTTGATCACTAAACCGGAAAGCCCTATCAAGTATACCTTCGCCTTGATCTCCATGGGCCTCCGTCGGAGCTCGATCACTTCACATCCATCATGTTCATCACTGTGATCGCCACGCTCCATCATCCACCGTCACGTTGCTATGTGTCTAACCACACTTAGAGCAAAGCATTAGCAACGTTGAGTGTCATTAATTACCAAAACCAAACCGGAGCTTTCAATCTCCCCCTTTTTGGTAATTGATGACAACCCTTCGACAAACTCACAAAGATATGGAAATTGAATTCAATATGAAATTGAATTGCTTGCCCAAGACATTATGATCATGAATCTTGGATTGGACAAGCATTTCAATTTCGGTTTTGGTAGTGGTAGCTCCCCCTACATGTGTGCATCAAATGTTTGGTCGATTTTCAAGCACACATGCATAGATGAAACTTGTGTGAGAGTTACCACAACCAAAATGGTACTCAGGTTTATAGAATTGACCTTTGAAGCGTGATACCAATCGGAGTGCGATAATAAACCTTCCTTAGCACCATGGGAATCTAGACATTCATCAAAACTCAAAATACCTCATGAGATCACATTATGAGCAAGGTATTTTAAACAAGAGAAACTCTATGTCTAGAAACCACCTAAGCATGCTAGTACTTCATTTCAACAATCAAGTTCTATACTAGCATTACACCAAACAAGCACGAATATTGAATTTAGCTTGCAATGCTCCATATCATCATGTATGCACACACAATAGCAACAAATAGTCTATGAGCTTGCTCCCCCTATTTGTGTGCTCATGGTTGGGTCATATCATAAAAATTGATCCCCTTCCATTGCTCTTTGTGACTAATTTCTCCCCCCCTAGGTGTAAACTTCTCCCCCTAGGTGTATACTTACTTCTTCCCCTTTGTCATCAATGACCAAGAAGGGTGCATAAGATGAGAGAAACAAGTCAATCAACTATGGCCAAATCTAAATCTCATGCCTAGAAAATGTATCTCGGTTTGAACCAAGGGCAAGCTTCTTCACACCTCATAAGAATAAGGGTTATCTTGACCATGTTGAGATACACATCATGAGCAAGTGCTAAAGATTCAACACTAGGTTCACAAGCTCACAAACAAGTCATATGCCATCACTATATCAAATCAAGCATAGAAACAATAGTGATGCCATATATCCTTCAAAATCATTTGATTTGCAATGAATGAGCCTAGCAAGATGCACATGTATATATGTCTACACAACTAGCAAAGGATGCATGAGATGCAACAACCAACTTTACCTTGCTATGTTGGAGGAGAGGCATGTCATATATGGGGTGCATCAATCCATGTTGGAGAAGCTAAGTATGTTCAACTCATTCCTCAACTTGCAAAACCTTTTCTCATCAAGAGGCTTGGTGATTATGTCGGCTAGTTGATCTTCGGTGCCAATGCTTTCAATGCTAATATCACCCTTTTGTTGATGATCTCTAATGAAGTGGTGCCTCACATCAATGTGCTTGGTTCTTGAATGTTGAACCGGATTGTTTGTCATCTTGATTGCACTTTCATTGTCACAAAACAAAGGCACATGCTTGAATTTGATCCCATAGTCCTTCAAGGTGGCTTTCATCCATAGCAATTGTGCACAACAATTCCCCGCACTAATATATTCGGCTTCGGCGGTGGAAAGTGCCACACTATTTTGCTTCTTTGAGGACCATGACACAAGAGATCTTCCTAGCACTTGGCATGTTCCACTTGTGCTCTTTCTATCAATCTTGCAACCGGCATAGTCGGAGTCGGAGTATCCAATCAACTCAAAGTTTGACCCCTTGGGATACCATAGACCAACATCTTGAGTACCCTTCAAGTATCTCAATATCCTCTTGGTTGCCGTCAAGTGACTCTCTCTTGGAGAAGCTTGAAATCTTGCATACATGCACACACTAAACATGACATCCGGTCTTGAAGCGGTCACATATAGCAAGCTTCCAATCATTGATCTATATAGCTTTTGCTCAATCATCTTGCCGCTATCATCAATGTCCAAGCCACCATTGGTTCCCATAGGTGTGCTAATGGCCTTAGCATCTTGCAACCCAAACTTCTTGATCATGTCCTTGATGTACTTGCCTTGACTCACAAAGGTGCCATTCTTCATTTGCTTGATTTGAAGACCAAGGAAGTAGCTCAACTCTCCAAGCATGGACATCTCAAACTCACTAGCCATCATATTTGCAAACTCCTCACAAAAGACTTGGTTGGTTGACCAAAAGATAATGTCATCCACATAGATTTGCAACACAAACAAGTCATCTTCTATCTTTTTGGTGAAGCGAGTGGTGTCAACTTTTCCCATCTTGAAGCCGTTGGATATGAGAAAGTCCCTCAATCTTTCATACTATGCCCTTGGAGCTTGCTTCAATCCATACAATGCCTTCTTGAGCTTGTAGACATGGTTGGGCTTCTTGTCATCTTCAAAACTGGGAGGTTGTGCAACATACACTTCCTCATTGATGAAGCCATTGAGAAATACACTCTTCACATCCATTTGATAGAGCTTGATGTTATGCGCACAAGCATAGGCTAATAAGATTCTAATTGCCTCCAATCTTGCCACCGGTGCATATGTTTCTCCAAAGTCAATACCCTCAACTTGTGTGTACCCTTGAGCCACTAGTCTTGCTTTGTTCCTCACCACTAAGCCATCTTGATCTTGCTTGTTCTTGAAGACCCACTTGGTTCCAATCACATTGTGCTTCTTTGGCCTCTCAACAAGCTCCCAAACTTCATTTCTAGTGAAGTTGTTCAATTCCTCATGCATGGCATTTATCCAATCCGGATCCTTCAATGCCTCATCAATCTTGGTTGGCTCAATGAATGACACAAAGGAGTAGTGCTCACATATGCTAGCCAATCTTGATCTTGTTTGTACACCTCTTTGAATATCACCAATGACATGATCTAGAGGATGATCTCTTGCAATATATGAAGGTTGAAGAACTAGCTCATTTGCATTGCTTTCTTGACCTTGATCTTGATCTTGATGTTGAGTACCACTTGTGCTTGCCTCATTGGAATCTTCTATCACAACTTGAGTTGGCACTTGCACCTCATCACTATCATCCACTTGCCTCGGCCTAATGTCACCAATGTCCATGTGTCTCATTGCATTGCTCAATTGATCTCCACCCACATCTTCTTGAATTTGATCTCCAACTTGAGAGCCTTGGGTTTCATCAAATTCAACATCATGAACCTCTTCCATTAGCCCACTTGCCAAGTTCCACACTCTATAAGCCTTACTAGAAGTAGAGTAGCCAAGAAGAAATCCCTCATCACATCTCTTGTCGAACTTTCCAAGTCTTTGCCCCTTCTTGAGAATGTAGCACTTGCAACCAAAGACCCGAAAGTAAGCAATGTTGGGCTTCCTTCCATTCAAGATTTCATATGGAGTCTTCTCTAACTTCCCATGGCAATAGAGGCGGTTGCTATAATAGCAAGCCGTGTTGATAGCATCACTCCAAAACTTTTCACTCACATTGTACTCAAGTAGCATAGGTCTTGCCATCTCAATCAAGGTCCTATTCTTCCTCTCAACTACACCATTGGATTGGGGAGTGTAGGTTGGTGAGAATTGATGCACAATTCCAAGCTCATCACACAACTCTTCAACTCTTGTGTTCTTGAATTCACTCCCATTGTCACTTCTAATCTTCTTGATGGTAGTGTCAAACTCATTTTGCACCCTCTTGACAAATGACATGAATAGATCATAGACTTCACTCTTGTCATAGAGGAAGAACACCCATGTGTATCTTGTGTAATCATCCACAATCACAAATCCATACTTGTTGCCCCTAATTGATGTGTAGTGAGTTGGGCCAAACAAGTCCATATGCAACAACTCAAATGCTCTTGAAGTTGACATCTCATTCTTCTTGGGATGTGAGTTCCCATGTTGCTTCCCAGCTTGACATGCACTACAAGGTCTATCCTTCTCAAATGTGACATCATTCAAGCCTCTCACTAGATCATGCTTCACCAACTTGTTCAATTGCTTCATGCCAACATGTCCAAGGCGCCTATGCCATAGCCATCCCTTGCTTGACTTGCCAATCAAACATGATGAAAGTTGAGCTTCACTAGCATTGAAATCAACCAAGTACAAGCTTCCATGCCTAAACCCCTTGAAGATGATATTTGCTTGATCCTTGCTCACTACCTCAACATGCTTGTCATCAAAAATGCATTTGTACCCAAGATCACACAATTGAGCCACCGACAAGAGATTGAAGTTCAAAGTATCAACTAGCAACACATTGGAGAGATCCTTCTCATTGGAAATTGCAACCTTTCCAAGCCCCATGACATCACCCTTGCTATTGTCACCAAATGTGATGGAGTTGAATCCACCATTGTCATTCTTGTCAAGTGATTTGAACATACTATCTTCACCGGTCATATGATTTGATGCACCACTATCAAGCACCCAATGCCTCCCTCCGGCTTTGTAATTGACCTACAAGAAGACATCAAGCTTTAGGTACCCACTTTTGCTTGGGTCCTTGAAGGTTAGTCACTAGAGTCTTTGGCACCCAAATAGCTTTCTTCTTTGAGCTCATCCATGGTGTACCAATGAATCTAGCACTCACACCACTCTCACTCTTAACAAGCATGTAAGAAGCACTCAACTTGTAAGAGGAGGCACTAGTGTTCTTGTTCTTGCATGCATGCTCTAAATGACCGACTTGCTTGCAACTCTTGCAATAGCTACCATTGTTCTTCACAAAACTAGTCTTGTGTGGAGCAAAAGCGGCCTTGCCTTTCTTGGGGTTATAGCCTAATCCCTCTTTGTAGAGAGAAGCTCTTTGGCTACCCAAGCACATAAGCAAGCGGTCCTCACCACCATAAGCCTTAGCCAAGGTGTGATTGAGCTCCTTGACTTCCTTCTTAAGAGACTCATTCTCAACTACTAGTGTAGAATCACATGCATGACCAACACTACTAGATGAAGTAGAGGCATAAGAGCATGAAGGGCCAAGTGATGCAACAACAATTGACTCATCAAGTGAATCACATGATGTAGACACATCTTTCTTCTCTTTGATCACCACTTGTGATTGCACTTTCTCTTGCTTCTCAACTAGAGAAGAATGAGCTTTTTCAAGCTTGGAGTGAGCAATCTCTAGCTTCTTATGGTCTACCTTTAGACTCTCATAAGAGGCCCTCAACTCCATAAGTTCTTGCTCAAGGTTTTGTTTATCCTTGCATAAGCCCCTACATTCTTTCCTAGAGTCATTGAAAGCACCTTTGCAATCCTCAAGCATGACCCATAGTTCTTCTTTTGTGGTGTCATCATCATCATCACTCTCATCATCACTATCGGGTGGAGGTTGTACCTTAGTGGCCTTGGCCATGAAGCAAGATGATGGAGCACCAAATAGAGAAAGCTTCTCTTGAATGGCAATGCTTGCGTGCCCCTTCTTCTTCTTCTTCTTGGAATCATCATCATCATCACTTGAGGAAGATAAATCACTCTCCCAAGTTGCCACATGAGATTCACCCTTCTTCTTCTTGTGAGAGGAGTCATTCTTCTCCTCCTTCTTTCTCTCTTGCTTGTTCCTCTCCTTCTTCATGGCATCTTCATCATCACTTGCATATGGGCACTTGGCAATGAGATGATCCTTGCTATTGCACTGGAAGCACTTCATGGGATGGTCACTAGACTTGAATGAGCTTCTCTTGCCCTTGGACCGGTACCCCTTCTTCATGAGCTTCCCGATTCTCTTCACAAGGAGTGCCATTTGTTCACTCACTTCTTCTTCTTGCCCACTTGAGCTAGAGCATGGTTCATCTTCACTTGAAGACTCTTCTTTCTTCTTCTTGCCCTTGCTCTTGGATGATGTGGCCTTGAATGCCACGCTCTTCTTGTCATCATCCTTCTTCTCATTTTCCTTCTTCTTCTTCTTCAGCAACTCTTCCTTCTCATGATCTTCTCTAAACTCATCATCGGCCATGATCTCTTGGAGGACTTGGTTGGGAGTTGGCTTCTCCTTCATAGTTGTCTTCACCATGACGGTCTTCAACATGTCAAATCTCTTGGGAAGACACCTCATGAACTTGGTGGAGAATTGAGAGTCCTTGATTTCTTTCCCAAGTCCCTTGAGCTCATTGACAATGACTTGGAGCCTATGGAACATCTCCGGCACACTCTCATCCAAGAAGCTTGCAAACTTCTCTTGTAACATGTAGGCTCTTGCGGTCTTGACACTTTCGGTGCCCTCATAAGCTTCTTCTAGCTTCTTCCAAATGTCATGAGCCACCTCAAGGTTCTTGATGAGCTCAAAAGCTTTATCATCAAGTGCCTCATGGAAAACACTCACGGCAATGTCATTTGCTTGTTGCTTCTTCTCTTCGGCCGGTGTTGGCACCGCACCCTCAACAAGCTCAAACTTTGTCTCCACCACTTTCCACACCTCAAGGTTGATTGACTTGAGATGACTCTTCATCTTGAGCTTCCATTTGGCATAGTCATCGCCACGAAATGATGGTGCCTTCTTGGTGTTGTTGATATGCATAACCAATGCCATTGCTTCACCGTAGGATGTTAATCCAACTCAAACAAACAGTGCCCGGCTCCGATACCACGTGAAAGGTCACAATGGCTAGTGGGGGGGGGTGAATAGCCTAATAAAATTTTCTAGCAAAAGCACTAGACAAACAATTAGCAAGCTAGGCGGCAAATGTGCAAAGCTAAAGCTTCGACTACTCTATGCAAGCCGTCCTAAACAAAACAAGGCTACTCAATTTAATAACACACTCAACAACGGTGATCAAGCTACACAATATAGGTTCACCGAAACCGAACAAGCAATTCTACCCACGGGATTTAAGCTACACAAAGAGTGGTTCCCGACCGACCACAACAAGTAGTTCTACCCACGGGATTTAAACGACTCAAGGAGTGGTTCCCGACCGACCACAACAAGCAATTCTTCTTTGCGGAAAGTAAAGAGATGATCGAAGGTTATACCGCCGCGAAGAGTAGAAGATAGCCAATCACCGGTGTAGAAGCCAATCACCTAGAGAGCTCAAGCACAAGCACAAGGAGGTCGAAGCCTCGGCAATCACAAATCAACACAATGATTTTTTACCGAGGTTCACTTGCTTCCCGGCAAGCTAGTCCTCGTTGTGGCGATACACTTGCTTGGTGAGTTGCCCGCTCAATTGGCTCGGTGCCAAAGACCCCAATGGGGAGCTGCAATCTCCACACAAGACAAGGATCCACAAGCCACGAGCAATCCACTAGAGTATCCTTTCGCGAACTCCCACGGGGAAGGATCAAGAACCCCTCACAAGAACCCGGTGTGGCCTCGAACAATCACCAAGTCGAGCTCAACCACCACCCGCTGCTCCAAACCGTCTACGGTGACGGGAATCACCGAAGAGTAACAAGAATCCGCAGCTCACTCGATGAACAAGTGCCTCTAGATGCAACTCTCAATGCAAATCACTTGTTCTCAATCAAATCTCTCTCAAGATTAGCAAAGGAATCAAAGAGATGAGAGGGGGAGTGTCTCTCTTGCTCAAAGAATGCTCAGGTATGAAGAAATGGCAAAGAGATGCTCCCCAAGCCGGCCAACCCTCTATTTATAGACCCAAGTCCAAAATAGAGCCGTTGCTCCTCGGCTGACGACTTCATCAAGCGCCGAACGCGCCAGGTCGAGGCCGCCGGACGCGTCCGGCACCTCCTCCGCGCTGCGCCGAGCCAACCGTTGAACTTTGAACGCGCCACGTCATCGTTCGTCGGACGCTGCACAGTGATCCTCCGGCGTCCGCCGCGTGAGTCTATCGCGAGTCCGGCGCCCTCCAGCAGCTCGACCTCGAGCCCTCGGCGAGACCACGCCGGACGCATCTGGCGGGCGTCCGACCGTGCGTCCGACAGCGCGTCCCAGAAAAGAAGTTTCTGGTCGGCGTCCGGCGCACCGCCGGACGTGCCACAGCCGCTTCCGCCGCTCAGCCGAGAGCCAGCCAGCTGCCCACGCCGGTCCAGCATGCGCTGGACGCGTTCGGCCCGCCAGGCCCGGCGTCCGGCGCCCGCGTCCGACGCCCAGAGACTTGTCACCTTCTCGTTTGATCTTCGATGTCACGCCGTCGTTGATCCAATCTCCAAACCACTTGTCCAAGGTGCTAACTCCACAGAGTAGATCACTTCTCAAGCACCGGACTTAGCGTATCTTCTTAAGATCACGACGACAAGTGTTAGCTCTCTAGTTAGCCTCTCATGCATCATGCAAAGTCACAACTAGAGGCACTTAGGACCGCGAATGAACCGAGGAAACCCCTCTCGATAGTCGGTTATCGATCCTAAATGTGATCACACTCTCTATAGTGTCTTGATCACTAAACCGGAAAGCCCTATCAAGTATACCTTCGCCTTGATCTCCATGGGCCTCCGTCGGAGCTCGATCACTTCACATCCATCATGTTCATCACCGTGATCGCCACGCTCCATCATCCACCGTCACGTTGCTATGTGTCTAACCACACTTAGAGCAAAGCATTAGCAACATTGAGTGTCATTAATTACCGAAACCAAACGGAGCTTTCACCAGATAGAAAGAGTGAACCAGATTCTTGAAGATATGCTTAGAGCCTGTGTCCTAAAATACGGCTCTGATTGGGAGAAGAGTCTACCACATGCCGAGTTTTCCTACAACAATAGTTACCAATTAGCCAGCATCTAGATGCCACCTTTTGAAGCCTTGTATGGGAGGCCCTGCAATACCCCGCTTATGTGGTCAGAACCTGGTGAAAGAGTTTTCCATGGTGCTGACAAGATCAAGGAAGCTAAAGAGGGTGTTGCTCAAGTCCGAGAGAATCTGAAAGCCGCTCAGAGCTGATAGAAGAGTTATGCTGACAAAAGGCATAGAGATCTTGAATTTGAAGTCGGAGACTCTGTCTATCTCAAAGTGTCCCCGCTCCGAGGCACGGTCAGGTTCCATGTGAAAGGGAAGCTTGCTCCAAGATACATTGGCCCCTACCCGATCACTAAGAGAATTGGGAAGCTAGCCTACAGACTCGATCTGCCACCAGAGTTATCAGCAGTCCATCCCGTCTTTCATGTGTCGCAGCTCCACAAGTGTGTGAAGGTGCCAGAACGAGATTTAGTGGCTACAGAGGTACTTGATGTGCAAAGTTCCCAAGAGTACAAAGAACACCCGATCAAGATTATGGGATGGGACACCAAAGAAACCAGAAGCAAGTCAATTTACCGAAAGAGAAGCTACCTGGGAGAAAGAATCAGAGCTACGCTCCCTGTATCCATATCTCTTCGAAGGGTACGTACCACTTTAATCTGGAGGACGAGATCCTTGTAAGGGGGTAGGACTGTAACAACCCAAAAATCCATCTACAAAATTTTTTTCGCCAAAACCTTGTGATGATGATGTGTCATGTAGGTTACCACCCAAAACCCCACCTAGTTTTAACCTGGAGTTGCATTAGTACTTAGTTTTTCTCATGCATTTTAATACATGGTTTGATTTGGTTTTTATTGGATCTTTTGTTTGTTTAACTTAAATCACACCCACCCATATTTATTTATTATATTATAAATAAATATGAAATCTATTGTAAAGTTATGGAAATAGTTTTCCAACAAACCCTATGACTCACTATGACCTCCTTGGAAATCGCTCTTGTGTGAAAGTATAAAATACAAGTTCTAACACCAAACGAAAGAAAATAGGAAAAGAAAAGAGAAAAAGAAAAAGAAACAAATAACAAAAGCCATTCTGGCCCATGACCACCGATCGGCCCAGCTCGGCCTACCTTTCTTTTCCTTCCTCACCAAAGCCGCCGGCCCAATCCTCCTCTCTTTTATTTTCTTCCTGCCGGCCCAGTTCTCCTTTCTTTCTTCTTTTGCAAACCGAGTCGACCCAGTTCCCCCCCCCGTCCGCCGCCGCCGTGTTGCGACACAAGAAACCCCAATTCGCCACCACCGAGCGCCAAGAAGAAGAAGAGGAGGAGAGGGAAGGAGAACAAGAAGGCGGGGGAGGGACGCCGACACCGGAGAAGAAGCCGATACCGCCGCCGGTGAAGAAGGAGCAGGAGCTCCGCTGCGGGGAGGAGAAGGACCATGCTGGGATGTCGAGGAGTCGGAGAAGGAACGCCAAGACGAACCGCGAGCCGTACCCCGACGCCTTCGTCGCCCGAACGCCTACTTCCTCTACCACGCCGGTGAGCACCGATGCCCCCAGTCCAACCTTGCCCTGCTGCCATGGCCATGGCGCCTTCGAGCGCGTAGGTCGAGCCTCATCCGGCTCCTGGACACCATAACCGACCCGAGCCACTGGATTGCAGCGCCACCATACGCTGCCGACCTGTCCGCCATGACGCCGCCACGGCCATGCCCGCCGCCGTGCCGTAGTTTCCCCCAGCCAAAAAGGGCCCTTGGACACGCTGGCCCCCACGGGAGCACGTCCGCCGCGATGGGGCGCACCTCGTGCGCATGTCGCTGGTGAAAGACGCCCACGGGGAAGACCAGACCTACTCGCCATCGAGGACGAGCCCGCACGGGGTGCTCCGGGAGCGCCACTGTGGCGCGTTTCGCGCCGGCCGACTCTGGCCACATCGCTCTGTGAGGCAGCGCCGTCGAGCCGCGCCGCGGGTAGCCGCACACCGTGGCACCCTCGAGCGGTGAAGATGGAGCCCGAGAAGACTCAGCAAGCTCTGTCATGCACCGCCATGTCCGCCGCGTGCCTCTGCCGTGAAGCCGAGTGCCGCCGGGCCATGTTGTCACCGCCGGCAAGTCAAGAAGCGCCTTTGTAGTGCGAATCGAGCAGCCGAGCCCCGAATTGAGTTCAAGGCCGCGCCTTTCTTTGTCGCCAAGACGCGCCGCCGCCGGCCATAACGGAGCACGCCGAACTACTCCACCACACACCTATGAGGTCGCCAGGACACCGCGGAGCCGCTGCGCTCGCTGCCTCGACCGGAGCATCTCCCCAGCGCTTGGACGCGCCGCCGCGCTGCCGCCGGCAACCCATGCCGTGCGCTCGGCTTGGCGAAGGGGAGACGGATGGGGAGAGGGTACGCCTGCCCCTGGCGTGTGGACACGGCCTTGGTGGACCGAGCCACCTCTGGTGGGTCCCCATAGGAGCCGTCCACCGTGCGCCGAGGCTCTGTGGACCAGCATACCCGAGAGCACGCCGTGAACCAAGTCCTGGTGGACCAAGCGAGTGAAAGCGACCCCCGCTCGCACCAGTCCACCGTGGACCGAAGGCCATGCACCAGCCCTAGCCCGGATCCAGCCGCGCGACGTGGCGCGCTGTGGTGCCGCCACGTGTTGGGCCCGGCCCGGCCCAGTCCGGCCCACCGGCCCTGTTTCGGCCCATTTGACCGTTGACTCGGTCAACGCTGACGTCAGCGATGACGTCACCCGACCCCACCTGTCAGTGCCACGTCATCGCCACGTCAGCAGCTTTGCCATATCAGCCGCCCTTCTGTGACACATGGCGGGCCCCTGTGATGCCACGTGTCAGCCTGATAATTAACCCCCTGTTTAACTTTTTCTTAAATGTGTTTCAGCTTCAGAAATTCATAACTAATTCACCGTAACTCCGAAAAATACAATCAAGGTACCCAAATTTTCTATAAATCGAGCACAATAATCTGAAGCTATGTTTGAGTGCATTTGGTTCTTGTGGGAGGTATAAATCCGGTATACCACCATGGACAGTTCCAGGGCTGCTCGGCAAGACGGCCCAGACCAAGACAAGACCCGGCCCATTACCGACCAGGCTGGTGGGCCGGACTTCAAGACGATGGCGTGGTCCGCAACCGATCAGGAGGTGGATCGCGTGCAAGGATGCTTGTCCCGCAAGTATGCTTAGTCGGTTAGGTCAGATAGAGTCCTCCTAGGACACGACTTGATGTAACCGACCACCTCACGTATACCCTTGGCTGCTCGGCTATATAAAGCGGCCAAGGACCGCCCTAGAACGCAGGCTATTCTCTGGCATCCTAACCTAGAGAGCTTAGCGCTTCATTGTAATCCGACACTTGATCATACAGCATAACACGAGAAGCAGGACGTCGAGTATTACGCTTCCGAGCGGCCTGAACCTGGGTAAACCTGGTTGTCCTTGGTTTGTCTTGTTTCTCGAACATCCAGATCGTAGATCGTAACACGCCCTTACCGAAATTCACCGCCGTGGGATACCCCGTGGTGGACTGCCGGTTATCCGTAATCGACAGTGGCGCGCCAGGTAGGGGGGGAGTTCACGATCTCGAGGCGATCCAGATGGTTTCCTTCCCTGCTTCCATGAATCTCGTGGCCAGCGACGCCTTCACCTTCGGATCGGTCACCTGGACCACCAAGATGGCGGCGCCCCTCGCCTCTGTGGAAGCATCCGGGCCGGTCCCAAGCACCGCCGCCGGGCGACGGTCTCGGCACCGCCCACCATGCGAGATGGTCCCAGCACCATCCGCTCACACGCCCACGCGCCAACCACCTCGCCGCCGGTCGCAAAGCACCCGCCGCGCAGGATACATCGGATCTCCGAGCACTCGTAGATCGGCTACCTTGCTACAAAAGAAAGCCGATCAACAACTCGGATCGATCGAGCTCATTGACCAACGGGTCGCGGGATGGCCGAGATCACGAAACTAGTTGAGGCCACGCAGGAGTTGATTCGCAAAGGGCCAGATTTTTCTGATTTCACACCCGTCCGACCACGCCGGCAAAGTTCTGTCCGTCACACCAAAACAGATCTCGTTGGCAACGATCAGCCCGTCGCTCGACCAGCTCCCTTCAGATCGGATAGGAGTCCCCGTTTGTTAGATCCCAACCAGGACAGCCGCCTGATTTCGACTGAGCAGATCCAGCGCAGAGCGAACGTTCCTCCTCTCCCCAGGTTGAACGAGTTCATCGAAGCACGACGGAACCGGCAAGCACCTGCCCGACAGTACCAAGAAGGCCGTGCTCCGCCAATCAAGTTACCTACAGCAGATCCATCTGCTCCGCCGCATGATCCAACCGTTCTGTCCTTTGGATTGAACAACGCGGCGTCGACCTATACAAGGGACATCCAACAACAGTTTGATGCGCTCTTGATCCAGGAGGTTATCCCGAGGAGTCCCGCGCACGTGATCGGGATGGTGGAGATCCGTGAGTTAGACACGTCTCAGGACGCCAACCCGGACTCGCCAACTATCTCTGAACTGCTCGCCGGGTACCCCTCAGACTACGCCGATTACCTCTCCTCGGACGAAGATCACCTCATGGACACGGAACCCAATCCGACCACCGAGGACACGCCGATCGCTCCCGACCACCGGACGGAGAATCCCAGCAGCGCGCTGGATTTTCCAAAATACCCGCCCAGTTTCGGACCGACAATTCTGATGGTCAGCAATGACGAGCCCCCGGCTCCAAACGAGATGGACGCCCAGCGTCAGGCAAGGGAAGATCGTAACAACGGTCGTGCCCGACGACGCATTGCCGAGCAGGGCCGTCCCAACGGAGGCGCCGGACCACGGCACCGACCCTGGCGTTGCAACCTCAACCCTGAGTTCGACGGTGCTGGCGACCCAGTGGTTCACGAGACGCCTACGGCGAACATTGCTGTGGCCATGGAGAAACTGAATCAGCTTTCCCTCGAGACCCCTGGACTCAACGAGATTCAGGAATTCCTCGCGACGGCCGAGGACCAAGTGAACGACCTTCGTTCCATGGGCTCCATGGCCAGCTCTTACCGATCCCGTCGTTTTCGGCAGAACCGGAATCGACGTGAGCAGCGAGTCGAGAGTGGAGGGGACAATTCGTCCTACAAAGGCAGATATGCCTATGAAGACAGAGGGGACTACGACGAACGTGTCGAGCAACTAGGCAGGGCTCCACGACGCGCACGCCCTCAGAACAATCGTCGACGCCCTAATCACCAGCAAGGCAACCAGGGCAGACAAGACGACGAAGTAATCCAACCCGAGTGCCAGGACCTCCGAGAACGGATAGATGAGCACCTCCGAGCACGCAGAAACATTGGCGGCATCCCACCCTTCTCCTAGGAGCTCAAGGCAGTCATATGGCCTAAAAATTTCTGTACCTCGGAGATCCGGGCGTATGATGGCAAAGCAGATCCATCTCACTGGATCATGCTCTACGAGGTGGCCGTCCGAGCAGCAGGGGGCGACGAGTACGTCATGGCGAACTACCTGCCCGTCGTGCTCAACAATACGGTCACCACCTGGCTGCTCTGGCTACAACCCGGGTCCATCCACAGCTGGGCACAGCTCCGCCAAGTCTTCGTCGACCACTTCAAGTCTACTTGTGTCCAACCAGGGACCAAGTACGCCTTGAAGCAAGTCCGCCTTCGCCCAAAGGAATCCTTACGACAGTTCATTCGGCGCTTCTCGGACCAGTGGAATCGCGTACCAGAGATCTCTCAGGAGACAGCCGTCGAGGCATTCATCGATGGCCTAGTCCAACCACGTGGCCGAGACCTCCAAAAGGCTCTCCTCCTTAGACAGCCGAAAACCATGGAGGAGCTACTCGCCATCGCGCATGACTACACTCTCCTGGACGACGGCCTAAACCGGGGCGACGATGGCCCGTCAGACCGCAACTACCGTCGGAACAATTCCGACGACGAAAGCAACGCTGACCGACCACCGCGCCGACAAGAGGAGCGCCGCAACAACCAGCGTTTCATCCGTGGACCTGGTCCCCGCGACAGCGAGCCTAACTTCAGACGCCGCGGCCAGGACAACTATGGCGGCGGCAAATGCAACCGAAACCGCAACGACAATGCTGTCAACGCGGTTAAGGGGCAGAAGCCAGCCGGGGATGAGGTGCTCGACAAAATCTTTGCCCAGGACTGTCCTTGGCATCCTGGCAAAGGCCACACCATGGGTGAGTGCCGAGTTTTGACGGACGCCCTCATCAAGTCCGCTTCCAAAAGGCCTCGACCCAACCCCAAGGCCAAAAGCAAGCCCGCCGACAAGCCAGAAGAAGAGGACGAGGACGAGACACGAGATGTCAACCCTCGCCACGCATTTAAGGAACCCGAGCGGAACTTCACTGCCGTGATCTTTGGCGGAAAAGTCGGGCTTGAAACAAGTCGCGACAGAAAATTGTTGACTCGTGCCATTATCACGATGCAAGAGCCCGATGGCCTCGTTGCCGATGTTAAGCTACCAGCGTGGTCCGAGCAGCCCATATCTTTCAGCCGCAAAGATATGTGGGCGCGCATCCCAGACGCCGGGTGATTTCCACTGGTCCTCGACCCAGTAATAGCTAACATCCGCTTCGAGAAGGTGCTCGTCGACGGCGGCAGTGCTCTGAACATCATATTCTACCCAGCCTTCAAAGCACTTGGTATATCACAGGAGCAACTACAGCCGTACGACACACCGTTCTGGGGCATCATGCCCGGAAAGCCTTCTTACCCACTCGGGCAGATCACTCTCGATGTGCAGTTTGGGACCAAGCAGCACTTCCGTACCGAGCACATCACCTTCATCGTGGCCGACTTTGAAGGGACCTACCACGCCATCTTGGGCCGCCCTGGCATCGCCAAGTTCATGGCTGTTCCCCACTATGGCTACTTGGTGTTGAAGATGCCCACCGAGCAGGGAACGCTCTCCCTGCGTGGCAACGTCTTCATGGCTCGTGAGTGCGAGACTGCCGCCTACGCCGCAGCAGAGTTCCAAGACCTGCAACACGCTTTGCAGCATACCAGCCTGGGTGTCGACGACTTACCACCCGCAGAGCTCGAGCAACCTGTTGGATCTAATCGGCGTCCATCCAACAAGGTCAAAAGTGCAAAGACGGTCCGCCTCTCCGACGACGACCCTTCCAAGGTCACTAAGGTCGGAGCTGAGCTCGACCCCAAATAGGAAGACGCGCTCGTCCAATTCCTTCGGAAAAACATCAGCATATTCGCTTGGAAACCCTCCGATATGCCTGGTGTCCCCATGGAAAAGGCCGAGCACTACCTCGACGTCAAGACGACTGCCAAGCCAGTTCGACAGAAGATGCGCCGGTTCGCCCGTGACCGCAAGGAGCTCATTAGAGTAGAAGTTGCCAAGCTTTTAGCAGCTGGCTTTATCAAAGAAGTGTACCACCCGGACTGGTTAGCCAATCCGGTGCTTGTTCAAAAGAAGAATAAAGAGTGGAGAATGTGCGTTGATTATACAGATCTCAACAAACACTGCCCCAAGCAGGCATTCAATCTTCCTCGAATCGACGAGGTCGTAGACTCTACCGCCGGCTGCGAGTTGCTCTCGTTTCTTGACTGTTACTCCGGGTATCACCAGATAGCCCTTAAAAAGGAGGACCAAGAAAAAACCGCTTTTATCACCCCCTTCGGAGCTTTTTGTTACACGACCATGGCTTTCGGTCTCAAAAACGCCGGGGCTACGTACCAACGGGCTATCCTGTCCTGCCTCGAGAAAGAGATCGTCGATGATCTCGTAGAGGCCTACGTAGACGACGTAGTGATAAAATCCAGAAAGGCGGACACCCTGATCACCAATCTTGAGCGCACATTCGAGAAACTCAACGAGTTCCAATGGAAACTCAACCCAAACAAGTGTGTTTTTGGAGTACCATCCGGCATCCTCCTCGGCCACCTGGTCAGCCAGGATGGCATCAAGCCAAATCCCGAGAAGGTAGCCGACATCCTGAAACTACGACCACCCCGGTGCGTCAAAGACATCCAAAAACTCACAGGGTGCTTAGCCGCCCTGAGCAGATACATCTCTCGGATGGGTGAAAAAGGACTCCCCTTTTTCAAACTGCTCAAAGCAAAGGATAAGTTTGAGTGGACCGAGGAGGCCGACCAGGCCTTCAAACAGCTCAAAGCTTATCTCACCTCCCCCTCACTCCTGACAGTCCCAAAGCATGACGAGGAGTTGCTCCTATACATAGCTGCAACGACCAACGTGGTCAGCACTGTGTTAGTAGTCGAGCGTGAGGAGGAAAGACACGTCTATGGAGTCCAGCACCCCATATACTACATAAGCGAAGTGCTCAGCGACTCCAAGCAGCGGTACAATCAAGTACAAAAGCTCTTGTACGCACTCCTGATCACCAAACGCAAGCTGCTCCATTACTTTCAAGCCTTTAAAATCACGGTCGTCACCGACGTACCACTCGGCGACATCCTTCGCAACCGGGACGCCAGTGGTCGGATCGTGAAGTATGCGCTAGAACTGTCCGAGTACACTCCAGTTTCGCGCTCGACGGACAGTGAAGTCGCAGGCCTTGCCCGACTTCATCGTGGAGTGGACGGACATCAGCCTACCCCTCGCTGATTCAAACGCCGAATACTGGACGATGTACTTTGACGGCTCCCTCAACATCGATGGTGCTGGGGCTGGTGTCTACTTTATCTCTCCTTCCAAGGATACGATAAATTACGTCTTGCGTATCCACTTCAAAGCGTCTAACAGCGTAGCCGAGTACGAGGCAGCCCTACACGGCCTTCGTATCGCCGTTGAACTTGGCGTCAAACGACTCATGGTCTATGGGGACTCTACTTTAGTCATCAAGCAGGTCAACAAAGATTGGGATACAGTCCATGAAAAGATGGATGCCTACGTTGCCGAAATTCGCAAACTTGAGAACAAGTTTTACGGCCTGGAATTCATCCACGTTCCCCGCGAAAAGAACGTAGGAGCCGATAAGCTGTCCAAGCTGGGCTCGTCCCGTGCCAAGTTACCCCCTGGTGTTTTTGTTCAAGATTTAATCAAACCTTCGATCCCCGATCAGGTTGACCACACACCAGAACCCACTTCAGAGGTCAATATCCTGACCACACTGCTCAGTAACGCTAATGTCGAGGACGACGATGGTCTCCTCAGCCGGCAGGTAGATGATGAGGGTACAGAGTTAGCCGACCAGGCGATGCCTCTCCAAGAAGACTGGAGAGAGCCCTTTATCAAATACCTGAATGACCACCTCGTCCCGGAGGACAAACTTGCTGCTCAACAGCTGGTCCGCAGAGCCAAGGCCTACGCTATGGTCAACGGCGAGTTGATGCGCAAGGCACCGAAGTCCATTATCTTCCAGAAGTGTATTACTCAGGAAGCCGGGATTGAGCTTTTAAAGCCATCCACGAAGGGACTTGTGGCAACCATGCAGCGTCCCGGACACTGGTCGGCAAGGCCTACCGGGCAGGTTTCTATTGGCCAACTGCCGTTCGACGCGAAAGATTACGTACGACGGTGCGTAAAGCGCCGATGTTTGCCAAGCGATTCATGTCCCGGCACATGATTTGCAAACAATCCCAGTTGCTTGGCCCTTCTCATGCTTGGGGACCGGACATGATTGGCCCTTTTAAACCAGACACACGGTGGCCACACCAACGTCTTCGTGCTTATTGACAAATTCTCCAAGTGGATTGAATACAAACCGGTCAAGAAAGCCACGGCCGAGAAGGCGATCCGGTTCCTCGACGAGGTCGTCCACAGATACGGTGTTCCGAACACCATCATCACTGATCTAGGCTCGCAATTTACAAGTGATGCATTCTTCAATTATTGTGACGACAGCCTGATCAAAGTCAAATACGTTTCCATCGCTCACCCAAGAGCCAACGGACAAGTTGAACGTGCTAACGGAATGATCCTCGATGCACTCAAAAAACGAGTCTTCCAGGTTGACACCAAGCTCAAACCTGGTCGGTGGCTCAAGGAGTTATCCGCAGTGGTCTGGGGACTGCGTACTCAGACCAGCCGCAATACAGGAGTCTCACCATACTTCATGGTGTACGGCTCAGAGGCTATCATACCAGCCGAGGTCGCTTTCCAATCCCCACGGGTAGCCTACCACGATGAAACCACCTCCAACGAAGCTAGAGAGGTGGACATAATCGCTAAGGAAGAACAGGCCCTCGAGTCATGTGCTCGGACCGAGAAGTACTTAGCTACGGTACGACGCTACTACAATCGCAACGTCCGAGGACGCTTGTTCGTGGTTGGGGATCATGTGCTCCGCCGTATTCAAAACACGGCCGGCCTCCACAAGTTATCACCAAGGTGGGAAGGACCGTACAGAATTAAGGCTGTAACACGCCCAACATCTTACCGACTGGAGACACTCGATGGAGTCGAAGAGACAAACTCTTGGCATATAGAGATGCTCATACGCTTTTACCCATAAAGATATGTATCTTGTACTTTTTTCTCTATTAACAAAGTTCCTCTTTTGTCGTCTCTTTTTTCGTCCTGCTGCAATTTCTTCTCTGAAATTTCGCACCACCTTGCATACATGCGCCCTGCATAAGTCACATCTAAACTTTGCGTTTCACTCGCCGAGAACGATTCGATAAGGTCCTGCGTCTCGGTCCTCTGTCGATGTGCTACAGCTCCGCGCTACACAGCACTAGGAGATCCGGCAGGCACCCTCTAATAGGTACTTAGGATCGTACCTAGTGATCCCGGCGTACCGCGCTGTTCACTAGTGCGTCCCTTTGTCACCTTGACAGAGCTAATCGCTTCGAGAGTGGGCGCAAAACTTATTTGTCGACATTATTTTTTCTAAAAACGTTACGCATCGAAGTCATGCCTAACGATAAGTTATAAAAACGGCAAAACACTTATCACCCGCTTAAGTATGCCTACCTTGTCTGCACCTTAACACGGCCCTAAGTTTTGTTTCGAGCACCCCGTGCTCAGCACCACTTAATTACAAGTTTTAAATAAACAAGTTTAAAACAAATGGCCCTACTGACCACCATCCTCCTCTGCAGGGTCCTCGATCAGCGTCATGTCGCCAACCAGCTGCTCTGCCACAGGGACGAAGGTGGTGTGGAGCTCCTCGGCGTCGGCGTCGCTGAGTTCCGGCGCGATCCCAAGCGCGAGGTGGCTGGATCAGCAGCTGCCACCCTTGAACGGACCACCGCCAACGCCGTGGACACTGCGTAAGTGCCCGCCCGCGCGACGAGGTCCCGCAGCACCGGCCACAGCCGTTGACACTGGTCGGCTACCATTGTGTCTTCGCCGACCGGATCCGCTGGGTGCACCTCCTCTGGGAAGACAGCGCGGAGAACCGGCTTGATGTGCTCGGTCCTCCGATCAATCTTCTTTTGGAGGTAGGCGCAGGTCTCTCGCAGGCACTGGAACTGAGCAGTATGCCGATCCTTAATATCTGCAGCCAGTAACAACGTGGTTCGCATGTGCTGTTAGATCCAGTACATGGCAGACAACCTATGAAATCAACCTAAGTTGCGCAACTTACCGGTCAGCTCCGCGATCTGCGCAGCGTCCGCCTTGGCCTGCTCCTGGGCGGCTTCCAACTGCTTGGCCAGAGCGGTTTTTTCCCGCTCCAAGGCCGCAGCCTTCTCCTCCAGCCCTGACGCAGAGGCAGAAGTTATCACATTTTCATGGCAACAGAATCATGCTTTGTCTGGTGATAGAGGATATGGCCACATACCTTGTTGGCCCTCCTCCGGCCGCCACTGTTGCTCCGCGCCGGCCCGAGCAGCCTCCTTCTCGGCGAGCCGGGTCTCATAGACCTGTGCCTGCGCCAGCATGTTGGCCTTCTCCTCCCGGAGGGCCCTGCACTCCTCATCAATCGGCGCGAACCGTTGAATGGTCCGCGCACGCTGGGCGTTGGTGGTCTGCAGGGTCTGTTACCAACACAATCAATACGTGCTCCGCATACTCGTCTACCACAAGCGACAAAACCAACCATACCTGGATCCGGGAGGTGAGCGTCTCCAGGGCCTCCTTAATGCCCTCCTCCATCACCACCTCAGGCACCTCATCATATGAGGTCCACTTCTCCCCCACCATCCTCGAAATCATGATGCGATTCGGAGGAAAGGTGGTGGCGGGTGCCTGAGACGGCTCCCTGTGGATCTCTTCCACAGGGGAGGACGGGGGACTGGGCTGAGCAGTCGCCCCGGGCTCTTGTTGGGCTGCTTGCTCCGGCGTAGCCTGCGCGGTTGGCCCTAGTGTGGCCCGCGCCGCCTTCGGACTCGGGTCGGTGGGGTGGTGGACAGGATCCGGTGACGGGATCACCTCCTGCTCCGCCGGCTCCTTGGCCCGTGGCGATTCCACATGTGGCGGAGCACTGGTGGCGTCCGCCTCGCCCGGCTGGGGCCCTGCGCTCGACGCCGCAGCCGCTGCTGGCGGCGTAGCAGCAGTCCCGGTGGAGCTCTGGGTGGGGCCAGTGCTTGGCCGACTACATGTCAAACAACATCAACATGAACACAGTTGATTCTCAGGCACGCAATCCAAATTGCAAAGTATACAATTACTTACCGGCAAAACCTGCCCTTGAACTTGGGCACGCCGCCGCTCCTCGGGGCCCCGCCCCCAGACCCTGCACTGGGCTTGGGGACTGGCTTGGGCGGAACCTGCTGCCCACCTGGGGACTGCTCGGCGCCCTCCTTGGCAGTTGCCCCTGTGGTTGGTGTAGAGGGGGTAGCTGCAGGCTTTGTCTTCGGTGGAGCAGGCGTCGGCCCGACGTTCCGCGGCGATCGCCACGGCACCGGTTGGGGCGACTTTGAGCCGCCACTCCCATCTCCGGCGCATGCTTGGCGTTTGCGCCGGTGCTCGGCTAAGGTGATGGTGTCGTCGGAGTCCGACGACACCGGGCTGTCCGGGGCCGGCCTCTTGCTGCCGACCTCGGCGCCGGCCTCCTTGCCGAGGTTTAATTTACCCCTGGTACCGAGGTTGGCCGGCTTCTCCTTCTCCTTGGGGGCTGCACTGGCCGGCTTCTTCATTGCCGCGCGCCGTTGCCCCCTGGTGGTCGTTCCCACCACGATCTCGTCCTCATCATCATCATCTTCAGGGCTAAGGTCCTCGACCTCGCCCTGGTCGGCAGTCCTCTGCGGACGCCGCTGCCAATACAGGGCATCGCCCTCTGGCCAGTTCTCCACTGGTACAGCAGAAAAGTACTGGTCGCTTCGACCCTACATAAAATGTTTAAATGCTTAGCACCATATCAGTGGTCAGCCACATTATCACATTGCACAAAGAGTACAACTTTTTGTTGCATTACACGAGGTGGAGGGTTCTTGAGACGTGCGGCAGGCCGCTTGGTGGTCGGCGAGAAGTAGTCGAGTTATACCTCTCAAACGGGACCGAGAGCGTATGGTGGACATCGTTCTCGTCGGCCTTCTCCTCCGTCTCCGTGCTTTGGATCCTTCACCCCACCGTATTGCCACAGTGGGTTGGTCCTTTCTTTGCACGGTTGCACACGACGGACCATCCACATCCCGGCCACCAGCGCCCCGTTCACCTTCTGGTTGTCAATCAACTCCAGCAGCTCCGCCACCTGGACATCCCCAACAGGTGGTGCTTCTCCCCACCTGGGATTTGCCTCTGGGATCTGGTGGATGTCGCATGGCACCTTCCTCCCAATAGCGACATCCTGGCTCATATAGAACCGAGGCCTGTTCCATTTCTTGGGGGCGGATTTGAAATTACTCCCCGGCCAAGACGCGGCCAACCCATCCGGAGCCGGATGTAACATCCCCGGCTACTTGGGACCCCCGGTCTCCACCCCTCTTCTTGCGAAGCACGAAGAAGTGGCGGAACAGTTGAAATGGGGGGGATGCCCAAGAACATCTCGCGGTATGCGATGAAAATGGACACGATCAAAATGGAGTTGGGGTCCAGGTTGCATATGGAGATTGCCCACCATATGCACAGGTCCCGGAGGAACCCGTTCACCGGTTGCCCCAACCCGCGAACAACTTGGTCCTCAAAGACGACGAACTCACCCGGCAATGGCGTCGGTTCGTCCTCGCCGCGAGGCTCCCTCCATACCCCCATCTCACGCGGCGGCAGGTACCCGTGACTCGCCAGCAAATCGAGCGATTCCCGGGACGAGGTAGACTGGACCCAGTCCGGCCCGCACCTCGCCGACTCCCCGCCTTTCGTGGCCTTCTTGGTCGACCGCTTCGCTCCCATCTCCGGCGGCGGTGATGCGGTGGTGAAACCCTAGCGGATGCGCGGTGATGGCGGCTGGATCTACGCGGCGCAGCGGCTCCGGCACAAGAGCAGGCGACTGGATCTCGTCGGTTGCCCCTGCTGGTGCTGGCTGCGCGGTGGATCTGGAGGAAAAGTGGACGGCGGCGGCGGTGGTTTTCTCTAGCGCGCAGGAATGCGGAGAGCTCGAGAACTGCTTCAGTGCGACTGCAATGAGTGCGGAACCGTCCACTAGCGGCGGCGCCCGCTATTTATAGTCTCCGGATGACGTCTGGTTGACTTCTAGGGTTGGACCCCCTCTGACTCATGTGGACCGCCCCATTTTTTACCCTAGTGGGCCGCGGTCCCATGGGCCGTACCGGTCACGTGCGGCCGCCAGATTTTTTACTATTCCTAGTAAATTTTTAACGGGCCCAGTTCCCTTGGCGCTGCACGTGGGCTTCATTTTTTATCCTGGGGACTGCCTAGCCAGCTCCCTGGTAGTCCTTTTTTACAAAACACGCCTATGTCCTTGGTCCTTGGAATTTTTTCCTGATCTGTTTCCTAAGCAGAGGGCCGTAGGTATTTTGTTTGGACTTCTTCTTAAAAAAGTTCAATCGAACATATACTATCTTCCATCGAACTTGGGGACTACGTGGGCCCACGTCACCTTCGGTGACTTAGGGCCCTCTTGTTTCGGACGGTTACGGTTGATTTTCTTCCCTGGCTTACGTTGTGCACTGCCCTGACAATTCGGTCACGTGTCAACGTGGGCCCACGTCTCAGGACAATTAAAAAGAAAAAAATTCTTTTTTCTTTTTGAGCACCATACATCTTTCGACAAGATCAACTTCCTTGACATAGCAGTGGTCGGACACAGACTGCTTGGGAAACCTGCTCGGCTGAACGTGGTCGGCACTACGTGTGGTCAGCACTGCACGTGGTCGGCGCTACGTGTGGTCAGCACTGCACGTGGTCGGCACTATGTGTGGACAGCACTGTATGTGGTTGGCACTACTATGCGTGGTCGGTACTACGTGCTCAGCACATCATCACCAGCGCTCAACGAGGTCTGTACCCATACTGCTCAACACAGGTCAAGACGATGGACTTCCCTCAAGATACATGGTGCTCGGGGACTAGCTGTGGGGGGTATAAATCCGGTATACCACCATGGATAGTTCCAGGGCTGCTCGGCAAGACGGCCCAGACCAAGACAAGACCCGGCCCATTACCGACCAGGCTGGTGGGCCGGACTTCAAGACGATGGCGTGGTCCGCAACCGATCAGGAGGTGGATCGCGTGCAAGGATGCTTGTCCCGCAAGTATGCTTAGTCGGTTAGGTCAGATAGAGTCCTCCTAGGACACGACTTGATGTAACCGACCACCTCACGTATACCCTTGGCTGCTCGGCTATATAAAGCGGCCAAGGACCCCCCTAGAACGCAGGCTATTCTCTGGCATCCTAACCTAGAGAGCTTAGCGCTTCATTGTAATCCGACACTTGATCATACAGCATAACACGAGAAGTAGGACGTCGGGTATTACGCTTCCGAGCGGCCTGAACCTGAGTAAACCTGGTTGTCCTTGGTTTGTCTTGTTTCTCGAACATCCAGATCGTAGATCGTAACACGCCCTTACCGAAACTCACCGCCGTGGGATACCCCGTGGTGGACTGCCGGTTATCCGTAATCGACAGTTCTTCCATATTTTATTTGCTTCTTTGTGAACTCTATAGGAGTCGCTAACGCGACTATTAATTATGCGTTGCAGAGCCGGAGGAGGCCCAGGACTTTGACCAGGACGACTACGAGTACGCTGAGGAGTTAGGTGACGAGGACGGAGGTGCCACATCCCACCCACTTTCTTAGATCCCATTATGCATTGCAATACTTTACATTCCTGCAATTGGTTATTATACTCTTGTGGTAGGTTGCATGGTAGTATTTATAATCGCTAAGCCCGTCTTGACTCGACTATCACCCTGCTACCGCTGTTAGGATAGACTCACGCTTGCTTTTTATCTCATATTGATCACACTACGCTTTATATCTGTGATGTGTGGCGTGGTGGACATATGGTGATACCGTGGACAGTATTTTGGACCTGGATATTGGATGAGCGTGCTGCGTGAGTCTTGGGGTGAGTGGTGAGAGTTGAGTCGGCTGAACAGGGATCACGACGAGCTTCGAGCGAGTCTTGCCGAGGGGATACGGCCTGGGTATCCCCATTTATTGTGTTGCCTATGGCGGGTTATTGGTTTTGGGTGAGGTGTTCCATGGGGTGAGCTCCTTGGAGTGGAGCCTTGGGAATGGGGGTGCTATGGCGGCACGGTAAAGATCAGCCCATACAGGGGAGACATCGCTGTTTGGCCATTACTTAAGGACTTGTGTGCTAGTGACCGGATCATTGGACGCCTTACTTTCCACTCGCTCCCCAATGGGAGGGGAGCCAGTCTAACCATTTGGTAGTATGAATGCCACTACTGTCGGGTGTAAGCGGATAGTGTCGGGAGGTACGGGCGGGGCCCACACCCTCCTTAACCACATAGTGACCTCTATTGGCCTAGTACTATGTTCACAGTCTCGGCGACCAGGGTTGAGTGACAGGATGGTATTCATTCTAGGCTTATGGCGATCGGAATCTACCTAGATGATGATCAACATCGATGATGGCTATCTTGTAGTTTAGTGAAACCTCTGCAGAGTGTATGGTTGATCGATCGATACATAGCCGACTTGTCGGCTATGGACCTTGTCCCGTGTGATGCTTACTGGACTAGGAGAGGAAGTCTTCTTATCTATCTGGATGTGTGAGTATGGGCGGGATAATCCGGCTGCGAGCCTTGGGAGGCTGTGGGCCACTGAGGCATGACGAGTGGGAGTCGTTCATGTCGACCACGCGAGGCGTGGAAGGGTGTGTGTGGTGTGAGGTGTGTTGGGACGGATGATGGTTTGGGATTGGTTAAGTTTTGACCAACTATATTATTATATTTGGTTACTTATGCATAGGAAACCCCAGATTTATAGGACTCCTTGTTATACCCTGTATTTACTTATGCATCCAATTCCACAAAGCAATCATAGGTTGGGAATGTGGCCAGTACAATTTATACTGATACTTTGGATAAACAGGTGATGAGCAGGAGTATGACTATGAGGACGATAGCTATGAGGACTAGTGGGTCTTGTCGCTACACTCAAGTGTTGGAGATCGTGTCGATGCTTCCGCTTCTACTTGCGAGCTGTTCTGGATGTCTACTTTTCCGCATTTCCGCCAGTATGGCGATGTAATAAGCTTATGTAATGTGATGGATTTATCTGTTGTGTTACTACAACTTTGAGAATTCGCTTCGCGTAATTTGAGGTTGTTTCAAAAGTCCATGTATCTTTTTCTTGAGTCTACAAAAATCCATGTATCTGGTATATTTGTATGTTTTTTGAGAGAACGATCATTCATTGACAGGAAATTACTGTCACCATATTGCTTAGCTTATGTGCAGGGATGATGCATGAGCCTGGGGCGAATAAAGGATAGAAGCTACTTAGCGCTGTCATCGTCATGTAGTATTCCATTATTATTCCTTCAGTCATACTTGAAGAGCTAGAAATGAAGCCAGACGCCAGATTATTCCATCCCCAGTCACAAGTATCCATTCATGTCCATATATATTGTATATTCACCAGATCGACAACCGGTCAAGCATGGGAGCCAACATATATATCGACTCCGAGCTGAACATAGTACATCACTTATTTAAATAGATCAACCAAACTGCTGCTATACATACTGCTGCTAGCTAGCACGCCATATTTGTCGTTGGCCTTTATTGACGACTGGTGGTGCTATTTGCTAGTAGTACTTCTTGATGGTGTCCTCGAGCTCATCCGGAGTGGAACCAAGAAAGTTCTCCAGCGTCTCGCCGTTCCTGATGAAGTAGAAGGTCGGGTACGCATGGACGTTGTACTTCTTACAAACTTCCTGTAGATGTAGGTGTAGAACAAGGAAATTAACACAGCATGATCGACGAACGACGCCATTGGGTTCGATGGGGTTGAAATTAAATTAAGTCCAAGAATAATTTGGTGAACTGAATCGCCTATATCTATATATATGGATTCGATTGGGACACTAATTAATTAAGCTCGCTCACCTCCAGTTCCTCTCTGTTGACCTCGAGGAAGACACCGGCAGGGTACTTCTTGGCGAACTCCACGTACACCGGGGCTATCATTTGGCAACCAGGACACGAGGGGAACATGAAGTCGATGATCACCTGAGGGGATCAGGCTGATAAGTTATTAAAAGAAACAGGCTGAGAAGTTATTAAAAGCTCACGTACTGTGCCATGCATCACAAGAGCAAGATGGTAGTGGGGCTGCCGGCCGGCCGGGCCGGCCGGGGGCCGGGGCGCACGCGTACATACCAGCTTGCCGGCCTCCTTGGCCTTGGCCATCTGGGCGTCGAACTCGTCCACGGTGTGGCACGCGATCACGGCCCCCTCCGCGACCGCCATGCCTCTAGCTCTCTCTTCTTCTTCCCCGGTGGGATCAAAAGCTTCTGATGCTGATTAATGAGGATGTGTTGGGTAGGGCTTTCATCTGGGGAGCGCGTACCTTGCCGCTTTTATAGGCGCAGGGACTGGGAGGTACGTGGGAAGCCGGGAGGGGCACGTGTACGTGTCGTCCAGTTGGGTCGCGTCGGGGGGCCAGCAAGCACTACTACAGAGTTAAACAAATATGATGTGATGATCAAAGACGGCTATTCACATCTGTTAAAAAAACATTAATTGAGACGGGTGGACATTATAACCATCTCCGATAATGTTCTCGTTATTCTCCAAGGTCTTCTTGATACGGTGTCGGTGTGCACTTCTTGTCGACGGGTCGCCGAGCTGCGAAATCGGTGCGATAGAAAAAAAAAATCGTACACCCTTCATTCCTGGTCGGGTCCTCCAGGCGTGAGGCCGGCCACCCGGGTTCGAACCCGAGACCCCGCGCCTTAAGCCTTTTTAAGGCTGGGGGAGTTGCGCCCCCTTTATCTAATTTTTTCTTCTAAACTCCTACAAAGTTAATGCCCATTAGACTATTTCTCTAGATTTTTCTTACGCCACATCATCTGCTTATATCATCATCCACTCCTACCCATGCACCCACCATTCAATTTGCACTAGCATGCAAAAGGACATTCATTTAAGAATCCCATAATTTTTCTATCCAACCAAATGGAAATATTATCTCTAAATACCCATAGCAACGCACGGGAATTCACCTAGTTCCACTAGTCTCTTAAGACGTCCTCAATAGTAGAGTCAGCGTAACTCATAACATGCCATGTCATTGCCACTTCATTATTTGAAATCCATGTATGAATGATTTTTCATTCTACATCTTCTCTTCTCTCTCCTAGTCTTTATGAGCAGGCCCACAGACTAGCTTGTTTTCTAAGCAAGATAGGTGTTCAGATAAGAGATATTATCTCTCTTTTTCACATTCTCAATCTTCCACAAAGGAAAAATGCTGATATGGATTTCTATAAACTAGCTCAGGCGATAATGTTGGAGACACTTTTAGGAGGTGTGCTAATTGATGGCTTAGCTTTTCTCAAGGTATGTAATTCTTAATATATATTTAATTAGCTATACACTATATGTCTATATGCACAGAAAAATAAATGTATTTAGAAAAGTTAAAGCGTCATATAACTTCAAACGGAGGGAGTACTTCATATGGTACAAATTAATCAAACCGTTTGGTAATCAATATACTGATGAAAAACCTGAACATTAATATCTTTTACATATTTGAATTAATTTTTAAAAAAGAAATGATGGTGTTTCTTTTGCTAGTATGCTTAAATTTCCTGTTTAAATAGTTGTACAAATGTTGTCAAAATTTCTATTTTTATTAATGAATTAATGGTCATACTTTTGTCGTCATGTTCTTATAAAATAACTACTGCCTTGAATGTGACAATGCGATTGGAAAGTAAGAAATTACATGTGTTCCTCCCTCCGTTTGTTTTTAAAATGTCACATACGGTTTGTCCTAAGTCAAATAATATTATCTTTGATCAACTTAAGGACGATCCAAAGACCATACATGTATATACATCAGGTGTCCATGAATAGACGTTTGCTGCTATTTTGATTTTATCATCAAGCTGCACTTGTGCATATACATTGTTGGAAAAGGAATTGAACCATAGTCCACACATATCCTCTCATGACTAATTTAGCTATGCTTAGTACACCCCAAATATAAAGTGATATTGCGTTTATTGCAAACGGAAAACTATATATGAGTCCACAACCCACCATCATGTACCATTTGAGACATTTATTGGAAGGTCAGGGTCAGAGGGTGGTTGCCATTGCACTCAACGATTTTGTTTAAATTATATTAGCGCGTTAGTTGGGGTATTGACGTGTTTATATTGATAACTGCTACCCATATAAACGCAAGATGCAAAGAGTAGAAAGTAGAAACCTTACGTCGGGTGTCAATGAATAGAGAAGTTCGCTGCTATTTTAACTTCATCATCAAGCTGCATTGTGCACATTATTGGTGCAAAAGGATGGGTATTTACAAATTAATCTTGATATCTAATTAGAACATCATATTCTCTTGGTGTTTTAGAAGTGGAACAAGGAAAAATAATTTGGCATATCTGAGTTCCACATTGGCATCTAATAATTTGTACGACCTGGAAGCGGATCACTGGATTCTTGCAGGAGCCGCCGGGCTGAGAGAGCTCTCGGAACGATAGTGGGTCGATGACTTCCGGAGAAGCAGGAGAACGTATATCTTTACGATGTAGTCCCACTCTGTAATTTTGATTGTTTGGCCGGCAACGGTGTGCTGTAAAAAACTTTTATACTTTTATTCTCCTTCTAATACAAAGATACGCACCCTCTCGTGCGTATTCGAGAAAAAAATAATTTGTACAATCACAGTTACTCACAATATGTAATATCTGGAAGCATGAAGCATCCGGTTGAGGCCCAAAAAAAGGCACCAGTAAGATAAGACAGCACTGGGCCTATGCATTCATTTAGTTGCTCACAGTCGCGCTACAACGCCAATAGCTGGTCACCACGACATCTGCTCCCATCCTGGAATGGTTTACGACATGGAGACAACACTGGTCTGGGGATGAGCGAAAGGGGATTGACACCATTTTCCTCCTCGTCACCTGTGAGCTCTGGAAAGAGAGGAATGCTTGGTGCTTTAGGGGTGCCACCACCCAAGTGCCCCAATTTCCTTGCGACACTCAAGCGCGAAGTCGATCTTTGGGTACAGGCGGCACAAGGAAGCTCGGTTGTTTACAGGAGCCACGCTTAGAGAGGGCTAAAACTCATTGCATGTCTTTTTTTTTGAGGGAATTCGGGGGGAATCAAATCGATCCCCACCTACTTTTTCATTCGCAGTTGCCCTGCAAGCCGAGCAGTGAAAGGACGTAAGCGCCAATCCTCGTACAAATTTCTGAGAGGTACAAATGGGGGCTAGAGAGAAATAACAACACCAACAACAAACAACACTAAACAAACTCAAAGGAAGCCTAGACCCAAGCTGAAAGACGTGAACTGGAACGTCAACTTGCGCCCCCCGCCAAGCAGCATATTCGCCGATTTCACCATGGCCATTGTGACCTCCACCACCCCTCGTAGACGCCGCTCCACTGCCACCCTCCCTCTGAGGGCCTGCAAGTGGAATGGGGACTTAGAGTGGTGTCGAGCACGCAAACCTCGGATCATCGGAAACAACGACCTCCCTTTGAACTGATGATGGCATCCTCTAGCACATCCTGGCCCACATACCGCCATCCAACTCCGTCCAAAGGGAGGAATCCTTAGAGGGGAATGGTGACAGCGGTGGAAACTCCACCCAGCATTTGATTTTCTGACACCATCAAGGAGAATGCCGACGGAGCGGAGGCGCCAGAGGAGGACACTTGCCGAACGCACAGCCACGATCGACATCCAGGGCGCAAAACTCACCCGAGAAGGAGCAACGATAGCAAGGTAGGAAGGGGAGAGCGACGAGGAAGAAGCAGGGGCATGGCCGCAGGCAAACTTGTGCCGATGCCTTCAATGAAGGAATTGACGTCCATGGACGCGCAGTAGCAAAGACATTGAGCCACCCCTCTGCCCTCCACAGTGGCGCCCTCAAGAGGGTTGCGACGTTGTTGATGCCGCCGCCACCGGCTCTGGTTTGCCAGAGCTAGGTTTTCACCAGGAGGGGGAGTGGAATGCGGTGGATGAGTGGTGGGGAATTAAATCGATGCCTCCAAGGAGGTATACGGCGCCGGTTGGCGTCGCCATCGAAGGCACAACAGATGTGCATAGCTTTCGCTCAGCCCCCAAACCATAGGTCAAAGCCCATCGTCCATCTGCAGCAGCAGCAGGTCCTCGGCGGCTAGCCGTCGCCTGGTCAGGGCAAGCCCGACCACGCCACAGCGGGGAGCTGCAGGCGCCCGACGAATCACGGACTGGCCAGGAGACCCACCGGCCGTGCACGCACCCCAGACCACGCACACCCAGGCCACCAGCGCGCCGCAGCCCGTCACCGCCCGACATCGACGTTCCGGGGCCGGCTCCAGGGGCAGGCAGCACGGATCCACACGCCTAGGCCCCTGCTCATCGCCGACCGCCCTGCTCGACAACAGGCCGTCAGGAGCCGGAGCTCCTCGCGCCGCGCTGCCTGGCAGCACCGGGTCCAGGGCGGACTTCGCTGGATCCGGGGGTAGGAGGGGCGCATCCGGACCCAGGCCGCCCGCACACCGCCGCCCAACCTCGCCCTGGCGGCGTGTAGGCTCGTCGCCGACCGCCCTCGCCCTTGATGGCGAGCGATTAGACGCGCCACGGCGGCCCGCGGCCAGCGCAGCTGGGCTCGCGCTGCTGGAAGCCCCGCCGACGGCAAGAAAATGAAGCCACCACGGGTCACCTCGCCCGGCACCGGTGACCGCGCCCGCCGTCCCGGAGGCGCCGGATCCGGGCCAAGGAGACGTAGATCCGGGGCCCTAGGCCATCTTCCCCGTTGCCGACCGCCCAACTTCGCCGGAGCCCCATTTATTCCACGACGAGGAGAGAGAGGCGGTGGGAAGGAGTGGAGGGGATGGCTGCTGCGGGTAGCCTTGTTGGGTGCCGCAGCTGGCCGCCGCCACCGCTAGCCGGCGGGCGGCGGCGGCCGGGAGGAGGAGCAGTGGCGGGGGAGCTCGGTCGCGGCGGAGTCGCCCCCCAAGTCGCCCTGTACAGAGAGCGACGCAGGGGGGGAGGGGGTGATATGTTGTTGAGTTACTCAGCAGATCAAATTGCGTGCCGCCAGATCTGATATGTTGTTGAGTTACACATTGCATGTCTTGTACGCAAAAGCCCGAAACTTTGTATTCGAACAAATTCTATATATCTTAATACAAAAACATGTGAACCTTCTGTGTGATTGAGAAAAAAAAGTTGCTCACAATCAACATTGGCCTCGGAAAATAGAGCAATACATGCAGGGATGATGAGCCTGGGGCAAGCTTATGGCGCTTTCACCGTCATTTGTAGTATTTTATTCTTCAGTCATACTTGAAGAGAAATGAAGCCAGAAATCCAAATTATTGCATCCCCAGTCACACATGCATCCATACATCGATCGATAACTGATCCAGCACGGGAGCCAACACATGTATATCGACTCCAATCGAGCTGGACGCATAATACAGAATGACTTATTAGACGCCATAGCTGTCGTTGGCATTTATTGACGACAGCTGGTGATGCTATTTGCTAGTGTAGTAGTACTATCTACTTAGACGGTGCACGCCGAGGCAGCGCCGCCGACGACGTAGTACTTCTTGATGGTGTCCTCGAGCTTATCTGCGTCGACAGTAGCAAAGCTCTCGAGCGTTTCACCGTTCCTGATGAAGTAGAAGGTCGGGATGCGATAGATGTCATAGTTCTTAGCAACTTCCTGTACGACGACGCGCGATGAAGTCATTGGCTTCGTTGCATTGGGGTTGAAATCAAATGCAAGATTTGTTGAATCATCGCTCACCTCCAGTTCTTCACAGTCAACCTGCAGGAAGACAGCGGCAGGGTACTTCTTAGCGATAGTGCCGGCCCTAGGGGGAGGGCAGGAGGGGCGACGGCCGAGGGCCCAGGTGAAGGGGCCCAAATCCATGCAAGCCTCCACAGTCCAGCTCTATACGTAGTCTATCAGACGGCCATTTGTTTTCCTGTCTTCACGTCGTGGAATCCCTAGAAGCAGCTGAACCGTCGCGCTCGTGGCTCGCATCGCTCTAATCGCGACTTCGCGAGACTGCCGGAGTCATGGATTGACGCCTGACGGCGGCGGCGGCCAGACCAGGCTTGAGGCGTCCGAGTCTAGGGCAGGGGCGCGGCTCCACTCCACCTCCACGACAACAAGACGTCTGCCCGTTCACCGATCAGCGTAGTCCGATCACAGTAAGACAGAACATGCTCTAGGGTATTTGTTTTCCACTTTCCCTTGTTCGTACGTCCCTTAATCCCAATGATCTGTGTTGTATAGTATTCTCGATTTCTACTACTTATATAGTGGTATTTTTCATCTAATTTAGAGGTTAGAATTTAACAATATATTAATAGATTTGTTTTTCTTTTGCAAGAAAATTTAATACATATATTATATAAAATTTTATATATGGTCTAGGCTCTAATAGAGAGGCCGTCATGACAAGTTCGTCCGAGGGCCCTCAAAACCTCAGGGTCAGCACTGAGCGAACCCCACGTACACCGGGGCCATCGCTTCGCAACCAGGGCACCAGGAGGTCATGAAGTCGATGATGACCTGAGGGGTAGTATATAGTAGGTGAAAGAAACAGGTTGACAAGTTAAGCTCAATGTTTTTAGAGACAGCAAGCAGTACCTATGTGCCGCCATCGATCACAATTCATAAGAACAAGACGGTGATCGATCATATCGGCGCCGGCCGGGGGGCAGGGGCGCATACATACCAGCTTGCCAGCCCCCTTGCCATTGGCCATCTGGGCGTTGAACTCGTCCTCGGTGTGGCACGCGATCACGTCACCCTCTGCGGCCGCCATGCCTGTCGCTCTCTTCTCTTCAACTCTTCGTCTCTTCCTCAGTAGGATCGAAAGCTTCTGATGCTGACTGAGGTTTCTTGGGGCAGGGATGGCTTGAGATTGCGTTGTTAGCCTACGCGACCCGCGGCTTTTATAGGCGCAGCGACTCGGAGGGAGAGGGTCGAGGGAGGTCGGCGCCGGCGGGCGGGCTGTCGGCCTGTCCTATTCCCAGGTCTTCGAACTCTCTGCATACCTTGTGCCTGTCGGTCGGGGCGTCATCGCTCTCGTCGTTCGATGTGCTTTGTCGACGGCCTCTCCGTGGTGTGTAAAACCCGTGCGATAGAGAAAAATATAACGCATACTTCACTACAAGCCACAAATTAAACCGTTTTGAATCGTAGTCGATGCACTGTGCGGCAAAACTTTTGAATTGATGTATGGATGGCTATTTTTGCTATATAGTATGGCTAAGTTTTTCCATTTTGAGACAAGTTTTAAAATGTTTTCTAATTTCCTTTTTAATTTATGAATTAGTTCTCATACTTTTTAAAATGGAAAACCTGGTTATATATTTGAGTTCTTTGGAAAAGAAAAGGTGAGGGTGGTTTGCCGTGTGCCACCCAAAAAAGACTTCTTCGTAGTAGCAACGTGTTAGGGTATGTATTGTCGTGTTTTTATTGATAATAATAATGTATGACCCCCAACATGATAAGGAAGAGATGTAAAGAGTAGCTACAGACCATACATACATATACATACATACACATGTGCTCTCGTAGGTGACTGGTTACTAGAGTTCGCTCACAGTCCAGAGACTCGAATTCGAGCCCTGCATCCTCTTAATTAAAATGCGGGGGTGGGGTCTGCTCCTTTCGGTCTAGTCTTTTTTTCATATACATATATGCAATGAGTGTCAATGAATAGAAGTTCACCGCTATTTCATTTTATCATCAAGCTGCACTTGTGCACACATTGTCAGAAAAGGAAATGAACCATTATCCACTCATGACTAATTAAGCTATGCTTAGTATACCACACAAGCAAAGTGATATATAAAGTTTATTGCAAAGGCGGGAAAATATATATGAGAAGAGTCGTGCACTACACCCACTATGCATTTTATTTAGAAAGGATGGTAATTGCTTTACCGCGATTTGTATTAGACTAAGAAAAGTAACAAAAAATAAGTATCTTTTTTAATTTTTAAAATAGAAACTATGTCAAAAACCATACAACTGGGGAGAGTGTTCCACCAATCTTACAACACTTTATTACAACAACCTGACAAACTATCACCACCCATGCCACTACATCACCCACCATGTACCATTTGAGACATTATTGGAAGGTGAGGATCAGAGGTTGTGGTTGCCACTACCCTCAACGATTCCTTTGAAGTATAGTAGCACGTTAATTAGGGTATTGCCGTGTTTATATTGGTAACTGCTACTCGTAAAATAGAATGTATAAACCCCAACTTAGGTGCATTAAAGGTTCTGTTGATATCCGTGGATGGTTATCCACCTTTGCCCTCAAACCAAAACATTTAAGGAAGATGCAAAGAGTAGAAAGTAGAAAACCATATATACATCAGGTGTCAAGGAAAATAGAAGTTCGCTGCCATTTTTGTTTTGTTATCAAGCTACATTTGTGCAAAATATTGTTGAAAAAAGAAAATTTATAAATTGAACTTGGTATCTAATGCTTGTCATCATCCTTGGAACATCATATTTTTTTAGTGCTCTGCAAGTGGAACAAGGAATAATTTGGTATTTGGAGAGGCGAAGCCATCAGTGATCAGCCGAGTTCCACATTGGCATCTAGAATTTTTACGATCACAATTACTCGCATGTAATATCTGGAAGCGCAAAATGGGGTGTCCAAGAAAACCTAGCAACACTACCGGAGAGCGAGTGTTTGCCGATGGCCCAGGAGTTTACCGATGGCCAAGGAATCTGCCATCGGCAAACATCCCGGTTTGCCGATGGCAAAGTAAAGCCATCGGCAAACACATTGTTGCCGATGGCCGGGCCATCGGCGAACAACGGCCATCGGCAACACTCCTGTTTGCCGATGGCCAGGCCATCGGCGAACAAAAGCCATCGGCCAAGAATTTGTTTGCCGATGGCCGGGCCATCGGCATACCGAGACCATCGGCAAACTTCGCCAGGAGCTGACGGCGACCGACGCCGTCCGGTTTGCCGATGGCTGCCGCCGTTAGGCCATCGGCAAACTGCATCGTTTGCCGATGGCCACGGCCAACGGCAAATCGTAGCCACGTGGCAGCCTGGGGAGAGCCCAGGCCCACCTTGTTTGCCGATGGCCGGCCATCGGCAAACAGGCATTGCCGATGGCTTTCCAAGGCCATCGGCAAACAATACTTTTTTTTTTTTTTTTCCTTCCCATTTTTTTTCTGGTGTCTTCCTACCTCACATACAACCCACCTCCAGAATTTGGGACAATTTTGAACTTTTGAGCTATATTTCGTTAATTATTTTGTTTTTTTTGAATTTTTCCCGCACCTCAAAATTTGAACTGCAGGTACATGAAATAATGCAGACTTTTGATTCGAAAAATGATATTCATGATTCTTGGAGTAAGTTGAGGCCGTATCCAGGAGCTCGCATGAAATTACGACCGTGATGGCCTCGTAACATGGGTAGCGACGTGCCGGGAAAGTGTTTTTAAATTATATAAAATCCAAACGGAGTCCGAAATTGACGAAACTTGACGAGTTGTGTTGGCATGGCATGTGTAGTGTGTGGTAAAAATTTCAAAAAGTTTTGAGCAAGTTGTGACGTCGGATGGTCAAAATCCAGCACATGCGTGCCATGGGAATGAGTGAGCCCCCAGCCTCTTTCTTCGCTCCACCACCAGTACCTCCACTGCCGCCTTTTCTTGCACCTCGTCCGGTGAGTTCCTACATTGCCTATCGCTTTAGCTTGTGATGCCAGTCTGCAGGTACTAATTCCATCACTTGGTCTTTGTGCAGACACAGTCGGAGGGTTCGAACCCAACTCCAGGTGCTAGCCCTCCAGCGGGTGCTTCTCCACAGGTTCCTGCTCCACAGCCCGGTTGGGGTCCTTTCCAGAGCCTCCTCACGCAGCCGTTCGTCCCGGGTCCTCCACCGACGCAGGGTACTCGTGGCCGCCGCGGGGGCAGCCCGGGCCGTCTCGGTTCCCCACGCAGCCGGGGTACTCGTGGCCGCCGCGGGGCAGCCCGGGCCGTCTCGGTTCCCTCGAGCTGCAGCGGCTCGGCCCTGCGTGATCGTGGCGCGCGCGGCGGCCGCGGGGAGTTGGCTGCGTGGGAGGATGCTTCGGGGGCTCGGGGACCCAAGGGGACGGCGCCACGAGCTAGGTACCTTCTATTTCTGATTTTGGACCTTGTTGTGCCACGTCGGACATGTTTGGCCGATGTTGGCCTTGTATGGATGCATTTGGAGTTGTATGCATGAATTGGGACTTGTATGGAGCCATTTCGACTTGTATGGATGATTTCGGACATTTTATATGGATTTGATGCTATATTATGGTTGAAATGTCGTATTATTGCGAATATATGTGATGAATGTTGTATATCTTGCTTGTGATATCATTGTTTGTGATTAAATGTGCTTTGGAAATGGAAGAAAACAGGAAAAAAAGGAAAAAAAATTTCCCCGGGTTTGCCGATGGCTAGCCGTCGGCAAACCCGGGAATTTGGCCCAAATTTACCCCAGGCCGAAAAAAAAAAAAAAAAATCAGAGAATTCTTTTTTCAAAAAAAAAAAAAAAAAAAGCCGGCGGCCGTGGCCATCGGAAAACAAGACTGTTTGCCGATGGCCACGTGGCGTCAGCCATCGGCAAACCTGCCGTCAGCCTGACGGCGGGGAGGCTGACGTGGAGTGTTCGCCGATGGGGGCCACGGCCATCGGCAAATAGTTTTCCGATGGCATCCACTTTTGCCATCGGCAAAAAATTATTTTCCGATGACGATATTGCCGATGGGAGGTTGCCGATGGCCACGTCACTTTGCCATCGGCAACCTCTTTTCCGATGGCTTACAGGTGTTTGCCGATAGCATTGTGGATCCGGTAGTGCAATAAGATAAGACGAGCCTATGCATTCTTCGTTTAGTTACTCACAATCGACATTAGCGTTGAAAAATACAGCAATAGTACTACTGGTCACTGAGCACAATTTTATATTTGTGGACGGAGGTATATATGTTTATGTCAATATAAATATAAGCATATTTGTAAAGTTTTTGTGTTTAATTTAACTTCTAATAAAGCAAAAATAAATCCAACGTGTATATTCTTAATTTAATTAACATATTTAATAATGATCAAATAAATACATTAAAATAGCAATTAATACAGTAAAACATAACTAATGATTACCTTAAATAAAAGGACAATAAACTCCAGCAAAATAAACCATACCGCTTCTCAAATAAAACACGACTTCTCCAAACATTTGGCATCAACATATATAATGGCTTTGATCTTTTGGTCTTATTAGTTGTGTATTTTTATCAACGCGCTGTTATTAAGTTCAAACTCTAGTGGTGAACGAACTGCTTATTTTTGTACCTTTTATTTAAAATATCTTAATGTGAATTTTTAGTGTCATTTTTTTTTTGGAACTTCCCCGTCCGACCCAGGTTCGAAGCTTGGCACCTCCTTATTTTCAAAGTTATAGAGGGGTCTTCTCGTATGATCTAATTTTTGGTGTCATTGGTATACAAATTGTTAAGGGAATCAATTTACGGTATGTGTAAGGTTTGAGACGACGATCATCCCTGACAGGAAATCACTGTCACCATATGGCTTAGCTTAATTGTGTTCAGGGATGAGCCTTGGGCAACGGAATGAAGGCAGATGACATCCGGATTGCAAGTCAGAAGTATCCATAGATACTGTATGTCTGTATTCATCAGATCGATCCATAAGCCGTACAGCACCGGGAGTGACTCCGATCGAGCTGAACATAGTACACAATCACTTAGACCAAACTGCTGATCGAAAATGGCGGTAACCACTGCGCTGCTAAGTGCTAGCTAGCACGCCATTATTTCACGTTGGCCCTTATTGACGACGACTGGTGATTGCTATTTATTTATATTATATTTTTGCTACTAGCTAGTAGTATCGATCTTCTTTAGGTGCTGGACTCCGAGGCAGGAGTGCCGATGTACTTCTTGATGGCGTCCAGGATCTCATCCTTCCAGGGACCTTCAATCGTCTGGAGGATCTCGCCATTCATGATGAGGACGAAGGTCGGCATCGACTCGATTTTGAAGTATTCAGCAATTTCCTGTTGAACGATAGATCGATCGAGGAAATTAAACAGCTCGCATGCATGCATGATCTAGTACGACGTCATGTATATATGGACTAATGGACACCGTCGCTCACCTTGAGTTCATAAACATTGATCTCGAGGAAGACAGCGGTAGGGAAGTCCTTGGCCCACTGCGCGTACACGGGGGCAATTTTCTGGCAACCAGGGCACGACGGGGACATGAAGTCGATGATCACCTGATGATGGGAGGGGTACGTAGAATGACAAACCAAGGGATGCTCAATGTTAATTAGAAGAAACAAACCTGAACTGTTTTTCGATCCCCAAAGAAAAATCACGGGATAATTTATTACGGCGCGTACGTACGTACCAGCTTGCCGGCCTCGTATGCCTTGGCCATCTGGGCGAGGAACTCATCGTTGGTGTGGCAAGCGATCACGGCATCCTCTGCGGCCGCCATGCCTCTCTCGCTCTCTCCTTCGTCTTCCTCCTAGGTGGGATCGAAAGCTGGCTTCTGATGCTCACTGAGGTTTTCTCTCGGAGCCGGGGCTTCACCTGTGCCGCGTGCCGTGCGGCTTTTATAGAGGCGCAGCGACTGTGATCAGTGGGAGCCGGGACGGCCAGGGCCAGTACGCCGTCGTGTCGGCCGGCCCTCAGCCGGTTGGGGAGGCCGGCTGCGGCCATTGTGTTTGTTACTGTATTCTCCAAGGTCTTTAGCTCTCTCTGCTTCATACGGTGAGCCTGTCGTCCACGGTCGCCGTGGCGCAAAATCCGGGTGATAGAAATTAAAAGAAACTGTAGAATTGTACTCTTAGTCATCCACAAATTAACTAAACCGCGTTTCAATCGAGCAGTCGACGTACTGGAAAAGTTGACCATTAGAATCTTTTTGCATATGTTATTTGATTATTTTTTCAAAAAAAAATGTATGACTATTTTTGCTAGTATGTCTAATTTCTTTTTGGCATATTTAGTTTAATTATTTGTTCATAAAGAAGATTATGCAAAGAGTAGAGACCGTAATATATACATTTCTCCTTGAAAATTAAAGAATGGCAGGAGTTCCGCCAATCTGTGTACTGATAAAGAACATTATATATACATAGGGTGTCGTCAATGAATGAATATATAGAGGTTTGTTGCCATTTTTCATTTCATTTGGTCATCAAGTTACACTTGTCCATACACTGTTGCAGAAGGAATTCATCCATAATCCACACAAATCCACTTATGACTAATTAAGCTATACTCCCTCCGTTCCAAAATAAGTGTCGTTCTCGCGCTTCCCGAGAAACAAATGCCGGCAATTATATATTAAAATATATAAGTGTTTACGCTAAGTAATTAGTATCATCAAAAAGATCTTTACGTCTAGTTTTTTAACAAATTTATTTGAAAATATAAATATTGCACGTTTTTTCTACAAATCAAGTCAAACTTGTGGCATGAAAACACAAAACGACACTTATTTTGGAACGGAGGGAGTATATGCCTATTTTTTGTGGTATATAGTACACCCCACATATAAACTAAAGTGATATACTTTTTTTTTGGCAAAGGTAAACTATATATATGAGTCCTGCACTACGCACCATGTACCAAAAGAAATATTATTGGAAGGTGAGAGTGGTTATTGCCATTGCCACCCAACCATTTCTTTGTACTTTAACCAGCTTATTAAGGAAGATGCAAATAGTAGAAAGTAGAAACCATACCTAGGGTGTCAATGAATAATAGAAGTGTGCAGCTATTTTAATTTAAGTTTGTCATCAAGCTGCATTTGTGCACATTATTGTTGGGAAATGACTATTTACAAATTAAACTTTACATTTAACACACGTCACCTCGTCCTAGGAACATCATATTCTGCGGGAGTGCTCTGCAAGTGGAACAAGGAATTTGGTATTTGGAGAGGTGTAGCCATCGGTGATCTGAGCTCCGTGCATGTTCTATTACAGTTATTCACGCGTAATATATGGAAGCATCAAGCATCCATAGATGTGGTTTTTCTTGTCGTGCAAAATGGGAGCCCAATAAAAGCGACCATAAAGGTAAGACGGCACAATGCATATGCATTCCGTTTACTTACCTTTTTTTTTTTAGATAAAGGATAGTTTATACCCGGCTTCTTCTATCAAAAGATAGAATCAGACCAATTATTACAGAGTTTACCCAAAGGGCACAATAACACAGGCTGCCAACAAAACAGCCAACCGTGCTAGGAACCAAAAACGAGATAAAGTTTAAGCTAAACATGACCAATTAAACTTGAAGATAGCCATCCTTTGAAACTAAAAAATTGCAGCGCCGACGTCTCAAGGAATTGATAATCGATATTGGCATCAGCTCAATTTATAGTATTACACAAGTGGTTAATAAACAAAGTTTTGTGAAATTTATGCAAGGCTTCATCTATTTCACTTTAAAAAAAAATAAAATAAAAAATGCATTATGTGTCTAGCAAAAGCTTCCTCGGGTATCCGAAGCATGCCTTTATTTTTTCTTAGAAGTACTTGTATGATAAAAAAAACACAGGGGCAGAGATAAGATGCCTCTGTTTACGTGTGATAGCATATGCATTCTATAAGTCGTATGTTCTACGGAGTAGATAATTATTATTACCAGTCAAACCTTTTCAGTAGAAACTATGTACATTTAATTAATAGTGTTTCTATAAGATTTATCATGACAAAATGCCACTTCTACAGAAATTGGAATCAAAGTTTCATCTGTTATGTCCTATATGGCTTATATCTGTGACTAACTAGACTAAGCACATAATCACTCTTGATAGAAAATATAATGTCCTAAATGTACAAGCTTTGTGACCCTTAGAAACATTTATCTTATACAATTTTGGCAAAAGTTGTATGTTTGTTTCTCGATTTTTAAATATACAACAGGACTATTTGTTAGTCCTAGCCAATCACTATGCCAAAATCCCCCACTCTAAATTACTCCCCTCACCCCCAAATAGACTTGCTTTTCAATGAGAACTTTAGGAACTCGGGACCTAAGTGTGCAATTTGCAAGTATTGAGATCGAGATGAGAACTTGGAACAAGTTTAGGAACCTAAAAGTGTAATTTGCAGCTACCAGGACATAAATGAGAACTTGGAACAAGTTTACAGATCATTGTGAAATTTGAAAATGCTGAGTCCTAAATAAGAACTTGGGATCGAGGAGTGGTAGTGAAATTTAATATTTGATCTTTATTAGTTGTGCACCTTTTTATCCACGTGTCATCAAGTAGAAACTCTAGTGCTTAATGTCTTATTATCTTTTATTGAAAAGCTTACTATATAATGCAACAAGCGTATATTACTATAATTTAAAATGAACTTTTAGTGTAGTAGGTATATGATTTGTGAAGGGAATATTTTTTCTAACGGCGGCTAAGGTGGGAATTTAGATGCAGTATTGTGGGATTGTTTCATTTATTTTCGATAACGGCATGAAGTAGTGGGTAACTGTTATAAAAAAATAGATCCAATGATATTACGATCAGTAGTTGTTATAGTCAAGTAAATTAATGATTGTTGTTTATGAGTACAAGAGTTTTTAAGTTTTTTTCCTAATAACACGTTACACGTATCGTGAGGATTAATGTTACGTTGGAGGCTCCGATTGATGTATATAAGATCTGAAATGATAGTGCAGGGATGAGACTGCGGAGAGAGTAATACAGGCTCAAGGTTGCAAATCCGGATTGTAACCCCAGTCAGAAGTATCCATAATGCCTTATTGTAGTATTCATCAGATCGATAACCTGTCCGAGCTTAACACCTACTAGTACGCAATCACTTATTTATTAATTAGACGACCAAACTGATCGATAATGGCGGTGCCTTAGTGCTAGACTGCTAGCGACTGCTAGAGTATCTCCTTAGGCGGACGATCGACCACACGCAGAGGCAGCCGCCGCAGGATTGTCGGCGATGAACTCCTTGACGGTGTTGCGGAGCTTGTCCGGAAAGGCACCAACAAAGCTCTCCAGCGTCACATCGTACATGGGGTCGATGAAGACGAAGGTCGGCGTGAACCCCTTGACGCAGTAGTTGTCAGCAACTTCCTGTGTATGTACGTCGAACAAGGAAATTAAACGGCTATATATAGCATGATCAGTATACGACGACGACGACATGATCGATCATGGGGTTAGTTGAATTGAAACCAAATGCATATATGCATAGACATGATTTGGTGACGACACGGCGATACCGGAGTATGTATACTCACGTACCTCCAGTTCGCGAACGTCGACCTTGAGGAAGACAGCTTCAGTAGGGTACTTCTTGGCGCACTCCGCGAACACTGGATACATTGTGCCTACTACAACTTCAATAATACATATATATGGACCCCATGTGCTAGACATCGCAAGTTAACTTCTCAAAATCCTTTGTACTTAATTCTTTTTATGGACCATTTGTACTTTAACTTGACACACGCATATGCCCCATGAACGTTTAAGTTTGGAGAAAAGGGAAATTATGAAAACACTTTATAATCGTGCAATACCCCCATGTACCATTACAGATATATTATTAAAAGGTGAGGGTGGTCACCATTGCCACTCAAAGACTTCTTTGTAGTAGTAACGTGTGTTAGTATTGCTTGAGTTTTGTTTGATAGTGTATGAACCCCAACTTAAGTAAGGAATGCAAAGAGTAGACACCATACATATAGTTTTCTTGCTATTTTAATTTTGTCATCAAGCTGCAGTTGTGTATACATTGTTGGAAATGAGTTGAAACATAGTAAACACATATATATCCCCTCATCTAATTAAGCTCTGCTTAGTAGTGCGCACCACATGCAAAGGGAAACTATGAGTCGTGCACTACCCACCATGCATATGTACCATTTGAGATAATATTGGAAGGTGAGGGTGGTTGTCATTGCCACCCAACGATTGTACTAATGTATGAACTCCAACTTAACCAAAAAATGCAGAGTACAAAACCATACATCAGGTGTCAATAAATAGAAGTTTGCTTCTATTTTCATTTTATCATCAAGCTGCATTTGTGCACACTGTCGGTGGAAAAGGACTATTTACAAATTAAACTTGATGTCCAACCGATGTCATCATCCTTGGAACATCATATTCTCTAGGCATCTAGTGTGCTGGAACATCATACAATTATATATAGTAGTAGTAGCAGCGTGTTAGCTAGGGTCTGTCGTGTCCCTGTTGATAACCTCTACTTTTTTAAAAATAAATAAAATGTATGAAGTCCAACGTGTGGAAAATCCAGAGTACAAATTAACCATACATCTCGGGTGTCAATGAATAGAAGTTTGCTTTTCTATTCTAATTTTGATTTATCATTAAGCTGCATTTATGCATATTTATTGTTGGAAACAGGATGACTATAAACAAATTAAACTTGACATCTAACGCATGTCATCATTCTTGGAAGATCATTTTCTTTAGGTGTTATGGAAGCAGAACAAGGAATTTGGTATTAGGAATGGCGTAGCCATCAGTGATCTGAGTCCCGCAATAATACTATACATACTTAACACAACTTTACAGTAATACACAAGTGGGGTAAACTGATTTTGTAATATTTGTCCAAGGATTCTGTATCTAGCATAAGCTTCCTCTGTACCCAAAGCATGTTTTTTTTTTTTCAGAGATACTTGTATGATAATAAGAAAACATAGTTTCGCTTTCGCCCAAGAGAACACAGGGGTAGATAAATATGCCTATGTTTACATGTGTGATATTAGCATTCCATCCATTGTACGTTCTAGATAATTATTATTACCAGTCAAACCTTTTCAATAAAAACTATATACATTTAACTAATAATGCTTTTATAAGATTTGTCATGACAGAAAGCTACTTATATAGAAGCTGGAATCGAAATTTCATATTTTACTATGCCAATGTCCTATATGGCTTATATTTTTGACTAGCCACTGACTTCATAATCACTCTAGTCACAAATATGTAGATAATTTGATGATATGTAAGTTTATATTTTATAGCAATAGAAATGGATATGCAGATACAAATTAAAGGGTTGTTTTTATTCTTTTTTAATAACATATGTGCTAATTTAGAGGGAGAACTTAAGCGCTACTTCACTTTATTTTCATAATGGCAGAGGTGGATTATTTAGATAAAAAAATTAGAAGGTATTTTAAATTATCTTTCACATAATAAATGGGGGTAGTTTAGATGCAAATTGGGCCTTTTTGGATCCACACCTCTATACTTTAGATCTAAAGTCTCCAAACAAGTGGCCTAAAGTTAACTGTAAACTTAAGAGTTCTTTTACAATACTTGAAATTTCTTCTTATTTCCTCTCATTTCCTTCACAAAATTCTAATTATATTCACAAAGGGTATTATTATCATTGTGTGGTAACCCCCAACCCCCACAGCGCCCGCGCCCCTCCCCGATCCCAGGACCCCACCGGCCCACCCCGGTCCAGCGCTACGACTCTACAGCTCCGCCTCGTCCTCGCCTACTCATAGGACGCCGCCGCCGGCCCTGCACGAGGGCCGCGGTGGTCGCCTCCATTGCTTCCTTCCTCGAGTCCACTTTGGGTTCCTTGTCCTCGCCAAAGCTGACGCCGCCGCCGCCGCCCGTCGATTTCGCCGGAGCCGCCGCCGCCAACGCCGCCGAGGGATGCCTAGAGTTCCGGGTTGAAAGCCCTTCTTTCCGACGACACAATGTTGCGGTCTGCTGTGCGAGGGATGGCAAGCTTTACACCATGAATGCACAAGCACCAGAATCAGCATGGAAAGCAGTTCAGAAGGAGTTCTTTGCAATGGCAGATTCGTTCAGCTTAGTGAACGATGCTCGATACAGTTAGGCATACGCAGTTTTGAACCCCTGAGCGTTTTCTCCAGTAGTTTGCAAGTTCTCAATAGATGCTATGGTTCGGTTTATAGAACTAGGACAGTTGTATCATAATGTTTCATCGTGTTACATCAAAATTCAGTCTCCACTTATTTATCTGACAAAACTTACCTGAACAACCATTTTGCTGATAGGCATCTATATGATGTATGATGTACTTGTCAGCAATCTCCATGAGAAGTTCAGACAGCTCCCTTGGTTTTGAGATCATGGCCATATGATCGGCTCCCTTCAACCCCATCACCTCCGTGCCGGGGTTCCATGGCTCCATTGGCCGCTGGAAAGCTGCCGGCACTGACGCGTCATCCTCGGCGACGACGCACACCCGCCTCACGGCACCATGCCGCTCCACCGTCAGGACATTTCCCTATGAGTAGCTTTGGATTTTTTTAAAAAAATTATTCTATTTCAAAGGATTTTTTGTCCATCAGGCCGTGGCATTCAGTATTATTTCTTTTACTTCTAGCATGCATGCTTCATTCTTTCCTGGTAATATGTGCAATTCTGGGAGCTACATAGGTTGCAGCTGTACGTACCATCTTATTGATGTACATCTGGGAAGTGTACAGAAAGTAGTTAGTTGGATGCTGCCCTTAACTGAAACTGAAACACTGCACTCGCCACTTTACTGGAGAATATAGCTTTTCTTTCATATCCTTTGGACATTATTGCTTCATCATCAGTTTCCTTTTCTCTGGTTTATGTTCGCTGAGAATATGTTACTAACTTGATTTGCCATAATTTGCACTGGTTACAGTTACTAGTTACTACACAGCTAGCAAGTGAACTCAGGTTGACAGGAACTTTTAACACGCCATTTATTTGCAATAGTTATTGATTAGGATTATCAGTTACTAGTTAATCTTGATAAGCGGAACCTACTTATCCAAGATTTTCTATACTTGTCCCAATTAGGCAGCCCATCCCCACAGGTTGTGGCCAAACTGAGCAACGTGTCGCAATCTAAAAAAAACTGAGCAACGTGTCGTGGCCCAACTAAGCAACGTGATTTTGCTAAAAAAATAACTAAGCAACGTGAATGAGGTCCCTTATTGTAAATCCAATAATTATTTTTTTCATAATAGCATAAAGTGGCGGTAATTGTTAAAAAAATAGATCCAGTGATTATCAGTAGCGATAATTGTTAGACTTTAGTAAATTGTTAATGACTAGATGTTTATGAATATACGAGTTTTTAAGAATTTTTTCCCAAACACGTATCGTGAGGATTAGTGTTACATTAGAGCTGCCAATTGATAACAGTATAGTAAGCAGGTTGTCGTCATCATGTATTTCATTCAGTCACACTCGAAGAGAAATGAAGGCATTGCAGCTCCAGTCAGAAGTATCCATACCATATATACCGTATTAATTCATCAGACATCCGGTCCGATCCAGCACGGGAGCCAAGATATGGACTCCGATCGAGCTGAACTACGTGCCTACTGCTACTACGTGCCATTTGCTGGCCCTTATTGCCGACTGGCGATGCTATTTAGTTTGCTATATATACGACGTCTCCTTAGGCGGACGACGCAGATTCAGGAGCGCCGATGATCGAGCTCCTTGATGCTGGCGGTGCCTATATATTGCGAAGCTTGTCCGGATTGGCACCAACAAAGCTCTCCCGCATCAGATCGCCCGTGACGAGTTTTGAGGGCTAATAACATCCCCACATCTCTGAATAAATGCTGGGAATGGTGTGCTAAGTGGTTACCTGATGGTAATAAATTGTATGTGTGGGCTGTATCTGCCATTTGTTGGGCAATATGGAAAGCACGCAATAGTGCTTGTTTTGAAGGAAAATTACTATGGAAATCATATATGTCATGCTGGTGCCCTAATGAGTCATTGGGCAGGTCTCTATATGGAGGTGGACAAACAGCTTGCAAATCAATGGTGTGAATACCATGATCAGGGCGGCGAAGGCTCTACTGCAGCAAGGGCGACGACAAGACGCTGGAGGCATGAAGCTGCTGGACAAGCAGAAGAAGGAGCAAGGCTGAAAGAATGCGAGAACTGCCCTACAGATGGTGAAAAATTGGCAACTGAGTCTGAAGACAAATAACTGTTACCGGGAAACCTTGGTGTTTTGGGGCCGTATGTGGCCTTTCTTGCTGCTGTGAATTTTTGGATGTAATTGCGAATTGTTGACAGTCTTTCTGTCCACCCTGGGTGCAGCGTAAGGTTTTGTAAGCGTAGCTTTTGGTAGTGGTTCCCGCTGATTTTCTGCCTCTGACGCAGAGTGCGGCAAAGTGGAGGTTTTGCTGTTAGAACGTCTCTCTTTCTGTTCTGTTTTTTCAGAATTCTGGTATTTCCGTTAATACGATTAATAGAAATAGGGCTTCGACCTCTTATGGAAAAAAAAAGATCGCCCGTGACAAAGGCGAAGGTCGGCGCTGCCTGGACACAGTGGTTCCTAGCGACTGCCTGTACGTCGAACAAGGAAACATGTACAGCTATGATCAGTAATTCAGTATACAACGACTGACGACATGTATATAGTGGCTATATATTGGGACGATGGACGACAATACGTTCGTACTGACCTTGAGTAGTTGGAACATGTCGCCTCGAGGAAGACGGCTTTAGTAGGGTACTCCTTGGCGCATGCCGTGAACACCGGGGCCATCTCTTCGCAACCCCCGCACCCGGGGAGGATGAAGTCGATCACCAACTGATCAATCGATCGAGGGATAGCATCTACATATAAGGGGCTTTGCTGCGGTACCCCTAAATGACTATGAGCCGTTCATTTGTTTTGATCCGACGACCACAGTGAACTATTACCTCGTAGAAGGTAATAGTTTAAATGTATTTATTTATTTTATTAAATACACTAAATATGGAAACTTTAGAATACAAAATCTTTCTTTATATCTAACTGATATACATGATTTGTTAGGTATGGAAAGTCTTGTTATGTCAAAACTTTTATTTAGGCATATCATATTTGAGGCTTGCTTGTATTCATGTACCGGAATGTGATTAACGTGACATGTCTGTACAATATTCACTATTACCACTTTGTACGTACATTATCATAACATATGCGCTTATAGCTATGACACCTGATACAACGTTGTTTAATTTTTTTATCCAAATCTCATGAACGTGTATAAGTCCTCTATATATATACATGAACTGATAAAATTTTGATGGATGATACATATGTGTATATATGTACGCATCCACAAATCATAATACGGTGTTGGCAGCCAAAAAACATACGTGCATGTACGATAATGTATCTGAAGGTAAATACTTTTCCTCGACGAGAGGACAACCAAAAATAGGAAACATGAAACAAAAATGGAATCAGGCTTCCGCGCGTGCCTCCTCGTGTGCGTGAATAAAGGAGGGATGTTTTCTTCTTTTCCTAAGTTATTTATTTACTAATTCATAAAATCTAAATAAATTAATGGCTCAGATTGATTTGAAACATTACCTCTTAAGAGGTAAAGTTTGTACCGTAGCATTGCCCATATATAAGCTCAATCTTAGAGGTCGTACATTAATATTAGTATTTCCATGAGCTCATGTGCATAACAAGAACAATAACAAAAAAACTAATCGTTGAACAGAAACAGACAGCATATTATCGAGGAAATGAAATTACAGGGCGACAGATAGATGATGATCAATCGGGGCCGAGGGCGCGCGTTGTACCTACCAACTTGCCGGCATGCTTGGCCTTGGCCATCTGGCCGTGGAACTCATCCTTGGTGTGGCACGAGATCACGGTCCCCTCTGCGCCCGCCATTTCCAGTTCCTCGGTGAGATGGAAAGCTAGCTTCTGATGCTGACTGACTAAGGTTTTCTCTCAGGGGCTTTTGCAGAGGTTGCTTTGGTGGCCGGGCGCGGCTTTTATAGGCGCAGCAACGTGGGCGCCGATCCGGCCCTGTGCTATTCGATCGTATTCCCGGGTCTTGAGCTCAATCTCGAGATAAGGTGTGCCTGGACGCAATCGCGCTCGTCCATGTACTGGTCGACCGTTGGTCGACATGGTTCAAAATCCGTGTACGACAGAAAGATCTGTACTTCAACCGATTGGTGTTGGACTGTTGAGTGGCTTTATGTGCAGTGTGGCACGGTTTTCTGCAGTACAGAGGTGATGAACCGGTTGATATATATAGGGTGTTTTTTTCCCCTAAAAAGCTTACAGACCACAGACACATGGCACACACATATGCTCCACTGTCTGATCCATTCGCTAAAGCACGCACACCTCATATTTCCCGGAGCTTGTGCCCATCCACCCGACCCGTACACACTGAGCCTCGTTGACTCCGTCCTCCCCGTACACCTCTCCCTTCTCTCTTCTCTCCGGCGAGCACCTCACCGTGGAGAGGGCGGGGAGGGGGCCGCCAGAGGCGGCTAGGTTACGGGGCCTGGAGGCATCCGCTTCATCGAAATATAAAAAACTTATGAGCCGGTGAGCATTTGTGTGAAGTTGATGATCTAACACAGATGCACATGTTCCATCCAATTAGCTGAGCTATGATCAATTCGCAAACCAAACAAGACGTAACGAATCTAAGTCGGTTTTTAGTTTTTAGGAACTTCTATGTCAAGTTGTTACTCCTGCGCCTTTGTTTTTTTTTTTTTTTGAAAGGACTGGAGGGACCGGGGTCCCTACAGAGTAAATTTATTAAAAACAACAACGAAAGGTTCAAAAGTTTACAACTTAAGGAAGGAAGCAAAGGCAACGGAAAAAGAAGCTAAACTAGACAAAAGTAGCGCTTAACTGTCCCATCAAGAGACAAAAAAGAATGAAAGAAAATGAGCTTCAGACAACAGGTTATAGCAGATTTTGTATCCATTGCACGAACTGTGGTTCAACTGCTGCTTTGATTCTGTGCTGGAGGAGACTCAGCTCTTTTAGAAACTCCCTTTGGCAGTGTGAGACTCTTGGCTGAATGCCATTGAAGATCAAATTGTTTCTTGCCTTCCAAATTGTCCAGGCTAGTAGGATAATGGCATCCATGAAGAAAGGTGAAGCCAGCTGATCTTTGATCTGTTCAACATTATCGGGGGCATTCCCTTGTGTAGGTGTCTCCACATGAATGATATTCCAACAATGCTCAGAAAAAGGAAATTCAAAGAATAGGTGAAGAGTGGTTTCTTCAGCCAAACTGTTGCAAAAAACACATGAATATGAATCCAGCTGCATGTTTCTTCTTCTTAGCATGTTCCTTGTACTAAGCCTATCCTTGACCAATAACCAGAAGAAAACCCTGTGTCTCGGTTGACAATTGTTCCTCCACAGCCACCTATAGACCGGATGCAGATTTGAGTGACCTACCAGGATCTTGTAGACTTTGGATGAGGCAAAACAGGCCGAACCCCATTGGTATGCCCACTTGTCATTTTCATCACTGAGTTGCACCGAATTCATGAGGTTTTGAATATGCTGCATTTGAGAGAATGCAGTCTGAGATACTGGCAACTGAAATAGGTCGGTGAAATCTGATTGATTGAAGGCTCTTTTCACAGATATTTGCTTATTGAGAGCAAATGAATGCAGTTCAGGTGCCTGGGTCTGTAAAGGCACACCATGCCATGAATCTTGCCAGAATAGAGTGGTTGCACCATCTTGGACTCGAGAGATAGCAAAACTTTTGAAGACAGGCAACAGTCTTAAGTTATCCCTCCACCAAAAGGATCCCTTGATGACATAATTGGGTAACCTTCCATTTTTATAATAATTTTTCCCAGATCAGGTTCACCCAAGGAATGTCAGCTTTGTTGAAGAATTTGTGTAGGTTCTTTGTGAGCAAGGCTTGATTCTGCTTTTCAAGATCAATTATTCCCAATCCCCCCTCTGGCTTTGGTTTTGTCACCATTTTCCATGCAGCTTTTGGCATCCCTTTTGGATTAATGCTTGATCCTCTCCAAAGGCAGTGTTTCCTGAACTTGTCTATTTGCTTTATAATACCTTTTGGCAGGGTTAAAGAGCACATAAAGAAGGTTGGTAGTGCAGATAAGACAGCATTGGTTAGCTGTAATCTACCTGCTTGATTCAGGAAAGATGAAATACCAGACAACCTCGCTGCGCATACATGTTATAGTTTAATATAATTTGGACGAAGTTTTTCTACTTGCTCTGCCATTTCGTTTATGTACAACGAGGGAGGTCACAAGCAAGGACAACCAACCGTGGCTGAGGTTGACAGAGGAAGAAGAAGCCTATACATGGATAACGGGTCTTTTTTCTTGGAACGAACATCGTTGTATCATTTTCATTGAACGACCACACAAATTTGAATGTTGTACACACATCCTTTATTCAACATTGCAATCCATCTCAATAACATTACATTTTTTAACGAATAGATAGAGACCAGACATTTTGTCGAGGAAAGTTCATACAATATGTGGTTTAACTTGACGTCGAAAGTGCGCTACTCTTCGTCCGTAGCGTAAACCCGATCAGTCGGTGGCGGCGTAGAGATGCGCCGGCAGCCTGGGCTCGGCGACGGCGACGAGCGGCACCTTCCGGCGCGTGGACAGCCTGAACTGCTCCTCCATGCTCACGTCCTGTGGTGCCATCCCGTCCGGCAGCCGCCACGCGAACCCATGCACCAGGTTCGCCACGCCGGCAGCCACCAGCTTCATCGCGAGGCTGTACGCTGGGCACATCCGCCGCCCTGCGCCGAACGGCAGCAGCTCGAAGTGCACGCCGCGCACGTCGACGCCGGCCCCAGAGCCGCCGATCAAGAACCGCTCCGGCCGGAACACGCCGGGCGCGTCAGGCCACGACGCGGGGTCATGCGCGATGGCCCACACGTTCACCAGCACGCGCGCACCGGCGGGGACGGCGTAGCCGGCCACCACCGTGTCCTGGCGGGCGTGGTGCTGGACGAGGAGCGGGCCCACCGGGTGCATCCGCATCGTCTCCTTCACAACGGCGTCGAGGTAGGGGAGTTCTGGCAGGTCACTCTCGTTCACCCAGCGGCTGCTGCCTACCACGCGGTCGAGCTCGGCGGTGGCTGCGGCCATGGTTTTCGGGTTGCGCAGAAGCTCCGACATGGCCCACTCGATCGTCGCCGCCGAGCTCTCTGTGCCGCCTGCGATGATGTCCTGGACGAACGCTTTCACGCCGTCACGCGTGAGCCTGCCGGCCCCTGACTCCGGCCTGTCCTCGTCCTCCTCAGCCAGCTGCAGCAGCACGTCGACCAGGTCATCACCCGCCGCAGAGTCGTCGCCGCCGGCGCCGGGTCGGCCTCGCCGCTGTCGTGCCTTCTCGTGGTCCGCAAGGATCTGTTCAAAGAACCGGTCGAACTGCGCGTGCAGGCGCTTCATCCTCCGGATGCAACCCTGCAGGTCAAGCCAGCCCAGCCACGGGACCCAGTCGCCGACGTTGCTGACGGGGCCCGTGACCACGAATGCCTCGTCCAGCGTGCGCCGGAACGCTTCGCCTTCGGGGCTGTCGTAGCACCCCGCCCACTTCTCCCCGACCGCCATGCGGAGCACATTCCGAAGCGTGGCGCCCGCCACGTGCTCCCTGACGGCGACAACGGCGCCGGCGCCGCACTCGGCCAGCAGGCCGCGCGCGAGCGCGCGCATCTCCTGCGCCCGGATGCGCTGGAACGAGTCCACCCGGCGCGCGGAGAAGAGCTCGGTGGCGCAGAGCTTGCGCGCCATGCGCCAGTAGGCGCCGCACGGGGTGTGCAAGATGCCGAGGTAGCCATAGGATGCTACCTCGCCGGCGGCCGTGCGCGGGCGATCGGCGAAGGCGTGGTCGTGGGTCTTGAGGACGAGCCGGGCGGTGTCTGCCGAGGAGGCCACCACCACGTGGTAGGAGCCGAGGCGGAGGTGCATGAGCGGGCCGTGACGCGCCGCGAGCGCTGCCAGCGTGCGGTGCGGCGGGAGCACGCCTGCCAGCAAGTCGAGGCTGCCGATTACCGGCCAGCCCCGCGGGCCAGGTGGGAGGTTCGGAGACTTGAGCTTGCCACGAGGAGAGAGTAGATGCCTGAGGACGTAGACGGCAGCAGCCAAGATGGCCGCTAGTGCCACGGCCGCAGACATTGGTGGTGCCTTGGTGGCGTGATGAGCTCCTTCGTGCTTTCGGCGCCGTTGCCTTGGAGCTTGCACTTGCAGAGTGTGGTGTGCAGTGGTGCATATATATAACGAGAGTTTTGAGGTGGTGAGAGTACTAGCTAGTGATATTTTAAAAACATTATCTGATTTAAAAATCACATTGTAATGGCGACACTTTATGGAATCTGGTACGCCACTATATAATAACATTATGAGCTCGATACGATGAAGCTGATAGTACGCTACTATAAAATATCAAATTTGACATGACCTCTCTTTTGGATTCATCCTGCATAGAAAGTCCATACGGCTACTATAGAGATCAGTATTGTTTAAAAAAGAAAAGACAATACATACAAATTATTTAGTGTCAATGCATGTTTTTTAAAAGAAAAAAAAAAGTGCCAATGCATGTAGACATTGCCTTCGATGGACCTGGCAACTAGTCCATACGGCTATATATATATATACTAGTCTCCATAATAATGATTAGCAACTACTTCGTAGTCTGTATACATTATACTCCTTGATCGTTCACAATATTTGTTCTTTAATAAATAATTATACAAAATTAGTGAACTATTTCAACCAGGAATCATTCTAGGGACTCTTTCTAGTCTAACTTGATATACCCACGAGCCCACGTCTCTCAGGGCCCATGTTTACCGAAGGCCACAATGTACCTAGCAAGGCCTTAGACCCAACCTAATTAGAAAGACTACTATGATAGGTAAGGACCGCTCCCGTTATATTGTGCTCCGCCAAAATCAACTAATCACACAACGGACCTATCTCTTCATATCATGTAACCCCGTGTGATCTTTGGATGATGTTATTCAGGCCACCGAGTTCAACGCTCCATGTTACACACAACCCGTATGACCTGCGAGAGGTTACAGGCTACTGAATCACCATGTGACTACGAAAATTTTCAGGTTTTTCTGACTACAGGCTCCAGTACCACTTGTTAGACTATGTAGCATCATGCCACACACAACCCGTGTGACCTCCGAGAGGCTATATGGGCTCTTGTGTCACCATTGTGACTTGAGATTTTTCATGTTTTTCTGATTATGGGCTCCAGTACCACTTGCTAGAGTGTGCAGCATATATGGGCTCGCTATACCCACGCATCGGTGTCTCTCAAGACTAGGGCCACCGAAGCCTACTCGAGCCTTGGACCTAACTCAACCCAAAGGATTAGTTTGATAGGTGAGTAGTGCTCCCGCCTTATATTTTGTTGCGCTAACATCATTTACCGATATTTTTTCAAAATCGTGCATTGCACATGCTTCATTAAGAGAAGTGGGAATAAAAATACACTACCCGGTTGACTTAACAGCGAGCTGCCATAAGCCCCACAGGTTGAACCCTTATAATGATAACCGGCTTGAACGGTGGAGCTTAGTGGTGTACTAAGGAATGAAACTATTGTGTGACTAACTCGACATGCAGGCTAATCAGTCCTCGTGCCATTCTTCGGGCCCTGTTGAAGTCCCATTTCACTGATCGACGCGAAAGGTGAACAATACGCTCATTGTTTCCCGCCTTGCAGTTGGGAATGTCCCAGCGAATATCTTGTGGAACTCGATGTTGACTGTGGGATTTGGCGTATTAGAATCCACCTGACTAGGGCCACCACTTGTTTAGCAGGACGTGCTTCGCCTGCTTCTCCGGATTTGGGTCACCGTAGGCTGCTTTGGCGGCTAGGCGGATGCTGCGACGTGGGATCTAGTCGTCATCGCGGGCCCTTGTAGTCCTGGCGCGAGTGTAGCCTTGATTAGAGGCTCCTCCAACGGTAGTCTCAAGGGATTGACGAATGATGTCATTGAGGCCACCGTAGGTGCGGGAGCCACCGGCGGTGTGGCAGTCAATGCTCCTGGTGGAATGATGACCTCGACAACTTCTGCTGTCGTGTCCTCACCCACCGTCCCCCGTGCCTTAGAAGCGAGGGTAGCCGATAGTGGAGAGCCACCTGCCTTGCCAACCTCCCTCAGTGCCTCATTGGCTGCGAAGGAGAGCCAGATCATATGCGGCGGTGACGTGGGGCTCAACAGTGTTGTCCGAGACTGTAGAGAGGGAGCGGCCAGAGTAGATAGGCGCATGGCGAGGGAGGCAGTGAGCCGATGGCACAGCTCTGACACACCTCTAGTGCCAGTGGGCCGATGGCGGCAGCGACATTGTTGACAGAGCCAGGGGGCGCGTGGATGTTGTCCCTCCTTAGCCGCTTGCTCTGGCGCCTCAGGCGTCAACGACGGACACCGTTGGCGCCTTCCACAGCCTCCTGCATGGCAACATCAGAGCCACCGTCTGGTTTGTGCGAGGTGGCCGGACAAATAATCTGTCCGGTTATGATAGGGGTCACGTGGGGTTCTGCAATGCGAGTAACTTCGTGGCCCCCACCGCCGACATCGAAGCCATGGAGACCAGAACAGAGTTGGTGCACGTGTGAACCGACACGACCATGGCCCCCTCACACTAAATGCCGAATGCAGCGCGTAGGGGCCTCCGTCGCGTGGTCCGCGGAATGGCGCTGCGGCGGACGACTATGGAGAAGCATGCAGTTCCTCGCTCGATGCCTCGTGCTGAGACAGAAGAGGCAGCTAGGCGGTGAGGTGCACGGGGCGGTGATGTGACCCCCACCAGGCAGTTGAAGCAGAGACCGACGAGCGAAGTCGGCACTGGCCACCGGTGATGATGGTGGAGTGGAGCGCGGCGACGCCCACGCCAACGACTTTCAACAAGAGTGAAGCCGTCAGCGTCGATAGGCGCAGCCGCACGAGGAGCGTGGTGCCGACGGAGCTCAGAGCAGTGGCGTCGGAGGTGCCTCATGCCGCGGGCCAAGGCATTGCTGCGCATGGGTTCTCGCCTCAGGCCGCGGACCAAGGCGATGCTACGCAAGTACACGCGCGACGTACAACGGTGGAGTCCGACGACTTCGGAGCTCCCTCTGACCTAAGGTAAGGTCATATAGAAATGGTCGATGCCAAAGTCGTACGTCGTTGCCACCATACTTGTACCCGCTTGCTAATAAAAAACCATGGCTTTCGCTTTCCTGACGAAAATGTGAGAGTTTTAACGACTATTATTGATAGGGGGGAGTGTTCATATGTACTATGTATACATATATACATACTACATAAATCGACAGCGGGGACCTTTCGACGCCAATCTCGTTTCTCTTCGTTGTGATTGGTTAGCAGTTTAGCACACTCCATCAGCTTGACACCGTAGCACCACCACCTAAATGCTTAACAGCTCTTTAAATAAGAGCTGATGGATAGACAATTAATCGACAATCCATCCTTGGTCAACAGCCACCAACATGGATAGAGGTGCCAGAGCTAGCAATGGTTATCTCAACATTGTCCTACTAGGCTACTAGCTAGTACTTCAGCAGCTAGCACAATGTAATCGACCTTATTTCTATGACATAATAACTACATATGTTTCTCCTCTTCGATGACGTGCGGCGAAAGCCAGGAAGAGCTTAACGCGTCTGAGTGTGCTAACTGCTAACACCGAATCCGATTCGAGCATCCCTCTGATACACACATGTATCAAGTGGTAGCTGTTGAAATATTATATGGCGACCAAGTCAGAAAAAATAACTTGTCTCTCGTCTCGAAGTCGTACGTAATCGCCTTGCTGCAACGGCATGTGCTGAGACCAAGTCTGATCGGGCATCTCGCTGATGAGATTCTGAAACATCACATAAAAGATGGTTAGGGAGTACATTGTTTCAGCTGGCTCGATTATTGTCCTTTATCACTCGTTAAAATCTCTCTAAAAATGGTGTGTTTTATTGACACCGAACACATATGCTATGAAATCATATTCTAGGATAAAGTCTTAAACTATTCTAATTTATTAAAGGATGACGTTCTAGCTTTTAAAATTTGTCCTAATACTTATCATCCTATCGAACTAGAGACATTTAGTTGCAATTAATCCATATTAATTCATCGCACATTAATTGACCCAGGACTACAAAGGATCTTCATGTCTGCATGAGTTTCTAGCTTGTATGTTGATGAGATAATTAGTTGGTGGGGTTTTGCTTTATAAGAGTATTGAATATCATATTTTCAACCAACAAAAGATACTTGTATTACATGTTTTTCACTTAACTGTATTACATATTTTTCACTTATTATCCCCACCCCACGCAGAAATAAGAGCTTTGTTACGGTGCTTGGGAGGAACCACCGGCTCCTTCCTTTGGAATTAGTTCCAGCCTTTGTTGTTTAAGAAAGGTAATTAATTGTGTTTAAGGACAGTTTAGTATTTCTGTACTGTATGTACTGTACCCTGTTGTTTGAACTTACCAGCGCTTTCAGCATGATAACCGCGTCGAGCGGTGGCCGGTGAGCGGCAAGCGCGAGAGATACTCCGCGGCGGCGCCATCGACGCCCACATCATCCAGCATCGCACACGGTGTTATTCACTGCCTCGGCCACGCCCTACTCGCCCCGCCCGTCATGACTCTTGATGTATGTCCGTCACACGATATCGGCCGGCCATTGGCGGCTACGTACAGCTGCCTTCCTTTAGCGCTTGTGCTGGACTGACTGCAGAGGCGCTCAATAGGCAGAAAAAGATAGGCAAGAACAGCATAATGCAGTATCGATTGAAGCCGATTAGTTAACAAACAAAAAGGAAACCGTGGTATAGATTGAAGCCCAGGCAACATTGTCATTCACTCATTCATCTTGGAGCGGGCTGAGCTTGAGTTTCCATTTGGCTCCTACCGTGGCATCAAGAAGTTCACGAGATCAGAAAATTGCACACGGATCTGCAAGCACGAACACCGCATCAGGACTGAGGAACTACCACAGGCAACAGCGGCGTTCCGATCGCTGGACCCGACCAGCGCTCCTAGACCGTGCGTGGGAGGCTGCCGCTCTAACGGGGAAAGGCGTGGTTGAGGAGGAACAGGACGGAGGTGCGTGTGCAAGTACTATTTTACCCATTTCAATCTAATTATAGACAAGTTCCCGGCCCACACGTTTTTAGTTCCTGCCCACAATTTAAGTTCCTCCTATTTTTGAACCGTCAGATCTAGAGAAACGAACGGCTCTCATTATTTCCAAGCGCTGTAAAATTTCTCCAGGGTACAACATCAATGGGTCCAATTCCAGAGCGGATTTATTATCAAAATGATACTCATGCATCAAACTTTCATACGCGCATGATCAGACTGATCCAAGTGGGAACAACCACGCGTTGGTGCTATCAGACCTCTGCCATGCCGATGTTTTTTTATTAATATTAAACAGGAGCCCCTACTGGATTTTATTAAATAAAACTAACTAAAAGAATAAAAGTTGTAAGTAAAATTACAATGTCCAAAAAGGAGTCTTAAGAAACAGAGAAGGAAACGGAACAAAATCGTATGGATTATGCAAAACCAACCATAATTCTAAATCTGGTATATATTTGTTTTTAGCTACTAGTTTAACTAAAGCTAACTCTTTTCTGAAAGTGAGTTTGCAAGAAAGATACCGAATGCTCAACACCTCTGAATATATTGTCATTGCGAGCAACCCAGCGGATAGCCCAGCACATACATATGATAATTTCCATGAACAAAGGCTTTTGTAGCTGCAGTTTGAATGCTAACAAAGTGTCCAGCAGATCATCTTGGATCAAAGAAGCCAAACCCGGAGTATTCCAACAGCAAATAGCATAAGGACAGTGGATCGGAAGAAGAGGTCAATCAGCGTTTCTTCAGGATTTAGGTGACACAGGACACAATCATAGTTTTCCAGATCCATATTCCTTCTTTTTAGAAGTCCACGAGTACTGAGTCCATCTTGAGAAGAAGTCAGAAAAAAAAACCTTCCTTTTTGGTTGACTACTTGATTTCCACTACCATTTATAATGCCGACGATTGGTGGGGCTCTGAATGCTAAATAGATCATATATTATTAGTAGAAAAAGGAAGGAAAGCAGGACCAAGACCTAGAGCCCCAGCGTCATTTTGTATACATCCAGTTTACAAATCCTCACCTCTTAGTGGCTGCTTTTGAAACTAATCTATCGCGTAACATGTTTATACTAGTATAATACCCGTGCTAACGCTACGGCTTTATCTAAGGGAATGCTCCTAAAAACAACTAATTTGTTTTTGCATAGTTTAAATTTTACACAATTGTATTTGAGCCGTTATACAATATGGGAACACTTTTACGTATAGTATAATGCCGTGCTAACGCTACGGTTTTATCTAGAGAATGCTCATAAAAAACAACTAATTTATTTTTGCATAGTTTAACTCTTACATAATTGTATTTTAGCCAAAGTACTTTTTTTTAATTTCTCATGTAAACTATTTACAATTTTCGTAATACTTAAAAAAATTGGATATGGTGGAGTACTTTCTACCCACTCTTTGCTCAAAAACAAGGACAAGAAACAAAATTACTTATTATAGCATTCTACTTTGTACCCACTCTTAGAACAGAACAATTTACTTTAGAAAGACTTACTCTAAAGTTTCATCATTGGCAATCAACTGGATGATTTCGGAAATTGTCGAGAATAGGTGTTCTATTGCCCACTTTATTGTACTCATCGACTTCACGTTACCTGACATTATAATTCCCCAATCTTTGAGCTGTCACATCAACCTGATTATTAGGGGTTTCATTTTCTTGCCCATTATCCGGTAACCCTCTTGCTTCATTTAACGTGAAGTTATACAAGATTGCAGGTAGCTTGAACTTAAAGTTACTTATATCTTCCTAGAAACACAAGCAAGTCCTGCTAAATTAACAAATATAAAAAAAGATTACTCTAGGAATATAAATTCTTAAGAATTACCTGGGTGACATGGCCAGACAAAGCAGTTCCAGTCCAATACTCCATATAATTGATTGGCCATAAACCATAACTATAATTGTGCAATTCCAAAAAATAAATTAAATATGAGTTATACAGATAATGTTGTTGGCTAGATAAAGTAGTTCCGGGTGCAGTCAAAGCATAGGGAGCTTTACTGTTTTTGGGATTCGGCATTCTTCCTTTCTCAGTAGTGATGTGGGTACTCATGTTATTTCCTCCTCACTTCCGAGGCTCTTTGTTCGTCAGACACCTTAGCTCGACAAATTCATGCGTGTAAACGTATAGAAATTCAATAAGACACCCCGAAAATGTTACATATACAATGTGAAATCATACCTGTGATGTTGGTGATGTCACTTAGTGCATTCTGTGTATCTCTCGGCGTAGACATTGAGTTACTATAGCAAGTAGTTGACTTTGGTTTTTTGATAGGTCTGTGGCTGCTGATCTATTCTGCAAGATGATTATCGTAAGTACTTGATCAATTTGTAATCAGAGATGGATAGCATTTTAAAAACTGATTTGAATCTTCACCAACAAGAATATTTCTAATTGCACACATGCATCTCTACTGATTCAAAATTATACAAGATACATCACCAAGCACGCTTCAACTACCATTCTTATTTAAACTGTAGCAAAATTCTCATACAAAAAAATCGCTATGCATTGGGGTTGGATCTTTTTGGTTGCCCTCGTTGGTGAGAGCAGTGCCTGTCCATGAACGCCATGAGGACAGTGGTGGCAGGAGCGAGGCCATCTTGTTTATGCGCAGCGATGGGGCGATCTTCTGTTTCCATGCTAGAAGTTCTTAGCATGAAAATCAATCATCACATAAATAAAATAAAAAGAACATGTCACCACATGAATGAAAGATCGTGCTGCGGCATGGGGTAGATTTCACCATTGTTGGCCGAAAAGTGAACCTAAAAGTACCTAATAACAGATTTTATACTTATTTTTTTGTCCAGTGAAACATTTACACAAGCTAAGGAATTAGCTCAAACACATTACCTACACGGACATGCATGGGGACGATGCCGAATGCAGACCATCGTAGTCGCCATCAGATCCCGGCCATACACCCGGAGGTCCCTGCTTGCCAGATCATGTGCCGGCCATTGGGTGTGGATGATCCAGTTTTAGATCAGGGTGCAGAGCGCAACGTACGGATCCAGTTCACCTGCCGTGGATCTGCAAGCGAGTTACCAAGACGCACCTTATCATCGTGGGCAACGGCCTCGCTTGCTTCTCAGCACGTCGCCCTCGGCAAGAGCGCCGGTCCTGCACGCGGCACCCTCGTCCGGCAAGGTGCTCCTCCAAACGACAGCTCCCCATTAGCCTTGCCACTGCCTGCGCCGCGGCCTCGAGCGCGCCATTCGATCTGGTCCGCTCCTCCGCGTGCCACAACATATTGAGCAACATCTAGTGGCCGTGGATCCACGAGGAGGATGGGGATCGAAGCAACGATGGTCTCAATTGCAGGTGTCGTCGTGGGTGTGGCGCGCGCCGACGCAGGGTGGACGGCCAAGCGCCCGAGGGAACTGAGCGCGGGCACCAGCTGGCAACGGGATTTGTGTTCCGTGATTGTTTCCGAGATTAGTGGGCTTGGGCTGTGTTTTGCGCGGGGTGCTGGTTAGTTTGAAATGTGGAGGTAGAGGTGAGATTAGGTGAGATTCTAGGCTTCCCACTCTTTTAGAAGAATCCAATTATAGTATAGATAAAGCCATGATGTGGCGAAAAAGATCATATTCAATAAAAGGTAACACCTTCTTAGCTGTGCACAGTTATTGAAATTAACATATCACACACAATAACTTGTTTATACGCAAGCCGTGATGTGGCGAAAAGGATCATACTATAAATAAATAAAAGGCTAAAATTCAACTATTGGAATAAGTCCCATTGACCAAAGGCCCATTCATCGCTAGAATTTAATTGGGTGTGGACCCTAGGTGCACCGAATTCCAGGCATACATAATTGAGGCCGTCCTGTGCCTTAGCCGACGCGGGGCCTGCTGCCCTAGCAGACGTCTCTTGTATGTGTGTCCGGTGAAGCTAAATGCAAAAGTAAACACATCATCCGGAGTCCAGCACCAACTGACAGCGATGCAGGTACAGGTGCGTCAACAAGCTGATGAGGCTTTCGGGCATCAATTTGGGCGACATTGTATTGCAATTGCTTGACGAATTCATCTTGCGGAATAATGTATTCTATCACCTGTCCATTATGGGAAATTTTTCTACAGGGCATTATTTGTTCTCGGAAACGGCTGTGAAACACTGGACACTAATTTCATTGCTATAGGACACCGTGTCCCACATCAAAGAAAAAGCATTTCAGTGTCCCACAGCCAATTTTGCATAAGTACAGTGTCCCACAACCTATTATTATCTAGCACACTACAAGCACCTTAGCTCGTTTTGTTGAGAAGGTACGTATATATTGAGGAAAAAACGACAGGATGGAACATATAATACGGGCATTGCCCAGGCAGCGGCCAACTGCCCCTGCAGAGGTCACTTGAAGGCCTGAGGGCAATACAGTCAAGTCATGGGAAAATACATGTATTTGAGATGGGAAATATGATTATAAAAGGACAAAATATCATGTATAACAAAGTATCAAAATTTCAGGACGGAGGTGCATGTGCAAGTACTATTATACCCCTTTCAATCTAATTATAGACAAGTTCCTGGCCCACACGTTTTTAGTTCCCGCCCACAATTTAAGTTCCTCCTATTTTTTAACCGTCAGATCTAGAGAAACGAACGGCTCTCATTATTTCCAAGCGCTGTAAAATTTCTCCAGGGTACAACATCAATGGGTCCAATTCCAGAGCGGATTTATTATCAAAATGATACTCATGCATCAAACTTTCATGCGCGCATGATTAGACTGATCCAAGTGGGAACAACCACGCGTTGGTGCTATCAGACCTCTGCCATGCCGATGTTTTTTTATTAATATTAAACAGGAGCCCCTACTGGATTTTATTAAATAAAACTAACTAAAAGAATAAAAGTTGTAAGTAAAATTACAATGTCCAAAAAGGAGTCTTAAGAAACAGAGAAGGAAACGAAGAAAATCGTATGGATTATGCAAAACCAACCATAATTCTAAATCTGGTTGATATTTGTTTTTAGCTACTAGTTTAACTAAAGCTAACTCTTTTCTGAAAGTGAGTTTGCAAGAAAGATACCGAATGCTCAACACCTCTGAATATATTGTCATTGCGAGCAACCCAGCGGATAGCCCAGCACATACATATGATAATTTCCATGAACAAAGGCTTTTGTAGCTGCAGTTTGAATGCTAACAAAGTGTCCAGCAGATCATCTTGGATCAAAGAAGCCAAACCCGGAGTATTCCAACAGCAAATAGCATAAGGACAGTGGATAGGAAGAAGAGGTCAATCAGCGTTTCTTCAGGATTTAGGTGACACAGGACACAATCATAGTTTTCCAGATCCATATTCCTTCTTTTTAGAAGTCCACGAGTACTGAGTCCATCTTGAGAAGAAGTCAGAAAAAAAAAACCTTCCTTTTTGGTTGACTACTTGATTTCCACTACCATTTATAATGCCGACGATTGGTGGGGCTCTGAATGCTAAATAGATCATATATTATTAGTAGAAAAAGGAAGGAAAGCAGGACCAAGACCTAGAGCCCCAGCATCATTTTGTATACATCCAGTTTACAAATCCTCACCTCTTAGTGGCTGCTTTTGAAACTAATCTATCACGTAACATGTTTATATAAAGCCATGATGTGGCGAAAAAGATCATATTCAATAAAAGGTAACACCTTCTTAGCTGTGCACAGTTATTGAAATTAACATATCACACACAATAACTTGTTTATACGCAAACCGTGATGTGGCGAAAAGGATCATACTATAAATAAATAAAAGGCTAAAATTCAACTATTGAAATAAGTCCCATTGACCAAAGGCCCATTCATTACTAGAATTTAATTGGGTGTGGACCCTAGGTGCACCGAATTCCAGGCATACATAATTGAGGCCGTCCTGTGCCTTAGCCGACGCGGGGCCTGCTGCCCTAGCAGACGTCTCTTGTATGTGTGTCCGGTGAAGCTAAATGCAAAAGTAAACACATCCAGCACCAACTGACAGCGATGCAGGTACAGGTGCGTCAACAAGCTGATGAGGCTTTCGGCATCAATTTGGGCGACATTGTATTGCAATTGCTTGACGAATTCATCTTGCGGAATAATGTATTCTGTCACCCGTCCATTATGGGAAATTTTGCTACAGGGCATTATTTGTTCTCGGAAACGGCTGTGAAACACTAGACACTAATTTCAATGCTATAGGACACCGTGTCCCACATCAAAGAAAAAGCATTTCAGTGTCCCACAGCCAATTTTGCATAAGTACAGTGTCCCACAACCTATTATTATCTAGCACACTACAAGCACCTTAGCTTGTTTTGTTGAGAAGGTACGTATATATTGAGGAAAAAAGACAGGATGGAACATATAATACGGGCATTGCCTAGGCAGCGGCCAACTGCCCGTGCAGAGGTCTCTTGAAGGCCTGAGGGCAATACAGTCAAGTCATGGGAAAATACATGTATTTGAGATGGGAAATATGATTATAAAAGGACAAAATATCATGTCTAACAAAGTATCAAAATTTCAGAGGTCATTTAGCGAAGTCGATGTTTGAAATCCTATAATAGCCTAGAAACACTGCGGTGGTTCCAGAAGCAGGTTTGCGTGGCGTCGTAGCTAGGGCTTTACGGTTATGGGTGGGTGGACGGCTGAGATCAATTCATTGTTGGTCTCTACAGGAATCTGTGAGGGGAAAATCGGAACATGTATTGTTCATCTACATGGATATTCACCAGAAACAAAGAAGCTTTATAGATGCAGTTTACCATCCATGGATGCATGGATCCCGTTCCTGTCCACCGTTGTCTGTCGTCGTCATCACCGCCGCTGCCGCCGCTCACACAGGAGACCTGTGGGCGCCGGGAAGGAATGTGGCGCGGGAAGGCACCACGGTGAGTGGTGGCGCCGTCTGCCCTCTCAAGTTCCAGCTCGTGTTGGTATGAGAAATGGCTAATCTGTACTGGTTGCAAGGGCTAGGCTTCATTTGTGGGCACGGATAGGATCAAACCAAATCCAGATTAATAACGGAATTTATTTATTATAATTAATTAAAGTGTTTTAAGATCTATGTAGAATTTTTAAAAAGGACCACCGGAGATAATCTCATAGCCCAATGTTTGGACTTCTATAATAGCAAATATCTCGTTTAGCACGATCTCCTAGAGACACTTCTCTTACAGCTTACTCCCTCCGTTCCATTGAAAATGTCGCCTGGGAAGCGTGTTTTTGAGAGGGCCACGGATTTCCAACGACATCTTCAATGGGACGGAGGGAGTACATATAGGTCTCCACTACAATATTTATTTATTTTTATTTATATGCCTCATCTAGCTAGCTATTTGCAAATTGCCATTGAGGGCATTCTAAGGCGCCTGGCTGATGTGCATTAGTTAGCTCGAGCTTTTAACGAGCCAGCCAGAACGAGCCGAGCCGGGTCGAACCGAGCTGGCTCGTTATCCAGTCTTAAGCACCGCACATGTAGCACCCTGCCGTGTCAGTTCATAGAAGTGTCATCTGTGTTACACTTCATCCCAACGGTGAATGCTCCCACCATGGTTCTGCTCTCATCCTTTTACTGAAGACTGATGATGGATTGCCTGACTTAGATCAAAAGCCAGGTCCACTGTGCATTGCATAGCCTCTCGGATCGGCGGTGACGTCTCCCCGTCTGTTACATTGCATCCAGAGCTCATACATGCCAATAATGATCATTGATTCATCTAGCTCTGAGCCATCCCTTCCTTCTACCGGATCCCACACCCATGTCCATCTCCTGATTCAAGGTTGGGAGCTTCATGCTAGTGGCGATCTAAGTTTTCTTCCAGAATTCCTTGACGATCGAGCATTCCATGAGGACGTGTTTGATAGACTCAGCTTCTGCACCACACGTCTCACAATTCGCAATCGGCTCCACATGCTTACAGTGTAGTATTTGTTGAGTCTGAAGGATCAATCTCATGGATCACCCACCACTAGAAAACCTTGATTTTTGGCGGCACCATAAGGATACAGATTTTCACCCAAACTGAATTTCCTAAAACACTTGCCACAGGTCCCTCTTCATCCCTTATGCGTGCAGTATCTAGTAATTTGTAAGCAGGCCTAACCGAGTAAACACCTTGTCTCTCCAGTTCCCATGTCCAGACATCACCATGTTGGATATGCGACGGGGTACGCAGAACAACATCAACATCTACTAGAATGAAAGACTGCTTGATAAAATGTGCATTTCACTGACCATTTCCCAACAACAACTCGACCACCATTAACACCGGTTGTCCCTCCTCTGGCGTGAGTGGTCGACCCCCTAATTAAAATGATCTAGGATGTCTTGGAAGACCCCTCCGACTCGGTGTGTTTCCCCGCAACTTTTCTCCGGGCCTAGGGATCCAGGTCCCCTAGGCTGTCGTCGTTGTCATCATCGCTACCCGGGGCTGCTGTGCTCTGCTCGGCAACCCTGGCCCACAATGAGCGTGGGTCTCTCGGACGTCAACTCCAGTCAACCACTTCTTCGTAAGCACATCGAAGAAGAACATCGCCCGGTCCTCACCATTAATCTTGCAAAGATGAGTTTGAGCATCACATCCATAAATCAAGGCAATTGAAAACAAATGAATAGTGGCGGTTGGACACACCTGAGGGGGCGGTAGAGAGTGAGCCTAAATGCTCTCGGCGCGTTCGTCGGATACTTGTACATGTCCTGTCAAACAGTTTCGTCGTGAAACAGATTGATGACGCAGGACAACTGGACAAGAGTTAATGGTCGGTCATGAAACAGACTGCATGCAGTACAAAAGTTTTCGGTTGGCTGCTTGTAAAGGTCCAGTACAAAATATGTGTCGCCGTTTCACATACAGGTCTCCATGACCATGACGTGACTGACAGCGCGCACCACGCCGGCGCCACACGTCAGGGACCGTGAGCGTCTGCCACCCTATCTCTATCCCACCGCAATCCCGCGGACACCAGATCGTGCGCGTTTGTGTGTCGTCTCCGTCTCGCTTGTTTTAAAGCACACCGGCACAAAGAAAGAGGGCGACGCTTGGACACACCGCCTTGTCGTGTGCGTACTCTCTCGCTCCCACAGTCCCCGCTTCGATTCGAAGAGTCCAGCGCCATGGGTGAAGCTGCCGCGGACCCGGCGCTGCCTGCGTTGGCGACGAATGGGAGGGTGGCGCCGCCGATGTCGTGGTGGACGCGGCTGTCCGTGCTCGTGGCGGGGTACGTCACCGACGCCACGTGCCGCGCCGACGGCACCGTCAACCGCCGCCTGCTGGGCCTCCTCGACAAGGGCGTCGCGGCGTCCGCAGCCCCGCGCAACGGCGTCGCCTCACACGACGTCGTCATCGACCCGGACAGGGACACCCCGCTCCGCGCGCGCCTCTTCTACCCCTGCGCTCCCGCTCCCAATGCCGGGGACGATGACGCCACCTCCGACGCGGACCGCCCGACGGTGCCCGTGGTCGTGTTCTTCCACGGCGGCGGGTTCGTGTACCTCTCCGCGTCCTCGCCGGCCTACGACGCCGCGTGCCGCCGCATCGCCAGGCACGCCGGGGCCGCCGTGCTGTCCGTCGACTACCGCCGCTCGCCCGAGCACCGCTTCCCCGCCGCCTACGACGACGGCTTCGCGGCGCTCCGCTTCCTCGACAGCAACCCCGACGCCACCCGCCGTCCCACCGACATCCCTGGCGCGCCGCCGCTCGACGCCGGGCGGTGCTTCCTGGCGGGGGATAGCGCGGGAGGCAACATCGCGCACCACGTGGCCCGGCGCTACGCGCTGGACCCGTCGTCCTTCGCCACCGTCCGCCTCGCGGGGCTTATCGCCATCCAGCCCTTCTTCGGCGGCGAGGAGCGCACGCCGGCCGAACTGCGGCTCGCGGGGGCGCCAATCGTCTCGGTCCCGCGCACCGACTGGATGTGGCGCGCGTTCCTCCCCCACGGCGCCGGCCACGGCCACGAGGCGGTGTCGCCCGCGGCCGCCACTGCGGGCATAGACGACGGTGCCGCCGCAGGTTCCTTCCCGCCCGCCACGGTTGTCGTCGGCGGGTACGATCCGCTGCAGGACTGGCAGCGGCGGTACTGCGACGCGCTGCGCAGCAAGGGGAAGGAGGTGCGCGTGCTCGAGTACCCCGACGCCATCCACGCCTTCTACGTGTTCCCGGAGTTCCCCGAGTCCAGGGACCTCATGCTGCGGATCAAGGAGATCGTCGCTGGCACCGGCAGCAGCAAGTGATGGGAGAGACGGATGGCGTGGGCGCGCACAGCTGTCACTGGGATGCTTCTGCTAGCAGAGGACTAGGTTGGTGGTCGGATGTGTCTGGGATTGTGTCGAGTGGCTGGGCCACTGGGCAGTGACGTGGACTGGGACTGTGGTGTCTAGTGTGACGTGGTTCTTTTCATCATGCAGCCCGTGTGCATACTTGTACTAGTGTGAGATATGACGATTGGAAATGATCTTGAGCTTGTCATGGATGTGGTGGACCTCTGAATAACCATCTTTGATGTAGTGTGGGCTTAGCTGACCATGCTTGGGCTACGGGCTCATCAAGAGATGAAGGCTCCCCTAAAAAAAATCAAGACATGATGGCTTTGTCATGCCATCGGGCTTCATAGGCTTGCTAGGCTGACACACATGTAAGGCTCTGCCTTGCAACGAAAACGAATTCTTCACATGCAACGCAAGTATATGCAGAGTTCACTTCACGCTTCAAGTGCAATCATCCATCTCCAACTCCAAGACTCCACTTGTCAAATAAATAAATAAATCCAAGACTCCAACCCAATGTATGTGCAACACACCAAAACAAGAGATCTAATATTTTTCATTGCAACAGTGAACAATAAACCTAGGCTTAACTACAAGAGAAAGGAGTCTTAAGAAACAAAGAAATAAATAAAGAAAATCATAAGGATTACGCAAAACCTTCTAGCCATAAATCTAAATCTGGTTAATATTTGTTTTTAGCTCTTAGTTCAACAAAACCTAACTCTTTTCTGAAAGTGAGTTTGCAAGAAGATACCGAATGCTGAACACCTTTGAATATATTGTCATTGTGAGCAACCCAGATAGCCCAGCACATACATATGACAATTTCTATGAAGAAAGGCTTTTGTAGCAGCAGTTTGAATGCTAATAACAAAGTGTCCAGCAGATCATCTTGGATCAAAGAAGCCAAGCCCGGAGTATCCCAACAGCAAATAGCAAAAGGACAGTGGAAGAAGAGGTGAATCAGCGTTTCTTCAGGATTTAGGTGACACAGGACACAATCATAGTTTTTCAGATCCTTCTTTTTAGAACTCCACGAGTACTGAGTCTATCTTTTGGAAGAAGTCAGAAAACCTTACTTTTTGGTTGAAAACTTTATTTGCACAACCATTTATCATGCCGTTGGTTGTGGGGCTCTGAATGAAAGCAGGACAAAGACCTAGATCCCCAGCGTCATTTTGTATACATTCAGTTTACAAATCCTCACCTTCTTTAGTGGCTATTGTTGAAATCAATCTATCAGTAGAAAAAGGAATGAAAGCAGGACCAAGACCTAGATCCCCAGCGTCATTTTGTATACATTCGTTTACAAATCCTCACCTTCTTTAGTGGCTGTTGTTGAAACTTATCTAGTATCACGTAACATGTTTATACACAAGCCATGATGTGGCGAAAAAAGATCATATCAATAAAAAGGTAACACCTTCTTACGCCCTGTTCGTTTGATCGTTTCTGGCTGGTTGGTTTTGGCTGATGCTGATTTGTTGTGAGAGAAAAACACCGTTGAATTGCTGGCTGGAAGCGCTGATAAGAGCAAACGAACAGGGCGTTAGCCGCGCACAGTTAAGTTGTTGAAACTAAAATATCACATAACTTGTTTATACACAATTTCATAAAAAAAAACTTGTTTATACGCAAGCCGTGACATGGTCAAAAGGATCATATTATAAAGAAAAAAACTAAAATTCAGCTACTGGAATACTGTTGCACCAATTGACCAAAGGTACTAGAATGGTGGTCGGAATTTAATTGGGTGGACCCTGGTGCACCAATTCCTTGTTTAGATGGCAAAAAAAATTGCTGAAAAGTACTATAGCACTTTATTTTGTATTTGTTAACTATTGTTCAACTATGGCCTAACAAGGCTCAAAATAATTATTTTGCAAATTAAAGGCGAACTGTGCAATTAGTTATTTTTTAATTTATATTTAATACTTAATGCATGCGCCTAAAGATTTGATGTGATAGAGAGAGTGAAAAATAGGGGCCTGCTGCCCCTGTTCCCTAGCCGATCGACGCGGGGCCTTCTGCCCTGGCAGACGTCTCTTGTTTCTGCGGTGAAGCAAAATGCAAAAGCAAGCACATCATCCGGAGTCTGGAAGAACCAATGCACCAAGTGACAGCGATCATGCAGGTACAGGTGAGTCAACGAGCTGATGGCTTCCGGACATCAACTTGGGCGGCATTGTATTATTGTAGCATCAACTTGGGCGGCATTGTATTGCAATTGCTTGACGAATTCATCTCTTGCGGAATAACGTAATCGATCACCCGCCCATTATATTATCTAGCATGTTACACGCACCTTTGGTTTGATTTGATTTGACTAATTTCGAGATTCTTTGCATTCTAGCTTGTTTCGTTGAGACAGTATCTTACTCGCTCTTGTCCTGTTTTAATTGTCGTTGAAGCTTTTTACCAAGTGCATGCAAACTATGTATGTGGACAATTTAAGTCTAGGTGCATGCAACATACTCTGAATAGATATACAAAAGTGCTATAACGACATTAAAAGAGATACAAAGAGAGTATGTTGGGAAAAAAAATGACCGGCATCGCCCAGGCAGCGGCCAGCAGCCTTTACAGTCAAAGTCATGATTGAGCGAAGAGACGTATTGCCCTCGGGCCTTATATTTGACTTCTATTTGTTTGCAATACAATCAAGTCATAATATATGCATGAGGGCAATATAGTCAAGTCCGATATATTGAAAACCACCAAAAACTTATATTGAACTGCTATTTGTTTGCTCACTTGCGCAACATGATTGAGGCTCTTAATGGTCTTAAGCTTGTTTCGATGATGTGTCTGTTTTCTTTGCATTGTTAGAAGTTATCATGTCTGTTGAGATCAGTTATGTGACTACGAGGCCGGTTTATGGTCTTCTGGCCGAGATCCTATATACTAATTAACATTGTTAAAATAAGCTAGAGTATGAGATTGTTAATAAGTAAGGCCAAATTTTTTATGAAAGTTTCAAACCAGTATAAACTTTTGTGTCTCGTGTGCTACCATCTGATTCGATCTTTGCGACTACATTGTCGTATTATAGTTGGAACAAATAATTCCGACACATCTCATCGCGCAGTACCGCACCTGTAGCACACTCTGTTAGTTCATAGAAGGCGCCATCTTTGATACACTTATCCAGCCCAGCAGTGGACGCTCCCACCTTGGTTCTGCTCTCGTCCTGTTAGTGACGACTGATGATGGGTTGCCTGACTTAGATCAAAAGCTAGGTCCACCACCCATTGCACAGACACTTAGATCGGTGGTGTTGTCTCCCCGTCTGTTTAGCCGCATACAGAGCGTGTACAAAGCCAACGATGATCGTTGATTGATCTAGCTTTGAGCCAGCCCTTCCTTCGACCAGATCCTGCGCTCATATCTGCTAATGCGAGGTTGGGAGCTTGACATCAGTGGTGATTTAAGTTTGCTCCGAGAACGCCTTGGTGATCGAGCATTCCATCTGATAGACTCTTTTGCACCAGACACCTCACAATTCGCAATCGGCTCCACATGCTTACGGTGTACTATTTGTCGAGTCGTCGGGGGATCTCATGGATTACCCACCACCACAAAACCTTGATTTTTGGCGGCACCTTAAGGTTACGGACTTCAGAAGTACTTCCCATGCACCCAGCACGGCTAGCCTCCCTTCCGTTCCGCGTGCCAATTAATTTTATAATCCTTGTCAGTATAAACTAGAATGCTTTATGAGGAGGATCGACCCACATAAGCCTGGAAAAAATACCCGATACCTATTACATGTACCCGAATTATATGAACCTGGACCAAATTACCCGAACCAGAGGCACATAATCCCAAATTCAGAGTGTCGGTGTTCTGAAGAACGACTGGCAATAATAATTCAGTAGAGCGAAGCGGACACAAGAGTTTATACTGGTTCGGGTAGAATGTCCCTACGTCCAGTCCGGGTTGTGTGTTGCCCGCTTTCTTTGGTGGAGCTTGTAAAGGGGAGATTACAAACTATGGTTGAGAGAGTTCTCTAAGGAAGAACCCAAATTCTTAGTGGAAATAAAGAAGAAGGGAGTGAGTATGAATGGGTATTTGGTTAGAAATTGGAGGGCTCAGCAAGACAAAGATACTTGCGCGAGTTGATAGGTTTGGAGTCCTGACATCTTGTTTGATCGGTAGGGTGTCCAGAAGTCGGATATATCTCTGTTTATCTTGCTGAAGTCTTGAGAGAGATGTCCAACCGTCCTTCTCCCGAGTGGGCACAATCTACTTTATAGGGTAAGGTGGTTTGGTGGTTTACAAGTCGTTAAGGATCTTCTTGTTTTGTCTTCCTTAGGGGCGACGTTTCTATTTAGGGAACGTTGGCTGCCACAACTCGTCATGTGTCAGAGTAGCTTACAGGCTTCTTTCCTGTTGCACATCCTTAGGGATGTAGGGCACATCATGCTCCCTGTCCCGTGCGTTTCATGAGGCCCCCGTCTGAAAGTCCCTAGTTTGGTTTTGGCTAATTGATGAAACCTAGGACTAACCTTGTTTATCTAAGTGGTTGATTTAGAGAAAGGTTGTCCACATGATGAGCATATTGCATATGAAGTATGACACGTGTCATGTGATTAAAGATGAAGATCAAGACGATGCTTGGCTCCATGGACCGGTGTTAAAGGTGAAGGGCTAGTCGAGACTTGTGAGTGAAGGACCATGCGATGGTGAAGCTCGGGCAAGACTAGGCGCCGATGGACCGATGCACGGTGAAGGGCAAGTGAAGTCGAGGTCAATGGATCGAGACGGTCACATGATGGTGTGAAGCGTTCATATCAGTTGGAGGAACAAAATGGGCTCAAGGCAAAGGTATAACCGGTAGGGCCATTTTGTTTTGCACTCAAGACACCATAGAGGGTGTGAGTGGTTTGGGATCGATAGCCGCACTATTAAGAGGGGAATTCGACGCACGGGTGCCACTAGGTGAATTCATGAAGTGCATTGCATGTAGAACCTAGTGAGCTAAGCCATTGCCTTGTATCTCGAGAGATAAACTAACCCTTGTGTTCAAGAGAGTGATCAACAAGTGGAGGTTAGTACCCAAAGGCATTTGGTTTGAGTTGGATCAACGTCACGCGAAGAAACGACGAAGACAGCGCCTAGTCTCTGGCGCCGGACGCGGCCGACGGGAGGCGACGGAGGCGCGGCGTTGCACCGGACGCGGTTCAGAAACCTCCTCGGCTGGCCGGGCCAGCGGACACTGGGCGTCGGATGCCGCGGGCGCGCGCTGGACGCTACTACCGTGCGTCCGGCGGCCTCGGGTCCGGCTCGGGCTGGCGGCCCTCAACGGCGCCGGACGCGGCTGGCGACCGAGCGCTGGACGCGGTACGGCCGTGGTCCGGCGTCCGGCGGTGCTGGCTTCGCGCGCGGAGAAGGCTGCAGAGCAACGGCGACGGACGCGTCCGCGGGATCGCGTCGGACGCGCGTGTGGGCGAAGGATGCACTCCAGAAACTTTCTTGGCGCGCAGGTCAGGCGGACGCGAGCGCCGGACGCACGTTGACACGCGCCAGACGCCGCGCCGGACGCCGACGTGGCGGCACGCGGTTGGCCGCGGCACCAACGGTTGTCTGCGCGCGCGCGTGGGCTGAAGCGCCGGACGCGTCCGGCGGTCTGCGGCGGACGCGTCCGGCGCAGTGAGTTTGCGCCCCCGAGGGGGTAACGGCTAGTTTAAAGTGTTGGGCTTATAAATAGATGGGAGGCCGGGCTTGGCTCCCCCTCTTGGCTCTCCCAACTCATTCATTCATCCTTTGAGCTGAAGAAACACTCTCCCTCTCATCTCTCTTGCTTGTTGCACATCCAAAGTGAGATTGAGAGATCACCTAGTGCATTGCATTGCTTGAGAGCATTCTAGTGGCACTTGTGGGTGGTTTAGCCGGAAGATTTCTTGTTACTCTTGGAGAGTACCGCTCCTAGCCGGCTTGGAGACTGTTGGAGGCGTTGGCAAGAGAAGGTGATTGTTCTTGGCCACCTCCGGTTGATTGTGAGAGGTTTGAGCTCACCTTGTGGGGATCACGAAGAGCATCCTAGTGGAATCCGCGTGTCGTTGAGTACCTCGCTTGAGAGTGGGTCTTGCGGTGCCTTGCGGGGCAAGCCTTGAGGGGCTAGTGACTTGAGGGTCATACCGAGGAACCACCTAGGTGTTGGTCGACACAACCGGTGACGTAGCTTGGCGGTGCCCAAGTGAACATCGGGTGAACAAAGACAATTGTGTTCATCTTTGTCTCCCGGTGATTGGTCGTCATCGATTGTGTGTTGCCGATTGTGATTGATTGCTCATTCTCTTGGTGATTGGCAACCTCGACTCGACGCGTCGGTATAACAAGTCTCATCCTCTCTTGTATTACTTTGAGTACATTCTTGCAAAGTAGGATTGCTTGTGTGGTCGGTCGGCAACCACTTCTTGTGTAGACTAAATCCCGTGGGTAGAATTGCTTGTGTGGTCGGTCGGGAACCACTTCTTGTGTAGACTAAATCCCGTGGGTAGAACTTTTGATCACTAGTGGTAGCTCTTGTGTGTACTAGTGATCACCTACTAGAATTGTTTGGATAGGAGGCTTGCAACTCCTAGTAGGCTAAGCATAACTTGCTTTCCGCCGTTTGTGTATCTAACGAAGTTTGCTTAGTGAGTTTGTAGAAATTTTTATAGGCTATTCACCCCCCTCTAGCCATCTAGGACCTTTCACCGTCTCCGTCGGTCGATCGGCGGCTACGGGGCCCCGGGGTCTAGTCCCTGTCCTTTTTCACGATACAGAGGGAACACATAGCCCCTTAGTGTGCTCGACCCCTGGGAGAGATTGTGCGAGAAAGAGATGGATTGCCATCGGGGAGGGCCACCATCGGGAGCCTAGACCAGGATCCATTCACTCTGACCATAAAGCAGGGCTTTCAGCCCTCTCCGGCCAGTCGTTAATGGGCCATATTTTCCCACGTCCCCCCATCAGGCAGCCATTACTAGTTGTCTTGTTGGGTCATGAGCCTAATAAAGTGATCACCCGCTGGGGGGGGGGTGCGGTATTTCCCCCGACACCGACAGATAGTCATTTTGATTACCCAAAATTATTAGTTTGGGTAATTCGGTTAATACACTTCGGTACCCAAACTACCTGAACTATCCAAAATTTTGTCTTGGTCTTTGTATTTGTCTTGTGTAGTTAGTTGCGCACTTGAAATTATCACTTTATTAGAACTTAGTTCTCTCGGTTTGAACCAGTGACTATAATATATTATTCACAACAAATTATTGTTGAAATTATGTACAAATTGCTACTAAAATTTTGTATTGTTTATTGTTTTGTAAATTCGGTGGATCGGGTATACCTGAACACATCGGGTATCCAAAACTTCACATAGTGTTTTTGGGTGTTAATATCAAATAGCAGTTTTTATTGCCCAAATTTTTAATTATCCGAATTGCTCGAAAAAAGAATTATCTAAATTTCCTGATCTGAAAAAATCGGGTAACCAAAACGCCCAGGTATCTTTCGGCCAGGCCTCCTGATAAATATTCATCATCTGCTGGACCTCCATATTCATTTCATCCCTGCAGTTTCTCCTAAAGAAAACTGCTGAGTTATCGCGGTTTACTAACTGCCCTGATCCTCTGCATTGTAGATATCAATTAGCTTCTGCAACCGTGAAGCCCCTCTTTGTGATGCTTCTGAAAAAACTATGCAATCACAAAAGTGTGTCGTTTTTGGTGTCTGACTGTTAGTCGAGGAATGTTTTGCAAGCACAAAAGCGTGTTATTTTTGGTGTCTAACTGTTCTGTACGAACACCAACACCAAGATCAGTGAGGAATGAAAATACTAACCGATGATCAAAGAAGTTGATTACATGGAGGCCTGATAGTACCAAACTTTTTGCTTCGCATGTACAGTATACATGTAATCATACTGAGTGCGTACATGGGCAAGCATCTTGTAACCTGAAAGATTCCTCGTTTCCATCTCAGGCAGGCGCCTTCTGAATGTACTTATATATAATGATTTTAAGTTAGGTGCCTTCTCGACAAGGAAAGACTGCACATGGCCCCAGTGAAACTAAATAAGAGCAACTTGGACTGAATAGTAACTCTACTTTTTTGAAAATTTCACCACAATTAGACCATAAAAACTGCAACTATGAATTATTATAATTAATTTTGAAAAAGCATAGATCTAAGACTACATCAAAACCGTTGTTCTCAAGCTTACCATATTATGTGTTCACTATATATATCTACTCATTTAGAGTTCAATAAAATTGAATTTTCTATTTTTTGTGATTTACTGTACTTTTTTAAAAGTTTAGTAGAAATAAATAAAAAAGAAAAATACAAAACCACTCAAAACCTGGCTAGGGACATAATATGAACTGTTTGAAAAGTTGAGGGATGATTTTTACCCAATTTTGAAGTTTAGGGATAAAAATGGACTTCTGCGAAAATTGAAGGACCAACGACTTTTTCCATGACGAAAGGAGCAGAGCCTCTGTTTCTTTTTTTTTTCTTTTTCTTTTTTTGAGGGGATGGAGCAGAGCCTCTGTGGGCTGTAGGACACTAGGCCCTTTTTTGTTAAGTTTAGTTTAGCCCATCAGGAGCCCAGTTTGGTTCCCAATTCCCCAATTCCTGCGCATGCGCCAGCCGCAATTCCGCGTCGAGCGCTTGAGGTCGGTGCCGCCCGCCGCATCCCTCTGCCACGGGGCTACGGCGGCACGCTGCTGCCCCATCTGCTAGACGCCGCCAGGCTCTAGTGGACACCAGCCAACCAACGCCCGTCGCCGATCCGCCTCCCGACCGCCGCCAGGTGCCCAGCAGCCCATGTGCGATGGAGGGAGAAGGAGAGGAGGGGCGTGAGGTACTGGTTCATCCATTCTTATTTGTTTTTTATTTTGAAACTTCAAATTTGAGGTAAAATCTCGTATTTCGTCTACTTTTCATGTTTTAGCCATGATTTGTGTGATTATAGTATGCGATATAGTGCGCTGTGAATACGGTGTGTTTCTTGTTTCATTTTTTTTTTTGTTAAAACTTCCCCCACTTACAATGTTTTTCTGGCTGAAGTCGCTGCAAGAAGGCAATATTTGACAAAGTTTTTAAAAAGTAGTAGCAACATATTTTTAGAACCACTAAAATATCTAATAGAACTAACTGCAACAACATACTCCTCAACATCGCACTGAGTATGTACCTTTCTTTTTACCTTAGTGCTAAGACACCTATACATTTTGGAATGAAGGATTGTAATATGATGCATACTTACAGAATTTTGAAGTATGTATACATAGAAACAATACAATCATATCTTTATACACCTTTACATTTTGGAATGAAGGATTGTAACAAGATGCATACTTTTTTTAAGAGTAGAATGATACATAATTTCGAAGTATGTATACATAGAAACAATACAATCATATCTTTATAATCTCCTCTAGTGAATATCAGTTAATCGATGCACACCGGCAAGTGACAAGGTCAAGGCCAATTTCAAATCTCCGACTTCTTCAACATCGCAACAATGACAGGGCACATGAGCTTGCCTTTCTCAAGGTTCTTTTCAAGCATGGAGGTATACACCATGAACAATTCCTCAATGACATCCTCACCAAAATGCTTCATGATAAGTGGCTCAAGAGTAGCCCTTACCAGCTTGGCAATGTTTTCTGCACTACTTGAACAATTGAGAACAACATCGCCATCTGAGTCATCATTGGCATCCAAGTTTGACTCAAAGAGTCTCATGTCTTCAATCTTGAATAGGTCATTCTTCTTAATCAGTTGTGTCACCTCATCAAGTGATGGTGGGTAGTATGGTATGTTGAAGGAGCTTTGTTTCTTATTCTCCACACGGCCCTACAAAACCATGTATTTATTGGATGTGCCAAACCAAAATAGGTCCATCAATTTAGCTATTCAGTTATGGTTACTTTGTTTTTACTATCAACTGTAATTGCATTTAATAGTAATAATATAAACTATGCACCTTTTGGACTAGGTATTGGAGCGCTTCGGAAAGAAGTTCACAAATGCGTGCCAGACTCCCTTGCATTTGTAGCTCTTCTTGCTTCCGGGCAACAAATGTTAGTAACATACAACCACCTGATACAAGTTCTTTGTGCCGTAGTGACAAAAACACTTCAAAGTCCCTTTCAAATTGTTCCCGGAACAGGTCTACCACAACTTTGGGAGTAGTCTTCCCAATGTAGATGTTGTCACTATTCACATGAGTTCCATTTGAGAGATCCTCCGGGACCTTGTAGATACCACCATATACCATGCGTATGCACAAGAAAAACATACAATATTTACTGATATATTTGGTCCGATTTTCAAGTTTTAGGAATTTAGATACTGAAAGCTACTAGAGAAAAAAGATAGAGTTCTCTATTCATTTTATTCACATGGCTAGTAACTGATTTCACAAGTAGATTTATTAAGCTTTTGCCGGTTCTCTTTGGAAAAAATAGCGTTTATTTTAGCCTTTAGAACTACAAACGTGTTCTCAAGACAAATGATTTAAGGGCTACTGATGTTTGTAATTTTCAAAAGTTAGCTAAATCTCATCTAATGAATGCCATATTTTTATGATAGGAAGAGTAATAGAGTAAAGACATATATTGTTGAGCACCAATTGAATAAATGTGTACGATGGCTAATCTATGGCCATGCATTGAATAACTTATTTTATGGCAATCTCTGTTTTTATAATAATAAAGTTTGTACTAATTTATATAAAGTGAATACATATTTAAGATATACATAGTTTTAAATAGCGGGCTAAGGATGTTTAGCAGTTTGTCTCTAAAATAGCTACAGCGGAGATAATAGCGGGCTATAGCGGCTAAAGGCGTGTTTGATATGGGCCAAAATCCCCAGGCTAGGCCCGCCAGAGCCACAAGCCTGTGTTTGATTACCTGGCCCAGGGTTGGGAGCCTGGCTCCTGCGATGCAATTTCCACTCTCTCTCCTGTCTCTGGCCAAACGCACACCCCCCCGCGCTGCTCCTCGGCCTGGCTCTGGCCGCGCGCGTGGAAGCGAATCTTCGCCATGGCGGGAGGCCGTCGTGAGTTCCTGGGCGACGGGTGAAACTTCCGCGCCCTCCCTCCCGTGCGAATGGTGAAATCTTTGCCGGCTATAAGAGCCCCCTCTTCCACCCGCTCAGTTTTTCCTCCCTCTTCACTTCTTCCAATCCACTCCCGTTGAGGAACCGGCGGCGGCAGTGAGCTCGGTTGCCGGTCTTCGCCGGGCTTCATCTCCGTCCCCCCGGTGCGGATCTGCGTCGAGGCGGCGCCGCTCCCTCCGTTGCTGGGCGCCGGTGAGGTCGTCTGCTTCCGTCTTCTTCTGCATCGGGTGGATTCGGTGGTGCTTCGCCGACCGGATCTGCTACTTCTTCCCCGTCTCTCTTCGATTCGAGCTGCTTCCGTGTCCCTCCTGCTGACCCGAGGTGAAATCAATTCGTTTTCCCCATTGTTTGCGGTCTAGGGTTTGATGATGCAGTTGCTTGTTCTTGTTCTTTGGTGATGTTCTTGTTCTTGTTCCTGTACTAGGGTTACTTGTTCAGATCTGTGCTATGGTTATCGTTCATATTTGTTGGCTTTGTTGTTAATATGTGGTCGATGATGACTAGCTTATGAGCACTGGGAGGCATTCTTGAAATGTAGCCGTGGTTTTATTTTCAGTTATGCATTGTCATGTAGAGGCCAGCCAGGGTCTACCTTGTTGTCTTATACATTTTGTGAATGCCTGTAGATGGATCCAAATGCACAGCATCTTGAGATGGCTGGGAAAGCTGCTTCCATGGTTGCTGTGATGGTTTGTTTTGTTGTCACTAGGCTCAGGCAGATTAGGGGAGTAGAGTCCATTCCTTATGGCCCTAGGACTCATGCCGAGAGGCATAGGCAAAGCACCCTACAAATGATGTTCAACTACAATGACATTGAATGCATAGCCATGCTTCGTAAGAGAAGGGTTCCTTTTTTTTTCTTTATGCAACCTGCTTAGGAGTAGAGGCCTTGTATCTGAGAGTGTTGGCTGCCCAGTTGAGGAGTAGGTAGCAATGTTTCTCCATGTGGTAAGTCACAACCAGAGGTTTAGGGTTGTCCACCAATCTTTTAGAAGGTCTATTGAGACAGTTAGCAGAATTTTCCACCAAGTGTTTATGCTATTGGGAAGATCAGGGGTGATTTGATCAAGCCACCATCCACTGCTACACACCCAAAGATCTTGGGTAGCCACAGATGGTCCCCTTTCTTCAAGGTATTACATATTACCTGCATTTTTTTGGGTAGAATAGAATTAGCACATGTTCTTATGAACTCATATTGGTTTTATGTAGAATGTCATTGGTGCCATTGATGGCACTCATGTGTTGGCAAGGGTGCCTAGACACATGCAGCAAGCCTTCAGGGAGGAGGAAGAGGAAGAGGAGCTATAGTGAGGAGGAGATCTTGATGATGACCAACATGACAGATGCTGTCAACAATGTGGCAAATGCTATGATCAAGACTGGTGCTGCCCATGTTGATCCAGACCTCTATCTTGCTGCCATGGAGAATCCAGCCTACTCCACTGAAGCTTTGATAGTTGCCTACACCCATCTGCTAGAAAACAAGGCAGTTGCCACTGGGTTTGTCAACATGAGTACCCCCCACAGGGAGGTCTGGCTCAGGACCTTCCTGGCAAAGAACTACTTTGTGTAGTTCTGTCCTTTGCAGCCTATGATGCCTGATGAGGGGGTTGACTGTTGAGGCCTATATTGCCTCCACCTCCCTCACCCACTCTTCTCTTTTGGGTTCTTTTTGGCTAGTCTGTGCATGGTAGATGGCTGACCAGCAACTGTCCTTTTGGAAACTGTAATTTGGCAAGGAGAGTGGCTAACTATAGGTACAAAGTAGAACTGCTCACTGCTGTTGGGCTGAACTCATTTGAACACATTTGGCTTGTACTATATTGCAACCTCTGTTGGTTGCTTGGATGTTTTACCTTATGAAGCTTGTTACTTCTCTTATTCATGTTGGGTTGAATTGGTTTGTGCTGGTAACATGGGAAATTGGCCTATGATGTTTACACTTGTGATGAGGTAGCTGCATATTTTCTGTGTTCATCTGTCTTCTTGATTTTTACATGGCTGTCATGCTCATGTGGGACTGGACCAGTCCATTGCAACACTGGTTGTTTACCAAGTGATGGCAATGATGGTCCAGGGCACATGTACATGATCTTGATGAGTTTCCCTTGTTTTTAAGTTGCTCTTTTGTTCCTTCTACTAGTGCAGCTACCTGTGATTCACTTACTGTGAAACTAGTAACTGAGGTCTAAGTTATTTTACAATCCTATGATGTCAAAACACTACTCATATGACTGAGGATCTCTTCCCATCTTCTTGCAGAACAATGGCTAAGTGTTATGAAAATGAAGGTAAGAGTGTGATGATTGAAAAGTCAAATGCTGGTAAGAATTTGATCATTGCCTTGCTTAGCTTGTTGGTGTTAGCTCTTTGGAGCAGGTTGTCAAAATGTTGTTCATGCAATTGAGTTTGGGGAAATTTGGCCGATGATGACTGTTTATGTTTATGAACTTAGACAAAATTTATGACAACTCTACGGGTCTGAGGCCTTGATCATGTAAAATTTGATCAGACTTTGTTCAAATTCAAATTCTGTTGTTGGCATTGTGGTGTTCTTCTTTGTCTCCTCTCAAAACCTGTTATTCTCAACTATGTTGGTTCAACTGGGCCCGGCCCGAATCAAACAATGTGCCTGAATGGTAGTTGATGGTAGTTGCTCATGGGCCAGGCTCCCAGGCTGCAATTAAGGATGAAAACGGTCGAAATCGGTCGAAAAACTCCTCTATTGTTTTCTACATTTATATTTAAATACGAACGTGAAAACGAAAACGGTATAGTCGGAAACGAAAACGAAAACGAACTTACGGTATTTCGAAAACGAACCAATTCGAGCGGAATTATGTCGGAAACGGTCAGCGTACGAAAATTCAGTACGAAATACCAACCCACTTTAAAGATGTGCATAACCAAACTAACACGTGCATGATTTAGTTCAAGTGCACATAATACAATAAGGGTGCATGACGTAGTCGCTGACACACAAATACAAGTCTAGAACAAGAAATCAATAGGACATGAACATCTACAGTTCATCGGCATCCTCCATGATGTCGGGATCATTTTCCATGTCATTTTCTTCCTCGTGGCTCCGCAATACGGAGTGGAGGACGGAATCACCGACTCACGACCGTGCGGCGCCGCAATACGTGAGTGGAGGGAAGGCGATACGGGAGTGGTGGTGGAATACGGGAGTGGTGGTGTCTAAGGTTGTTATTGGTGCTCCTTATTGCATATAATTTGACCGCCAAAGTAATCCAAAATGACCAAATTCATGGTGCATCATAGCAAATATATTATTTATCTAACAAGTTCCACGAGTTTTGGTTTTCAAACTTGTTTTATAGGCAACATATTATTTCACGAAATAAAAGTATCTCAAACAATAAAATAGACTGCACCATTGCGAAGCTCTCATCGCGCTGATCAAAATGCATATATTATTTGCTATATTTGGAGCTATAAATAAAAAGATATGGGAATAGAAAATATATTTTTTTGTCTCTACCGAATTTCGAATACGGTTACATACCGAATATAATGTAGAAAAGTAGAAATCGGTCGAAATAACTCCATACCAAATTCCACACCGTTTTCGAATTTTTCTACCGAATTTCGTACCGTATTCAAATTATTCCGAGAAAAGTGAAAACGATCGGATCAAATGTAGAAAACGATACGATTCGGTCGGGGATTTTCATTTCCGTTTTCATCCTTAGCTGCAATCAAACAACAAAAAGCCTTGGGCCAGGTCCTGCAGCTACAATACAATCAAACAACCAACTTTGGTTGCTTTGGGCCAGGCCATGGCTGGCCAGAGTCTGGCTCGTCGGCCAGGCCGTGCTGGGCCACGATATCAAACACGCCCTAAATTGTACGTGAACAGAAATAGCGGCACCCTACCTTAAAAGGCTATAGCGGGCTATTTAAAACAGGGAAGATATATATGTGTTACTACTAGATATATGCTTGTGTGTTGTAAATTATTTTAAAACAATTACAATAATATCATAAATTATTATAATTGTTACAATAACTCAAATCAAATTGATTAGGCATGTTTGGTTGACAGAACGACCTCGTGATGAGTCATGCGATCCCGTATCCGAACCTAAACTCATGGTTTGGTTTGGCGAAGCAGGGAACCATGCAAACCAACCCGCCATCCGTCACGAGATGGCACCCTCCTGTTTTTTATATACTATACTAGTATAGTGTATACTAGTATAGTGTATGTTGTTATGGTTTCATTTAGGCTACCGGCACTCTTGTTCCTCTATTTCTCTCCTTTATACGTCCTAGTCAGTAAGATTCTCTCCTCTATATACGTTTCTTCCGCACCCATCATCCTGTATATCTCATCCTCTATAGCAACAACCAAAAGGGGCCCCACTTGTCATCCTTTATAAATTTTCTCTAAATATATTCATGTGAGATCTTGTTTTGAAAGATTTATTGCAATGAATTTAATGGTGCGAATCGGAATTTAATTTGGGTTTTTCGTTTGTGCGCTATAACATTTTTTATATAGTTGGAATAGTGGGGTCCGCTGCGCACCTTTCTCTCTCCACCCTCTCCCTCCGCACGCTGCATGTGGCCGGGCGCAGGAGACAAGGTGGGACCGCCCTAGGTACGCAACGTATATCCGCGCAGGCGCCACATTTGTCGGACAACGCTTGGTAGCGGGATGGATTCAGGAGCCCGCTGCAGCAAAATTTCCGCAAAAAACTTCATGCAGTGCGCGCTTGAGTACCCCGCTGCAGCTCGTCTTAAGAGATGAATTTAAAAACAACCGGACTATGAGATTTTTTTCATAGTTTTGATCTAAGTTGCACGAGAAAAGAGTCATCTCAAACACCCTCTCAGATATGTTAATTTCTCAAAAACGATCAGCCAAGAGAAATATTGCGAACATATTCTTGTCGCCCAAACCGAGAACAAATTTATATGTGTGTAGCCAAAAAAAAAAAAATGCGATATGCGTACCTTGGAGCGCCATACCATGCCGTGAGCTGAGTGAAACACATGGACGCTCTGGCAGGGAAATAACCTTGTGTACATGGATCCAGGCAGTCCGGCGATGTAGCAGGGGACCGCTGCCTGCTTCTCCACAGCGGCCGGGCCATGGCCTTGAAGCCGCTGCTCATCGAGCGACCGGAACACGAGGTTGAAGTCGTTGCCTGGCAGATCATTCAGAAAGAACTGCACCTCCATGATGGCGCGGCTGCTGCTATCGTCAGTGTCATCTGCCGTCCTTGTTTCCGGGACATGGGCGCGAATCGTGTTCATCACCTCGGAAACGGCCAGCAGCGAGTTTGGCCCCGACGAGCAAGCGAGGTCAGCTGCCACCATCGTCGCGGTCATCCCAGTCGTCCCAAGGGAGACCGACTTGAGCGCCTCCCTGACGGCCTTATGGAGCTCCGTCCAGGTCTCCATTGCGGTCTTCCTCTGCAAGAACATCACGTCGCCGTCGCATATGGGTGAATGGAAATAAATATACGGATGCATATCAATCGGCTCGAAATTCGAAAGCTTCAGTCAGTCTGAGCACGAACCTGGAAGCTGGAATTGGCGGCGTAGCTGTTCTCTCCATCGCCGGTTGCCATGTGGAAGTCTCTTTCAACCATCGTCATCATGGCCGCCGTGCAGCGGAACGCGGAGCTTGGCAAGTGCGGTGCCGCGGAGGAAGAACGACGACGGTGAGGTGAGAATAGCCTTAGTTAGAACATAGAAGTGGTGGGAGTATCTGCCAGCTAATTAATACTCCCTTCATTCATTCATTTCCATCATTCTGGCCTTTAGCGCAGTGACCAAGTAGCAGAACAAGAGCGCTCAGTTTGTATTCATTTATCTCCGTTCATTTTTTAAGAGAAAAAAATCATATTGTCATAGAAATAACACAATTACAATATGAGTTACTACTAAGGGAGCAATGTATCCGTTTTATTTTTGTCCTTTTTCAGTCATGTGTGTCCCTCTGGCCGTATTATTAAACACTCATGTAGCATGTAGGCTATATTTTAGAGAAATTACATATATCTACAAAGTATGCGTATCTTTTAATCTATATTTTATTGGTCAGCTCCTCTAGTGTTTAGAATGCTAGTATCTACTACCGTACAGTATAGTCTTCTGTTGTTTCTATAGCGACATCAATGAGCAATGACAAATGCACGGCTAAATACAGTATAGTCTTCTGTTGTTTCTATAGCGAGTTAGCGACATCACGACACACCACCAGACAGTATAGTCTTCTGTTGTTTCTATAGTGACATCAATGACAAATGCACGGTTAAATACAGTGTAGTTTTCTGTTGTTTCTATAGCGACGTCAATGACAAATGCACAGGCACGCGACGTTGGCACGCATGACTGTTGACTGGTCATTGTAGCAAAAATATTCACATTTATCTGCTCCAACAGCTTTGAAAGCACGATGCCACTTCCAGCGAGGAATCAGACGCCCAAGCAGGCGGTTAAGCGGACAGAGCAGAGATGGATGGAATCAACGGGAGGAAGCAGACGCTCAAGCAGGCGGCTAAGCGGACATAGCTGAGATGGATCGATGGAGTCAATGGAATGTGGGGCAGCTGGCCACTGTAGCAACAGTATTCGCATTTATCTGCTCCAGTGGCTTCGAAAGCACGATGCCATTCCCCAACGAGGAAGCAGATGCCCAAGCCTCGGCTAAGCGGCAGCCAGGACAGTGACAGCAGGTGGGTATGACATGGATAGAGTGAGCAGATGCCCAAGCAGACAGCTAAGCGGACCGAGCTAAGATGGATGGAGTCAATGGAAATGGACAGCTAGTCACTGTAACAACAGTGGCTTTGAAAGCACGATGCCACTCCCCAGCTGGTCACTATAGCAACAATATTCAAATTTATCTGCTCCAGTGGCTTAGAAAGCATGATGCCACTCCCAACAAGGAAGCAGATGCCCAAGCAGCAGACGGCTAAGCGGCAGCCAGGACAGGGACAGTAGGTTGGTGGGATATGGATGGATTGGTGGGATATGGATGGAGTCAATGGGAGGAAGCAAACGTCTAAAAGCAGGCGGCTAAGCGGACAGAGCTGAGATGGACGGAGTCAAATGGAATGGGACAGCTGGTCAATGTAGCAACAATGGCTTTGAAAGCACGATGCCACTCCTCAGCTGGTCACTGTAGCAATGCCCAAGCAGTAGGCGGCTAAGACTACCCGCACTCATGGTACTCTAAAAACATCCCCTAAAAGGAATATTCTGTCCTAGTCACTACTTTACAGACAGTTTCTCCGCACTCATCCATACTCTATCCATACTCTATATCAACTACCACTCCATGGGTCCCACACGTCAGGATATTTTTTATCCTTTCCTCCCCAACCCTATCCATTTTCTTCCTCGCTGGGCGGGCGGCCGCGGTGCCCCTCCTCCCGCGCGCAGCTCCACCGACGGCCACGGTGCCCCTCCTCCTGCCCGCATCGTGGCGGCCATGGTGAGGCCGTGCGGGCGCGAGGCGGCCGTGGACGCGGGACGACCACGGCAGCGTCCCAGCCTCCGTCTCCGGCGACCACGCGCCCCTTCCTCGATCAGCCGGTGGAGGGAGGGAGGAGGTCAGCGGTGGGCGCGGCGACGCGACGTGGGCGGCGGGCGAGCTCCGGCGACTGCGCACCCTGCTCCCCGCGCCTCCTTCTCCCTAGAGCTCTTCGATTCGGCCTCCTCCTGCGCAGGCGCGGGGAGCGCCGGGGACGGCCTCCTCCGGGAGCATGCGACCGCCGCCTCCTCCGTGCGCAGGGAGCCAGGCTGCCTCCCTGCTCCCTCCCTGCTCCGGCGTGGCGCCTCCTCCTGCTCTCGGCTGGGCCGGGCGCCGTCAATCGAAGAAGATGCGCTCGCGGCGGCCTTCGTCGACACCGGCCCTTCGACCTTGGGGATGCCGGACTGGCGCCAGATCCGGCCCCAACCGGCGCCTTCCGTCTCCCGCCGGCCCGCCGCGAGGGCCGGACGGCAAGTCGGGAGCGCGACGCCGGGGACGAGCAGGGCTGGGGACCGGCCGGGGAGGGGGGGGCGGCGGTGCGACTCCATGGAGGGGCGGGAGGGGGCGGTGACCGTTGCGTAGGAGGTGGGCCATGGGCAATAGCGAACGAACGCCAAGACGCTGGAAATACCGCACCGACGGGTGGTCGGCCGCGTTTCCAGTACCCCGCTGCGGGCTGTTTGGGACGGTAAATGCCAAGCTGGCATCGTACCGTTTTGCTTTAACGTACCCGCTGCGGAAGGTCTAAGCGGCAGCCGGGACTGCAGGTGGGTGGGATAGGACAGCAAATCATTGTAGCAACAGTATTCCAGTGGCTTCGAAAGCACAATGCCACTTCCAGCGAGGAAGCGGACGCCAAGCAGGCGGCGAAGCGGCAGCCCCGAGGAGGAGGACGAGGTGCACCGCGGTGGCCACCGGCTGCCCCGTCGTAGGGGTGTGGGTCTCCATCCCTTGACCTGCGGTGGCTGGCAGCCATGGCTCCGCACGTCGGCGCGCGTCCACTTCCTTCCTCGCCGTCCATTGAGAAGTAGGCCTCGTTTAGTTGCCTTCAAAAGGCTAGAAATATGACCCTCTCTCCATCACATCAAATATTGTGTCGTATGCATGGAGCATTAAATGTTGGTAAAATAAATAACTAATTGCATAGATTAGTTATAAATTACGAGACGAATCTTTTAATCCTAGTTAGGCCATGATTGGACAATATTTGTCAAATACAAACGAAATGCTACAGTACTTCGCAGGCAAGTTTTTTCACCAACTAAACAAGGCCGTAGTAAGCTGCGCATGTGCGAGCCCCGCACGTTGGAGCTTGGCAATGATCCGTATTTTGCTCGTTGCATTTCATTGCGTGCCTGGCACTTCCAATTTCATTTGCCTGCCTGTTACTTTGAGCCAGCACAAAAGTAATAGCCTCCTTGTTCTTGAATGAACATGGTGCATATCCAAAAGTGTTAAACCTGGTATATTTTTTAAGCATGAAATTGTAAGCCCGTGTTTCTGCTACATTTTTTAAATAGCCATTTTTCAAATTATCAGATGCTTGGACCTTGGATCCAGCTTGTGTGCTGATTAGATAAAACAACAGTAGGTTCGTTAGTCCTAAACTAGCTTTCTGAAAAACTGGATGCGGTGGTTAATTGTCAGTCCTAAACTACCTCTCTGAAAATTGAACGGTAATGATGCCTGAATGGCAGAAGTAGAGATATGAATGATTTTTCCCAATGGCTGTTGCATGAACAGGATATGAACTATTTTCTGAAAATTAAATGCCTGTGAGCAAATGTCCCAATGAAGACTTATTATGTTGAAGTGATTCTACAACATATGACTGACTGAGCTGAATGCCTCTCTTGCAGATGGTTCTTCCTTGCAACCCTGCTGCACCTGAGAGCAATGGTTGCTTTCTGTTGCTACCAAACTGTCACGAACCAGAAAATGACTAAAAGAATCAGAACACGACAGTGCACACAATTTATGTTCTCGCAATAGATACCGATAAAACTAGGCACAAACGCAGCAACCGTGCCATGCTATATTTGATTAATGAAACATTATTATATTAAAGTAATATATAAATATATAAATTTATTATTTATATTGATGAATTGAAAAACAACCGAACTCAAAGCACTTATGTGTGATCGGGAGAATATTCACCGCAAACATCAAATCCCAAATGACATTGCAGACTGGCATGTATGATGTATGAACTGATGCAAGCACGTAGTGGCAACAACTTCAAGAACACTTTTTTTTTTTATCAAGCCTTCACTTCTGAAAGAAGTTTACCTGCCCATATGTTTGCATGCAAATTGAGGTGATTGGGAAACAGTATAGTAGAAAGGATAATGACCCAGCTAGCAGCCGGCTGCTAGCAGGCGTTATACCAATTCCACGTCACTAACAGCAACTCCAACAGTTTGGCATCCCCACTTGGCAAATCACTATTTTTGGCAAAATCACAAAAATGCTCCTCCAACAAGTTGGCAAATTGACTTGGCAAATTAGTGAGCTTGGCATAATCGGTCCTTCCAGGCGCATCTTTGCGCGCTCCTCGTCGCTTGGCATCGGTGTTTTCGGGCCAGCGATATTCTTTCCCGCGCGCGCGAACCGGCCTCTTTCTTTGCCGCGCGCGCGAAGATGCATCGGCGCGGCGTCCTCCTATATATCCGTCGCGTAGAGGCAGATCATTCTTCATCGCGCCGCAGTCTTTGCCTCTCGCCGCCGGCCTTCGTCGCGAAGAGGCAGGTCGCGCCTTCATCGTCGCCCGCTGCCAGGAGAAGAGCGACGGCCGCGTGGTGGTTCGACGGCTAGGTATGTATGCTTGCTCGATCTGTATATATGCTAGGCTGTAGATCGATGTAGGTGCTCGCCTTCATCAATATATGCTTGCTAGATCCTCCGTCTCCAGATTGATTTGTAGGTGCTATAGATCGGTCTGTAGGTGGTAGATCGATCTGTATATATGCTAGGCATGGTGCTTGGTTGGAGAATATGAGCTAGAGGACACAGTACATATGAGGACCTAGAGAATATGACCTAGACCGATCTACTGGAGTGGGAGGAAAAGTATGGAGTCGGAGGGAGAGGAAGCTCACCTGATAGCGGTCTGGTCGCGGGCTTCGGTCCAGTCGCGGCGGCGTTCGATCGTGGAGTCGTCTGCTCGCGGGCGAACGAACTCGTGGTCGTCTGGTCGCGGCGTTCGATCGTGGTCTCGCGCGATCGTGGTCGCCGATCTCGTCTCGCGCGGTCCAGGCTTCGGTCCAGGCGTTCGATCGTGGTCTCGCGCCGATCGTGGTCGGCTTCGGTCCAGGCGCCCCGATCGCCGATCTCGTCTCGCGCGGCGGAGAAGACGAATCGCGCGAGCGCCTTCTGTCCAGGAAAGTGAAGGGGCCACCAAATTTTGTGACATGTGGGCCACCAAATTTCAATTGACAAGCCCAAGATGCCAAACTGTTGGAGAAACCTATTTTTCTCACTTGGCATTTGAGTTTTAGACTTGACAAAATAAGAGATTTACCAAGTGGAAGATGCTAAACTGTTGAAGTTGCTCTAACAACCTTTATTAACAACGTACTGTATAATAAGCTGACCGCAAGAGCTAGGTGTAGACATTTATTATTTGCATGTAGGCACGAAGTACTGCCTTCTCGCTAGCATACTGGCTGAGAGAGAGTTCTCTCTCGTATCTTGCGCTTGATCCGGTGAAATGCTAAGCGCCCGTTGCATAGTCTCTCTCCTGAGAGCAAGTTTAATAATAATACAGTCTGTCTGTCGGCTATAAGGATCGTTACGGCCTTCTCTCAGTCCACCCTTATAGTGGTTAGCTTATCAGTATTAATGGGCCTTTTCTCAGTCCACCCTTATAGTGGTTAGCTTATCAGTATTAATGCGTGGCCTATTTAGAGTCTAAGTTTATTTATTACCTCGAAAGATATCGTAGACTTGGAGTATAAATAAGACTTGGAGTCTTGGTTTTTCTCCATCTCTCTTTTGGAGTCTAAATAAGACTCGGCTTTTCTCCCTCTCTCTTTAATAAATATACTCTCACGTCAACAAAATACAATAAATAGAAGGGTAATAAATAGGTTTAGACTCCATAATAGAGTCTATATTGTGAGTGCCCTTATCTCTCACAAAGTTTCTCGGTCCTGTGTCGAAGTCTGACTATAAGTTTACAACCAGCTTCTCTTCTCTTTCCTCTCCTCTCTCCTCCACCTCAGTAGTATTCAGTCGGCTTGCAGTCTGCTCGTGGCATTTTTTTTTTGTTGACGTGGACTTCTCTCTCCACCGGCTAAAAAACCTTACTACACTTGCTCGTAGAGAGAAAAACAATGGCCATGTTTAGATTCCAAAATTTGGAACCAAACTTTGCATAGTAAGTGTTACGTCACACAGTGAGAGATCAGGTGGACAATAAATGAACCAACCAATCACCGCAATAATTTCATTTCGCAGAGTCAACCGTGCTGCCACCATGGATAATTTTGGTTGCAAATGATCCTGGGTGGGACACGTAAGCAACATCAGCACGAATCTCCTGACACAAACCGGATGGTGGGGAGAGGGTGGGTACCTGACACGGTTACCAGCTGAGTAATTTGAAAGGTTCGTCGTCTCGATCTCAGGGAAATAAATTGGGTGCACCGGGTGCACCCAATTTCCCATAGACCCGGTGCACCCAATTTCCCATAGACCCCTGTGTAGATGGCTGACACGTGGACAACCAATCCAATCAAACGGCCACCGGTTTGGGTCGTTCAGGGTCCCACCCATGCATGCACAATGAGCAAATTAATGAGGTTAACATGCACCTGTGGTTAGACATCCGATTTTCTCCATCGGCCACGTGTCAATGGGGAGCACGGAAGAGCCGGTGCACCTTGGGGTGCACCCAATTTATTTCTGATCTCAGACAGGCGCCTTCTGAATGTACCAATTTAACAATGATTTTATTATTTTAATGCCTTCTGGATCAAAAAAGTCTACTGATTGTATATACTAGTATAATGCCCGTGCTAACGCTACGGATTTATTTAGGGATGCTTATAAAATCAACGAAAAATTTCAACTTGAACCTTGAGGTATAAACCATTCCTTCATATACACCAGCACACAAGCAGATAGCAATAATGTCATATCAATTTTCCAACAGATAAAAGCAAAATGACAAAATCTCAAATCACTTATAAAATCTAAATTAAATACATCTCAGAGCTTGTCAACATCAGATATACATACTAACTTGCGCCCGAATCTCTAAAGAAACTTGTAGATTTCATTTTCAAGAAGGCCATTGGCAACATATATTTATTTATGTGCTCCTGAAAATTAAAGGAAGCATCTGGTCCCTTCTCCAGCGATGTTCCTCAAAAGGTGATCGGTAAAAGCATTGTTGATCCTTGTTAGATGAGGTCCCTGTCAGCAAATAAAATGGTTTTCTTTGCTCTTTGGTTGTCCTTGAGAAGATCCTTCCAAATCTCAATGCCAACAGGATCGTAATGTGTTGTAGAGTGCCAGGATGGCATCATGGCACATGGCAATTGAGAAGCAAGAATATTCTGGCAATATACATGATCCTTTGAGCATGATGGTAATCTGTTAAGTGCTAGGATGGCATCAGGGCACATGGCAAATGAGAAGCAAGACCAACCAAAGACGATGGCATTGCTTCGCTGATAAGAAAAAAAATGAAAAGGTTAGTTAAAACTCATGTAATGTAAACCTGGGCATTAGAAGACAGAATTAGAAGACAGACATTACTAAAGTAAAACTTACCACTCTGAAAAATCCAGCCTTGTAATTCTGCTCTTTTCCCTTGTTACCTATCATTTTTTTTTTTTTTGACTCGAGGCAACCCCCATTCCCATTCATAATGAACGGAAATACAATGTTCTTACAGCATTTGGAAGATAAAGACAGATAAAGAGAAGGCCCTAACAACAGACCAAACTTGCCCTAACAAAAGACAGTTCCTTGTTAGCTATCATGAAGAGCTGGGTCAATTTGAATGACATACATAATTCAACAATACAGTCCCCAAACCATGAATCTCCGAGTCTTCACCGAGCTCAAGAAGATCTAGAAAGGATTCCTTTGGAAGAAACTTCAACTCAGGTTGCTTGCTCGCACTGTAAAGAGATTGGTGTCACTCACAACTCCTGTCTTATTTTCGCATTCATAACTGAACTAAAATAGCTTTTAGCCAATTATAATTTTTAGAGTACAATGTACCGGCACCTGCAAACTGTAAGAATCAGACATATAACACACCATGTCGACACCATGGAAAGTCACGAGATAAGATTTTAGAACAAGTGATAGTCTAGAAACATATTTACTTTTAGGTACAATAGCAGTTCTAAATATGAGACTTAATTCCTACTTCTGTCATGAAACTCTCTGTATGCTTATCAAGCTCGAGTGATTAAACTAAGCACATCAGATTTAGGCAAATGCAATGAGCAGAATTAGAAGGCACTCACATTATTAGATTCTCCTGATTTGGGCAGCATGCCATACATCATCATTCCTATGACAAGGAGAAATCACGCAGGCCATGATACAACATGCCTTAGTGCTGATTCAGCAAATTTAAAATTTGTACAAGATGGCATACGTCACAAGTTGGAAAATTGGAACAATTTTTCAGAAAGTTATAGCAAACAAGCAAATACCATGTTAATTTATGCTTTCCCCAACATCTTGTAGCCTTTTGTTTTCACCTAGCTCTTTTTTTTTGCTGAGCCTAACAATAGCAAAAGTTACAAATTGATCACTCTAGTATGATATCAGTAAAACTAATTTTAGCCAACTTTACTTAGCAAATTAATTAGAAATAAATAAATAAATAATTTTTTTGAACATGGTGAAGCTTGCTGTTGAATGAGTGCTGATATAGAGCAAAACCTTCTGTATTGACTAATTTTGATTAATAAAGAAAAGAAAAAACTTTGCATTTTGGCTATAAACATTTAGCCAGTTCATCGACAGATCAATGAGCGCTGCCCATGTAAGTACGAAATACAATATATAGTTTAAATAAGGTGAACACAAAATAAAGTTACTTCTCCTTTCTAGAACCAATCTTCCTAGCTATGATAGTACCATCAGCACTTACGAGAGTAGATGGTATGTCTCCATGCCATGATCTGCAAACCATGAAGGAAAAAACAGTCAACAAAGTGCAGGAATAGTTTTCACAAGGGAGAGTAGAAACCAGCCTTCAGGATCATACACATCTAATCTAATAGTGTATAAAAAAATGAGCATTGAGGTCAAAAAATCATCGGAAATTGAAGATACACCACTATTATAAAAAATAAATAAACAAATAGTAATGATTCTATAGACGTGTTGTACCTTGCTTGCTTGGGGAATTAAGAACATCGTCACAGTATTTCCATGATGCCATCAGCATCTTGATAACCATGTCACCCACCATTTCTTCTACAAAAAACTCACCGTAATGCTTCCAAATTACCAAAGTTTTCATCTTTGGTGCTAGCTCTGACTTCGGTAGTTGAATTTCTTGCTGTTGCAACTGAGTAGCAGCTGCAGAAGTAGTTGCAATACCTTTCTGTGTCATCAACCTCTATATTCCTCTCGCTTGCTTCATATTGGCAACCTAAGTTAGCTCTCTTCCAAGTACAAATGGCGCTTGTCCTCTGCAAGAAACAAATTTGACAATTAGAAGGCTACATATTGTGCCACTGCCTATTTTGAAACCATGAGTAGGTGATAATCATGAAACATATATGGGTCGACCTGCTTATTTCTCGATGATCGATCTAGTGTTTTTTGAAACCATGGATACTGATCTGCTTCATTTGTCCTTATTATTCACATAACAACACCATGTTCTTTGTCGATAGCTCGTGAGGGCCATTGAAGCACACTAAACACCGTGTGAACAATTAAATAACACTCGATGCGGTGCATTCATGAAACATTGCCCAATCGGGCCACATCACTACTAACAGCAACATAAATTATTCGTGTAATCCAAATGCACATATTGACGCATCACTTCTTTGCATTAGACGTTAAGAATGCTACTAAATATACAGAGTACACATCTAGTGAGGAAATAACCATGATAGCAAATCACCTTCAAAGGGAGGGCCGGCTGGGAACTGATGAGCTAGAGTTGAAGCCTCGGAGTCGGAGAAGGGGCAGAGGATCAGTGGCGCCGCCTTGCCCGTGGCCCTGGTCGATCTGGACTCTGGAGTCTAGAGCGAAGTCGGAGCAGAGAAGCAGGCAAGCAGCAGTCATGTCGCTGCCCACAGATACAGCAGCGCCCGCACCAGATTACCGCCCAATGGTCGACGGCCGACTGCGCCATCACATCCAGTAGTATTAATACAACATGATCATAGATATCTCTTTTTATGAGAGTGAAGGCAACTCCAATTATAAAGTTGACCATTAAGATAGCATGCTTCCATGGAGAAATTACTTAGCAACATTCCTGTGTGGGTTTTGGATGATCTGGAATTGTCCATAAGAATCAGACCAATTATATTCACAAAAAAAAAAAATCAGACCAATTATTCAAATCGGGCATTAAAACAAGATTATTTAATGTCAATAAGACTTTAGCAGGAAGCACATCATAGACATGACAAGAGACCGATTGCCTCCCCACAATGAGTGCACGCAGTTGAAAAATTCATCAATGTTGCATAAACTGAAATCGAACACCATAGCATATGACATCAAATTTTATTATCCCAATTGCTATCTATCCAAACAGATCTAAAACACGAATACACAACTCTGTTGTATATCTGACCACAACCCCAAGTAAATCCTAGTTAGGGATACCTTACGAATACTCAAACCCTAGGTGATCAGATCAAAACAAACCCTAACTAAAACCCAGTTGAGGTTCCTTATTATGAATACTCACCCATGCTGGATCCGGAACCATGCTGGATCCACGAACCCAATGGTACCTACCACGCGTGACGCACCCAAACGGATCACAGACGCGACGCAGCCAAATGGATCAATCAAGTTGATCGGGATGCACCTCGGGCGGCGGGCAGAGATCTGGAGAGGACGACGATGCGCTGTGTCGGGTGGACACTCCACAAGGTTGCGGGGAACGACGGCGAGGTGATGGAGTGCCGGGGAGAGATACCGACGGCGCCGCCCTGCCCTGGCGTCCGTCCCTTAGAGGAGAGGAGAGGAGTCGCGTTTCTGTTGAGGGAGAGGGAGCCGCGCCCTGCGTTTCTTTTTTTTTTAATCCACGTTCGCAGCCTTCGAACCGTGCTCGGTGTGTGTGCGTGGTAGGCGCGGTGGGGGTAGTTTGAACCTGGGTGAGGTGAGAAGCCTGGCTGTGGGGCCAGAGGTGAGATCCAGACTTCCCACTCCTTTGGAAGAATTCAATAATAGTATAGATGTAAATTAAACAAAGAAAGACTGCACATGGCAGGGTCCCAGTGAAACTAAATAAGTGCCCCTATGTCTGAAAATTCATCAGACTACTGGAAATGGAATGTATAGTAACTCTATTTTTTTTTATCCTATACACGTGGATCACGAGCGAGCAGGACACTGGTTTTTTTTTTTTTTTTTTGACAAAGAGGACACTGGTTTATATAACTCTCCGGCTGCGACCAAGGCATGTGGGCGGCCACCGATGCGGCGAACACGGACACAGGCTATCGCTTGCTTGACAGCGGCCAGGGCGAGGGCTGCATGGGACTCGTGCCTCGGCGGACCTGGGCTGTCGAGTGGGTGCTGTGTGCTTGGGCGTCTTCTGCTTCCTCTCCCTTCAACCATCGACCTGTCAAGGATTGTTCAGATAATAGATATGTGCTGCATAATCTAGCGTAACCACCATACATGAATTGAATATTATAGGGCAAACCGTAGACCTAGCGTTCACAAGCGTGAATTGATGTAGACAAGTTGGCAATTCGCATTTTATATATTTGTTTTCTTTAATTGACGTAGCCAGGCAAGTTTAATTTGTTTGAATGACAATCATCATGATTTTTATTTGAATATTATAGTATGTGATCGATGTTTTCTCAAAATCATCAAAGCATATACACCATTTTGGTTGTTTAATATGTGTTATCTTAGATGTCATCGTAGCGTTAGCACGGGCAATATACTAGTCAAATTAAAGGATTCAAACTGAGTGATGGATGAGATAAGCGTGTTAGGGCACAGTGTCCAATGATAATAATTTAGAGTGTACAAAAAACACTGTTACAATGCTTGGACCGTATATGCACCAAAGAGCTAAGTTCTACATCAAATTAAATAGATCGCACACGCCTAATACGGGCTCCTCTCCAAGGCGAAACAAACGGGCCAATAGGGAGCCCGAGGAGGCAGCGCGCCGTGCCCTAGGGCACAAGCGCAGAAAAAGGTTGTCGCGGCCGCCGCCGCCACCGTTATCGCTATCTCATTACTATATCTAGTCCTAGGTAGTTACCATATCGAGTCTTAGTAGATTTGGAAAGAGTTGGTTAGTTAATTGAACTGAGTTTGTTAGATGGAAAGGATAATCCAAATCCAATAAAGATCTCATGGAGTTTGCTTAGGAGTCAAGTCTCCTGGATGTCTGGGTTTTGGCCGGGGGCCTTGACGTGGCAGCTAACGTAGTCGATAGGAGGGAGGAGGGCGGCAGCGTGGGCAGCGGCGGCCGGTGTCGGCGCACGCATGTCTGCGGCGCGGCAGTAGCGGCGTGCGGTGGCACAGGGGCGGCGGCATGCACACGGGTAGGGACGTGAGCGCAGGAGATCCTGGAGAGATTGGAATAAAGGAGCTTTCGCTCTATTTCTTTCTTGATTCAATTGATTATAATCCCCTAGTCTATATAGTCTCTCTAGAGACTTGATTCCTAAATAAACTAGGAGATCCTTATAAGACTGGTTTCTTCTTTCCATCTAATAACTCAACTTTCTCTCTTAACTAATCTTTCTAAAAGTGAACCTGATTCAATATAATAATTAATGACGTCGATGGGGCTAGCTACCGCGGCGGCGGCGGCCATGGCGCGCCCACCCTTGGCGTGCACGCCTAGGGCACGCCGTGAGGCCCGCCCTACTTTGCGGCAATGTCGATGTCTCCTTCCTAGGCCTGAGTTGGCCTGTTTATCATGACGTGGGAGGATACACTACTAGAACACCCCCACCCCCCCGGTACTCTATATTTGTAACGCCATCTAAACCGTCTCTATATTGGCACGTAAAGACATTATTTGGCACAATTTGAAGATCGTATCTAAGTATCACAATATTTAACATGCTTTTAAAGTCAAGAGATATCTAGAGTTATTTTTAACATGCTATTGAAATCATATTAAAATGACATGAAATTAGACATGTTTTCGACCATCTGTAACCACTACACATGTTGTAAAGCGCATCTCAAAATCGTCAATAGCCATGTAAAGATGCTTATCTTGAAGAAAACTTCCTATGAGTTGCGATTTGGTCGGTTGCCCAAAGTGAGCCATTTTTGGGTGTTTGGTAGCAAGTGCTTCATATTGAAGAAAGGAAACTTGGACAAGTTCGAGTCTAGATCTTCAGATGGTATCTTTCTTGGTTATGCATCTCATTCCCATGCTTATCGAGTACTTAACCTTGAAACTAACAGCATCATGGAGACTTGAGAAGTTACCTTCGACGAAACCACATCTTGTTTCTCTCCTGTCTTTAAGCGTGCAGGTGATCAGGAGATTAGCGAGAGCATTTTCGTGGAGGAGGAGCAGGACGACGCCAATTGGGGTGATCCCGAGTCGACTCCACCGGCTGCCCCAGTCAACCCTGCGATGACCACTTCGGTTGACGGCCCCAGTCTCTCTTCTTTGACTACTTGGGGGCCGGACGACCAGCTTCCTCAGCATGCACTAGCTGCCCCTGAGGGAACTCCAGCTGCGGTTGAGGGGGAGGTGACTTCTTCAAGGGAAGCACCTCGGCACATTCAGCATCGCCATCCTCCTGAGACCATGATCGGTAACATCAATGAGTGTGCAACACGCAACAGGTCGTATGAGATTTCTCATTTCGCACATTCTGCTTTTGTTGCTAATTTTGAGCCCAAAGATGTTGGACAGGCTTTATCTAATCTAGATTGGGTCAATGCCATGCATGAGGAACTAGAGAACTTTGAGAGAAACCAAGTCTGGGTTTTAGTACCACCACCACCACAGTGTCATCCCATAGGTACCAAGTGGGTTTTCAAGAACAAGCAAAGTGAGGATGGGGTTGTGGTGAGAAACAAGGCTAGGTTGATTGTCCAGGGGTTTTGTCTGAAAGAGGGGATAGACTTTGAGGAAACCTTCGCTCCTGTTGCCCGTTTAGAAGCCATTAGGATTCTCTTAGCCTTTGCAGCTTCGAAAGGGTTCAAGCTGTACCAAATGGATGTAAAGAGTGCTTTCCTGAATGGGTTCATAGAAGAGGAAGTGTATGTGAGGCAGCCCCCAGGTTTTGAAAACCCTAAGAATCCTGACCATGTTTACAAACTCCATAAAGCCTTGTATGGTCTAAAACAAGCCCCTAGAGCATGGTATGAGCGTCTGAAGTCCTTTCTGCTGGGCAAGGGCTTTACCATGGGTTCTATTGATAAGACCTTGTTTCTCCTCAAGCATGGCAATGACACTCTCTTGGTGCAGATTTACGTGGATGATATCATCTTTGGTGGCTCTTCACATGCTCTTGTTGTAAAGTTTTCTGATATGATGAGCAGGGAGTTCGAGATGACTACGATGGGCGAGTTGACGTTCTTTCTTGGCCTAAACATCACTCGAGTGCCCCTTTATTATGATAGCACCAATGCCATAAGCGTTGCCAAAAACCCAGTGCTCCATGCTAGAACCAAGCACATTGAGGTCCGCTTCCATTTCCTAAGAGACCACCAAGAGAAAGGCAACATTGACCTAAGGCATATCCGAACCTAGCACTAGATTACAGATATCTTCACAAAACCTCTCGACCAAGCCCAATTTGCCTATTTGCGAGGGGAGTTGGGTGTTTGCTTCCCATTTTAGATGTGGGAAGTTTTGTATCTTGTTGTATAGTTCTTTGGCTTTCTCTTTTCTTTGTTTTTGCTTCTTTACACTTTTGTATCATATTGCATTGCATCTCATCATGTATTATAGAGCATTTGCCAAGCTTTATGGTTATAGCAGTTTGAATACAATTATGCTGCTATTAGTATGCCTTGTTTATATGTGATGGTGCTTGCAGCTTAGGCTCTTTTTGATTATATTGACACATGTTATGAGCTAAGCCTGCTTTCTAAATATGAACTTGCTTAATACATGATGAAATCTAAAAAAATATTCACCATTGAGGTTGGTAGCTAGCATGCATAGGTTTGTGAGATCCTTTATTCTATCCTGTGTATGCTAAGTGCCTATGGCTCATGCATTGACTCAGACCTGACTGGCCGACACCTACGTGACCTTGTGGCAAAATTAATGAAAGACTCTTATCATGGTCATAAAAATAAAATAATAAAAAAATATTTCTGAGTGCATAAGGGACAAGCAAGTGCCTACGTGACCTTGTTGCAAAATTCAAAGACCAGTATAAGGGACTGGTGTGCCTTTGACAGATGGATGGGCGCTGCCTCGAAGGATTCCAAGTGGAGCTGGCGAGCTTCATCTTGAACCATGTGCTTTCGAAGAAAGGATTATTTTCCATTGCATGAGCCCAGGGGAAGTACAAGGCCGAGTTTGTGCACAAAATTGATCGGCTGTTGTAATTTTTTCTTATTTTATTGAACTAGATGTTGTATATTTGGAGGTCTGTGCAGGATGTTTTAGATGTAACGCGGATGTCGTATTATATTTGTAATTAATAGTATTATAATAATTAGAATAAATAAATATAATATTTAAAGCAAAAAGCATTATAAAATAAAAAATGAAATGATAAAATATTTAAATCATTTAAAATTTAAAAAATAAAAAATAAAATAAATGAATAAAAACACCACCATGCAGTGCCTGCAGTTAGCACTGTCGGCTTGCAGAATGAGCCGGCAGTGTTGGCTCTAGATAACACTGTCAGCTCATTGTATAAGCCGGCAGTGTTGGTTCCACACAACAATGTCGGCTCATCGTACAAGTCGGCAGTGTTGATTCAGATAACACTGACATGCAGTGTTGTTCGATATCATTGCCGGTGCGTTTGAACCGGCAGTGATGTATACCGCACATCACTGCCGGTTGCTTACTGTCGGTTCAAAATCCGGCAGTGATGGGCCTTAAGCACAGGCAGTGATAAGCTTGACTGAAGTAGTGTCTATGGCGATTATTGTTGACTCTTTCAGGTGATCACTTATTTGTTGTACCGCTCAGTGTTAGCTTAATTTCTCTTGTTTTAAATACATCGTCAAATCGGTACAACAAAGCAACAAAAGAATTCCAATCTTGAATCCAATATAGTCGATGTCCCGGAAAACTTGACTGTCAATACCATTTTGCGTATTTTAATTATTTTTCAAGAAGAAATGTATGGCTATTTGTTTTGCTACTATGGCTAAATTTTCTTTTTTTAAAGAGTTCAAATATATTCTAAATTCCTATTTTTTATTTATGAATTAATCATCATACTTTTGTTATGATGTTCCTGAGAAAATAACTACTGTCTTGATGTCCGTTCAACTGTATGAAATGCGATTGGGGAGTGAGAAATTAAGAGTACTGTCTTGATGTTCCTGAGATAACTACTGTCTTGATGTTCCTGAGAAGCCATCATCCTGAGAACCTCGTTATCAAGGCCTGCACACATTGCTTACAACTACAACTAGATAAGTATTTGTCTTAATGAGATAAACCAGGCTTCAGAAACCAATATTGATCCTTGGTAGGGAGGAACTACAACCTGATCGATGTGCTAAACACCACAAGCTAGCTTGCTTCTTAAAATCCTTTTGTACTTTAAATTTACTCCCTCCGTCCGTGAATAGAAGGCGCAACTCCCTCAACGCAAAGACCAAGATGCAAATTAAATGTCGAGCCTCCAAATTACTGTGATGCTGCATGTGCGCGTGCAAACATCGGCTGCCTAATTAGCTTCCACATGAAATCAATTAGCGTGGCCCTACTCGTCCCATTTTCTCGGCCTCATAGGCCATGCGACCATGCGTGTATAGGAACCGAGGAATCAATTAGGCAGCTTAATAAATTATGCATGCCCGTAAAGACTTGGCCGCCCTATATTACCGGACAGGAGAAAAAAAAAAAGTTACGTCTTCTATTCACGGAGGGAGTATTTTTTTTCGAAAGGACGGCAAAAGTTTTACCGCGATTTCTATTATACGAATAAAGAAAAAAGAAGGCAAGTGTCCTGTCCAGTTTTTGAAGTGGAAACTGGGCGAAAACCACACAACTGGGGAGAGCAACGCTCATCCCACACCACTCAACCTGCGCTATAAAAGCGCCTATTCAACTCAAGCCTCGGTCGGATTGGGTCATCGACACGAGCAACCACTTCGCACCACTAAAACTCGGTCGGATTGGATCATCGACACGAGCCTCCACTTCACTCCACTAGAGCTCACCACAGAGCAAACAAGAAACTAAAGACCAACCAAAGAAACAAAAGAAATGACTAAAAACAAACTACGCCTATTCCACCACTACCACCAACCGCGCAATAAAATAGCGAGAACGACGAACCAGCCCTGCCCGAGACACCCCGATCGAGCCGAAATCCACAGCGACGCCTTCAAGAAGGTCACGACGCCCAAGCGCCGCCGTCGCTCGTCTAAGACAGGACAAGGCTTACACCCGTGGAGTGTGCTGGGGATACAACGCCCTCAACAGGGGAATGGCCCTCGCAGGTGTCGCCGTCGCCAGGATTTCGCCCAAAGAACCCATAGCACGGACGTCAGTCAAGATGTCAGGTCCCCGCCAGACACCAAGTCGTCGCTGCCGGCCATCCAGAAGAAGCCTCCCGGGGTCGACGCGTCGGCCACGCGAGCAGCCGCAGAGCTGCGCCAGCACCCTGCCAGACCACCTGCCGAACACCAGCCTCCCGCCACCATGTACATCCACCAACCGTCCGCCGTAGCCGTAGCCGCCGCCGCCGGCCACCGCCGCCGACCGATTTCCCGTCGCCAGAACCGCCACCACCCCGAAGGTACCGGAAATGGAGCAGAGCCCCGGACCAGCACCCCCACGGATGCCAAGGCCTCCGTCCTCATAACGACTGCCCCACGACGACAGACGGGGGCATGTGGGAGGGATGGCATAGTCGAAGACCATCCCCCAACGCCAGCACAACCCTAGCCACCGCCGCAAAACAGCCACCACGAAGAAGAAAGGAGGGGCGAGCAGAGAAGGAGGGAACCCCGACGCTACCCCCTGCGCCCGATGGGCAACAGCCCCACACCGGTCCGCCGACGAGACCCAATCGGAGAAGAGCGGCCTCCACCTGGACTGGCACCGCTAGCAGCACCACCATGGCACCACTGGCGTGCTGAATCCATGACCGACCATGCCTCCACGATATCACCGAAGAAGCAGCTCTCGATCCCTAGAGATGAGCTCGCCAACGGGCCGTGCCCAGCACGGGTCCATTCCCGGTGCGCCGAAGCCGGACAAACCCACCGAAGCCAGGTCAGGCTGCACGCCGCACCGCCGCCGCCCCACCACCCACCACCACCACTGCACATCCACAACCCACCAAACCACCACCGCCTCACCGCGCCACCGCATGCGAGAGCGCCAGATCCGGCCTGTGGGAGGCCGAATCCGGCCGTCAGGGCTCCAGATTTGGACGCCGGAGCCGCCACCGCCACTGTAGCCGAGGACCACAGCACACGGACGTAGCAACATGCCGAGGTGCAAGCTAGCCCCGGCACCCACAGCCCGTCCCTCTATGCCGCCGACCGCCACCACCCCGTGCAGTGCAGCCCACCGCAGCAACGGCTAGGGGGGCAGATCCGGCCACCGGCGGCACAGACCCGCCGCCGCCCCAAGCCAGAGGCGCCCAAGGCCAGAGAGGGCGGAGTAGGGGCAGAGAGCCTCGGATCCGCCGGTTTCCAGCCATGGGGAGGAGGAGGCCCCCGCCAGCAGCGCAGTCCCGTCGCCACACCAACACGCTCCGCGCCGCCACACGAAAACGCGCCCGCCGCCGCGCCTACTCGCCAAACGAGCGGGAAAAAACCCCGCCGCCGCCGTCCTCGCGTTCGGGCGAGCTTCCGGCGCCCCGCTCAGGCGGCGGCGAGGATGGAGGGATGGGAGGTGGGGGGTGGCGGTGGGGCTAGGGTTTGTCGCCCGAGCCGCCCTCGGGAGCGACGGCGGGGGGGGGCAGGTGAGGGACTCTCCTCCGGAGGGAGTATTTTGGACTCTTTGTACTTCAACTTGACACATATACCCCCCTCTTTGTACTGAACTTTGGCAAAGGGGAAGTATGAAGACTTTGTAATCGTGCACTACCCATATACGTTTCCAAGATATATCATTGGATTGGAAGGTGAGGGTGGTTGCCATTGCTACGCAAACACTTCTTTTGTAGTACGTGTTTTTTTCTATTGAAACCAACGCAAACACTCCTATTTTAATATTATCATCAAGCTGCACTTGTGCATACATTGTTGGAAAAGGAGTTGAACCATAGTGCACACATATCCCCTTATGACTAATTTATCTATGCTTAGTAGGACACACCCCACATATAAAGTGATATAAATTTACTGCAAAGGGGAACTATGAGTACTGCACTACCCACCATATAACATTTGAGATACTAATGGAAGGTGAGGTTGGTGTGCCATTGCCACCCAGAGATATCTTTGTAGTAGTGACCTTCAAAAAATATCTTTGTAGTAGTACGTACAGTAGCACGTTAGGGTATTGCCGTGTCTTTGTTGATAACTGCTACTTATATAAAGTAAAATGCGTATGAACTCCAACTTAAGGAAAATCCAGAGTACAAACCATACATCGGGTGTCAATGAATAGAAGTTTACTTCTATTTTAGTTTTATCGTCAAGCTGCATTTGGCACATTATTGTTGGAAAAGAATGACTATTTACAAATTAAACATGATATCTAACACATGTCATCATCCTTGGAACATCATATTCTTTAGGTGTTCTGGAAGTGGAATAAGGAATTTGGTATTTGGAGAGGGAATTTGGTATTTGGTGAGGCGTAGCCATCAGTGATCTAAGGCCCAAGAAAAGCCACTAGTAAGAAAGGACAGCCCAGGGCATATGCATTTTCTGTTTATTTACGTATCAGCATGGAAGTAGTGTATATAGGGGAAAAAGTTAGATGGATATATACAAGACCCACAGTGCTCCAGTGCATACCATTCCTAATCTGCTGCCACGTGTCCAGCGTGGGGGAATTTAGGAGGAAAAATACCAAATAAACAGTAACCACACAGGAAGTCCAACAGACAAACCAAATAAATTTGTTGAAAATTGTGGCTTATCTTAGAGCTAAGACATTTTAAACAGTAACCGCAAAGGAAGGCTAAGAACAACCACCAGTAATACAAGACGACCCAGTGCATATTCATTAAACTTAGTCAGAATTGGAAAATTGTGGCTTATCTTAGTGCTAAGACACCTTTACATTTTGGAATGAAGGATTGTAACATGGTGCATACTTTTTTTAATAGTAGAATGATACATAATTTTGAAGTATGTATACATAGAAACAATACAATCATATCTTTATAATTTCCTCTAGGGAATCAGTTATTCGATGCACAACGGCAAGTGATAAGGTCAAGGCCAATTTCAAAGCTCCGACTTCTTCAACATCACCACAATGACAGGGCACATGAGCTTGCCTTTCTCAAGGTTCTTTTCAAGGATGGAGGTATACACCATGAACAATTCCTCAATGACATCCTCACCAAAATGCTTCATGATAAGTGGCTCAAGAGTAGCCCTTACCAGCTTGGCAATGTTTTCTGCACTACTTGAACAATTGAGAACAACATCGCCATCTGAGTCATCATTGGCATCCAAGTTTGACTCAAAGAGTCTCATGTCTTCAATCCTGAATAGATCACTCTGCTTAATCAACCGTGTCACCTCATCTAGTGATGGTGGGTAGTATGGTATGTTGAAGGAGCTTAGTTTCTTATTCTCCACACGGCCCTACAAAACCATGTATTTATTGATGTGCCAAACAAAAATAGATCCATCATTTTACCTATTCAACTATGGTTATTTTATTTTTTCTATCAACTGTAATTGCATTTAATAGTAATATAAACTATATGCACCTTTTGGACTAGGTATTGGAGCACTTCGGAAAGAAGTTCACAAATGCGTGCCAGACTCCCTTGCATTTGTAGCTCTTCTTGCTTCCGGGCAACAAATGTTAGTAGCATACAACCACCTGACACAAGTTCTTTATGCCGTAGTGACAAAAACCTGACACAAGTTCTTTATGCCGTAGTGACAAAAACCTGACACAAGTTCTTTATGCCGTAGTGACAAAAACACTTCAAAGTCCCTTTCAAATTGTTCCCGGAACAGGTCTACCACAACTTTCGGAGTAGTCTTCCCAATGTAGATGTTGTCACTATTCACATGAGTTCCATTTGAGAGATCCTCCGGGACCTATAGATACCACCATATTACCATGCATGCACAAGAAAAACATACAATATTTACTGATATATTTGGTCCGATTTTCAAGTTTTAGGAATTTAGGTATTGAAAGCTACTTCGCTCTCTATTCATTTTATTCACATGGCTAGTAATTTGATTAAACAAGTATATTTATTTAGCTTTTGCCGGTTCTCTTTGGAAAAAATAGCGTTTATTTTAGCCTCTAGAACTACAAACGTGTTCTCAAGACAAATGATTTAAGGGCTATTGATGTTTGTAATTTTCAAAAGTTTGTCTTTGTGCAGGGATTTCTCAGAAGAGGAAATTGGTGATGCTCTCTTCCAAATTGGGCCCCTAAAAGCCCCTGGGCCTGATGGCTTTCCAGCGAGCTTTTTCCAGAGAAATTGGGCTATTCTAAAAGAAGATATTATCAAAGGTGTCATGCATTTCTTCTCCTCCAGCACTATGCCTGATGGAATCAATGCCACTTTAATCGTCTTAATCCCAAAAATGAAGAATGCTAAAAATCTCAAAGAGCACAGACCAATCAGCCTCTGCAATGTCATCTATAAAGTGGTGTCAAAATGTTTGGTCAACAGATTAAGACCGCTTCTACAACATATTATCTCTTCGACCCAAAGTGCCTTCATTCCAGGCCGCATGATCACTGATAATGCCATCATTGCTTTTGAATGTCTCCACGCAATACAACAGCATAATGATAAAAGAGGAGAGTTCTGTGCTTACAAACTAGATCTCGCCAAAGCCTATGATCGGGTTGATTGGGACTACTTGGAAATTGCTATGCAAAAGTTTGGTTTCGGAAGAACTTGGATTGGTTGGGTAATGGAATGTGTTAGAACTATCAAATACTCTGTTCGCCTCAATGGACAATTATTGGATTCCTTCACACCTTCGCGAGGCCTCAGACAAGGAGACCCGTTATCTCCCTATCTTTTCCTGCTAGTGGCAGAGGGGCTATCTACTTTATTAAACAAAGAAATTGACAATGGAAATCTACAGGAACTTCACATTTCTAGGCATGCTCCAGGTATTTCGCACCTCTTTTTCGCTGATGACAGTCTCCTGTTTGTGAGAGGAACTGAAGAACAAGCTCAAATTGTAAAGAATATTTTGAATACCTATGAGACAGGCTCTGGTCAGTTAATCAGCAATAACAAGTGCAGCGTTATGTTTGGCCGCAATGTTTCTAATGTTAATGCCACTGCAGTCTCTAGTTGCTGGGATACACATGCTAGAAGTTTCGAGGAAAAGTATCTTGGGCTACCAGTACCGAAAGGAAGAATGTTGAACGGAAAATTTAAAAGCCTCAAAGAAAGATTCAGCAAGAGAGTCAATGACTTGTCAGAGAAATACTTGTCAAGTGGGGGTAAAGAGGTTCTGATTAAATCTGTTTTACAGAGCCTCCCCACCTATGCTATGAGTGTTTTTAAGTTCTCTGCAAGTCTATGCGATGATCTTGAACAAATGATTAGGAATTTCTGGTGGGGTGATGAAAATGAAAGAAAAAAGGTTCATTGGCTGGCTTGGGACAAAATTTGTAAACCAAAAGTGAGAGGAGGCATCGGGTTTAGAGATCTCAGGTGTTTCAACCAAGCGCTCCTAGCTAGGCAAGCTTGGCGCCTACTTCAGTTTCCTGACAGCTTGTGTGCAAGGGTGCTGAAAGCAAAATACTACCCGTTTGGCAATCTTTTAGACACCAGCTTCCAAAAAAAATTCCTCACAATGCTGGAAAGGCATTGAACATGGTTTGGAACTCCTAAAAAAGGGTATCATCTGGAGAGTTAATTGTGGTCAAGGAATCCGAATTTGGAGAGACGACTGGATTGCTCGTTCTGACTCGTTAAAAATCTCAAGTCCAGCAAAGAACTCTAGAGTACGTAGAGTGGCTGACTTGATGCTACAAAACCCCAGGTGATGGAATGAAATCCTCATCAGACAGACCTTCCTTTTCCATGAAGCGGAGGAAATCCTTAGTATTAGAATCCCAGAGGTAGAGAGGGAAGATACCCTTGCTTGGCACTTTGAGAAAAATGGTATCTTCTCAGTTAGAAGTGCCTACAAACTAGCTGCGGAGTCCAAATCCCCTGAGACTTGTAGTAGAAGCCTATGTAACACCCGAGGCCCGAAATACGGCTAAGATCCACTCTACACGTTGAATGGACCACACCTGGTAATTAACTCTCTTAAGCTTTCGTCCTCGCTTCGCTCAAAAGGATCGATCCTCATCGAACTAGCGAACCAGCTTACCCGTACATGTACGGGACAAACGTTCAGGATCGACTCTACGGGACAAACGTGCGGGACAAACGTTCAGGATCGACTCTCTTGGCCACGTCCGCATTACCAGCTCCCCGGCCCAAGTGCCATGACTTTGGTGGGCCAGCAGCCTGTCCGAGCTCCCGATCCATACGTACGTGAAACCGCGAGAGTTGGCTCTGAATACCATTTGTAAATGGACCACACCTGATAATTAACTCTCTTAAGCTTTCGTCCTCGCTTCGCTCAAAAGGATCAATCCGGAGTTAATCGCATCCCGGTGCCTTGGCTTTTAAGCTGGCTCGGTTCGTTCTCAGTGAGCGATGTGGTACTAATGGAGGGTTCACTCGCGTAGCTACAGTGCCCATGCTACAGTAACCGCGAACCTAGCCCAAGCCCAGTAACGGCCCATCATCTTGGCCCATTAGCGGGGTCTCACAGCCTATCTGCGGATAGGAACATTTTGGACGCAATCTGGAAAACCCCGATACCACAAAAAATAAAAATCTTTGCTTGGAAATTGGCCACCAATGCCTTGGGTGTCCAATGCAATAGACTGAAACACCACTTAACTCATGACGCAACCTGCTCAATCTGTGGAACTGAACCTGAAAGTGGGTATCATGCTATGGTTCGCTGCACCAAAGCAACTGCTCTAAGATTTGCCCTCCGTCAGTCTTGGGATCTGCCGGGTGAGTCAGTCTTCAGCTACACTGGACCGGACTGGTTGTTGATCTTGCTAAATAGAGTGAACAAAGATACCAGGATAAAACTGATGCTTCTTTTCTGGAGGGTCTGGCACCATAGAAATGATATTGTTTTTGGTAAGGGTGACGCCACTATCTCTGTATCGGTGGCCTTCCTGGAAAATTATGTGCTCTCCCTGAACCCAAGTGTGACAATTGACGCCTCCATCTCAGCTAAAGGAAAATCACCTTGTACCACTGAAATACCACAAGCTTCTCCTGGAATCGTTCATGCTTGCAAAAAGAATTTCCCTTGGGTTCCGCCTCCTCCTGGGTGGATAAAACTAAATGTGGATGCCAGCTACGATCAGACCAAAAGACAAGCTGGTATTGGTTTCATGGCTAGAAATCATGAGGGTGTTGTGGTCTTTTCAGGATGGTCCTGTGATAACTTGTGTGGATCTGCTGAAGAAGCTGAATGCTTAGCCGCTCTGACTAGTATTCGCGAAGCCTCTCATTCATCCCTGGGGCCTATCTATTTGGAGTCAGATTGTCTAAATGTTGTCCAAGCTATCACAGATAATAGCATAAACCGGTCTGGCAGTTGCTACATCATTGAGGAAACAAAAAGAACACTAAGCTATTTCCAGCAGTTCAAAGTCTCAAAATGTCATCGTACCGCCAACGGAGTGGCCCATGAATTGGGAGTTTACAGTAGGAAAAGAGTTTGTTTCTGGTTTTTTGTCTGAAGGCGTTCCGGCCTGCGCGTCGGCGGCTTTAGAACATGATTGTAAACATGATTCTATTATCTTAATATAAAAGCTCTTTCCTTTCAAAAAGCTAAATCTCATCTAATGAATGACATATTTTTATAATAGGAAGAGTAATAATAGAGTAAAGACATATATATTGTTGAGCACCAATTGAATAAATGTGTACGGACATATTTGGGTTAGGCTAATCTATGGCCATGCATTGAATAACTTATTTTATGGGCACCTCTGGCTTTATAATAATAAAATTTGTACTAATTTATTATAAAGTTAATACATATTTAAGATACTAAGAGCATACCCCGCGCGTTGCTGCAGGAACTAATGATTTGGAATGATATTAAACTATTCATGCAATTCTTGGAAAGGAGTTAACTATTACAAACTAATGTTAGTAGATAGCATGGCACGTGATGTGGATAGCTAATAGTACGTTAGTGGATGATGTTTTGGATATCATAATTACTTGTGCTAGTGAACTTTAATTGAAAGTGTGAGTGGCCTGCTGAGGTGGACAGCTTGCACGTTGAGAAAAATAGGTTAGTGGGGTTTATCTATATAAGAGATATAGATATATTTGTTGTTACTATTTGATATATGCCCATGCGTTGTAAATTATTAAAACAGTTATATTAATATCATAAATTATTATAATCGTTACGATAACTCAAATCAAAGTGTTTGGTTGACAGAACGACCTCGTGATGAGTCATCCGAGCCCGTGTCTGAACCTAAACTCATCAGTTGGTTTGGCGAAAGGAACCAACCCACATGTGCCATCGGTCATGAGATGTCACCCCCGCGTTTATATACTAGTACAGTGCCCGTGTGGCCGTGTGTTTCTGTGGTTTTATTTAAGGAATGTACTTAAAAAACAACCGGACGACAAATTTTTTTATATAGTTTTATCTAAATTATACAAGAAAAGAATCATCTCAAACACCTTGAATTCGGAGATATGTTAACTAGGTGGATATCCGTGCGTTGCTACGGGTATTCCGGACAATTTAAAAAGAAATTAGACTATTTATATTTATAGTTATACAAATGAAACTATCTTAAACTAATTTTAATGAATGATTTGACACATCTTTATGGACAACTGAATGAAACTATCTTAAACTAATTTTGATGAATTATTTGACATATCTTTGTGGACAACTAAATACATATTAATGGATGAAGAGAAACTATCATAATATGTGCTAGTTGGTTATAATTGTAACCTATAGTGGACTGTTGATGTTGATAGGTTGCATGTTGAGAGAATTCCCTAGTGGGGTTTCTATTTATAGAAGATATAGATTTCTCAGAAATGATCCTTAAAACTGATACAAATACCTGAGTATATAATCATCTTATCTATCTATAAAGATCCTTTATTTTTGGTGATGACAGCTAGCGGGCGCATGCAAGACACAGGTTCCTGGTCATCCACACTGCCGGGTCTACTGTTCCTAACCGGGTTCTGGCACTGTAGCAATAGACCCAATGCTGCTCCTTACCGGGACCGCCGCTGTTCCCTAGACCCGCCACTGTCCGTAACGGGTTCGACACTGTTCCTTAGCGGATTTTTACTGTTCATCAACGATCTTTTTTACCACCCACTACTGTCCGTTAACGGGTTCGACACTGTTCCTTCGCGGATTTTTACTGTTCATCGACGACTCTTTTTTCCCTGCAGCCCGCGCGCAGCGCGGGGCGCCCCTCTAGTTATTCTTTTATTTTTGTGCTATGTTATCAGCCAAGAGCAATACTGAGAACATGTTCTTGTAGAGAACAATTTTATATGTACGTAGCCCAAAAATGCGATATGCGTACCTTGGAGCGCCATACCATGCCGTGAGCTGAGTGAAACAGATGGACGCTCTGGCAAGGAAATAACCTTGTGTACATGGATCCAGGCAGTCCTGCAATGTAGCAGGGGACCGCTGCCTGCTTCTCCACAGCGGCCGGGCCATGGCCTTGAAGCCGCTGCTCATCGAGCGACCGGAACACGAGGTTGAAGTCGTTGCCTGGCAGATCATTCAGAAAGAACTGCACCTCCATGATGGCGCGGCTGCTGCTATCGTCAGTGTCATCTGCCGTCCTTGTTTCCGGGACATGGGCGCGAATCGTGTTCATCACCTCGGAAACGGCCAGCAGCGAGTTTGGCCCCGACGAGCAAGCGAGGTCAGCTGCCACCATCGTCGCGGTCATCCCAGTCGTCCCAAGGGAGACCGACTTGAGCGCCTCCCTGACGGCCTTATGGAGCTCCGGCCAGGTCTCCATTGCGGTCTTCCTCTGCAAGAACATCACGTCGCCGTCGCATATGGGTGAATGGAAATAAATATACGGATGCATATCAATCGGCTCGAAATTCGAAAGCTTCAGTCAGTCTGAGCACGAACCTGGAAGCTGGAATTGGCGGCGTAGCTGTTCTCTCCATCGCCGGTTGCCATGTGGAAGTCTCTTTCAACCATCGTCATCATGGCCGCCGTGCAGCGGAACGCGGAGCTTGGCAAGTGCGGTGCCGCGGAGGAAGAACGACGACGGTGAGGTGAGAATAGCCTTAGTTAGAACATAGAAGTGGTGGGAGTATCTGCCAGCTAATTAATACTCCCTTCATTCATTCATTTCCATCATTCTGGCCTTTAGAGCAGTGACCAAGTAGCAGAACAAGAGCGCTCAGTTTGTATTCATTTATCTCCGTTCATTTTTTAAGAGAAAAAAAAATCATATTGTCATAGAAATAACACAATTACAATATGAGTTACTACTAAGGGAGCAATGTATCCGTTTTATTTTTGTCCTTTTTCAGTTATGTGTGTCCCTCTGGCCATATTATTAAACACTCATGTAGCATGTAGGCTATATTTTAGAGAAATTACATATATATACAAAGTATGCGTATCTTTTAATCTATATTTTATTGGTCAGCTCCTCTAGTGTTTAGAATGCTAGTATCTACTACCGTACAGTATAGTCTTCTGTTGTTTCTATAGCGACATCAATGACAAATGCACGGCTAAATACAGTATAGTCTTCTGTTGTTTCTATAGCGAGTTAGCGACATCACGACACACCACCAGACAGTATAGTCTTCTGTTGTTTCTATAGTGACATCAATGACAAATGCACGGTTAAATACAGTGTAGTGTTCTGTTGTTTCTATAGCGACGTCAATGACAAATGCACAGGCACGCGACGTTGGCACGCATGACTGTTGACTGGTCATTGTAGCAACAATATTCACATTTATCTGCTCCAACAGCTTTGAAAGCACGATGCCACTCCCAGCGAGGAATCAGACGCCCAAGCAGGCGGTTAAGCGGAGAGAGCAGAGATGGATGGAATCAACGGGAGGAAGCAGACGCTCAAGCAGGCGGCTAAGCGGACATAGCTAAGATGGATCCATGGAGTCAATGGAATGTGGGGGGCAGCTGGTCACTGTAGCAACAGTATTCGCATTTATCTGCTCCAGTGGCTTCGAAAGCACGATGCCATTCCCCGGTAGCAGATGCCCAAGCAGCAGGCGGCTAAGCGGCAGCCAGGACAGTGACAGCAGGTGGGTATGATATGGATAGAGTCAATGAGAGAAGCAGATGCCCAAGCAGACAGCTAAGCGGACCGAGCTAAGATGGATGGAGTCAATGGAAAGGGACAGCTAGCCACTGTAGCAACAGTGGCTTTGAAAGCACGATGCCACTCCCCAGCTGGTCACTATAGCAACAATATTCAAATTTATCTGCTCCAGTGGCTTAGAAAGCACGATGCCACTCCCAACAAGGAAGCAAACGATGTCAGTCCCAACAAGGAAGCAGATGCCCAAGCAGCAGACGGCTAAGCGGCAGCCAGGACAGGGACAGCAGGTTGGTGGGATATGGATGGAGTCAATGGGAGGAAGCAAACGTTAAGTAGGCGGCTAAGCGGACAGAGCTGAGATGGACGGAATCAAATGGAATGGGACAGCTGGTCAATGTACCAATAATGGCTTTGAAAGCACGATGCCACTCCTCAGCTGGTCACTGTAGCAATGCCCAAGCAGTAGGCGGCTAAGCGGCAGCCGGGACTGCAGGTGGGTGGGATAGGACAGCAAATCATTGTAGCAACAGTATTCCAGTGGCTTCGAAAGCACAATGCCACTTCCAACGAGGAAGCGGACGCCAAGCAGGCGGCGAAGTGGCAGCCCCGAGGAGGAGGACGAGGTGCACCGCGGTGGCCACCGGCTGCCCCGTCGTAGTGGTGTGGGTCTCCATCCCTCGACCTGCGGTGGCTGGCAGCCATGGCTCCGCACGTCGGCGCGCGTCCACTTCCTTCCTCGCCGTCCATTGAGAAGTAGTAAGCTGCGCATGTGCGAGCTCCGCACGTTGGAGCTGCAATGATCCGTATTTTGCTCGTTGCATTTCATTGCGTGCCTGGCACTTCCAATTTCATTTGCCTGCCTGTTACTTTGAGCCAGCACAAAAGTAATAGTCTCCTTGTTCTTGAATGAACATGGTGCATATCCAAAAGTGTTAAACCCGGTATATTTTTTAAGCATGAAATTGTAAGCCCGCGTTTCTGCTACATTTTTTAAATAGCCATTTTTCAAATTATCAGATGCTTGGACCTTGGATCCTGCTTGTGTGCTGATTAGATAAAACAACAGTAGGTTCGTTAGTCCTAAACTAGCTTTCTGAAAAACTGGATGCGGTGGTTAATTGTCAGTCCTAAACTACCTCTCTGAAAATTGAACGGTAATGATGCCTGAATGGCAGAAGTAGATACGAATGATTTTTCCCAATGGCTGATGCGTGAACAGGATATGAACTATTTTCTGAAAATTAAATGCCTGTGAGCAAATGTCCCAATGTTGAGACGGTGGGGAGAAACGCAAAGCCCCGCTCCCCTGGTCCCCGATCCCCCGCTCCCCGGCCCCCCTCCCCGCCGCCGCCGCCGGCGGCGCCGGCTGCCGGGCCGGCGCCCCACCCTCCGTCAAGCTCCACCAATCCCACACCCGTCCTGCTCACCTTCTCCCCCGCTCCCCGGCCCCTTTCGCGGATGCGGGCGGGCGCGTCGCCGCCGACGGCCGCGGAGGCTGCCTCGCCGGACCAACCACCGATCTCCCCCTCAGCAGCGCCCCCTCATCCTCCGCAGCCAGATCCATGCTCCCCTCGCCCTGATCTATCGATCCATGGGGCCTGTGGGCATGTTTCGTCGCTCCCTCGTGCCCCCGTGGCCATGGAGCCCCGACTTGCCCCCATGGCGGTTGGACTGGGCGCCGCCACGGCAGATGCCTATCGCGAGGTGACCAGGCCCCCTGCTAGAGAGCTCTCCCCTGCTGCCCCTCCCTTCTACCCCTCGTCCTCCGGCAGGTCCAAGGCGCAGAGATGGGAGGAGGTGCTCGTTGAGGACTCCTCGGACGTTGAAGAGGGCGAGTTGCCGCCGCCGGTGGAGTTCCTCTCCGCCCGCCGTCGTGCCTTATCCAGGGCGCCTTCCTCCCCTAGCCTTGAGGACGGAGTGTCCTCGGTTACGGTTGAGGGGGGCACCTCCGCCGCCCCGGCCGGGGCGGGTCCGGCGGGCGTCGCTGGCGTTGCCATGGGCCACCGCGCGGGCAGGACGGCGTACAGGCCGTTGCCTCACCGATGGTCTGCGCCGTGCCTGCACCTACTCTCGCCGGCAGCCTTCCCGTGGGGAATGTGCCGAGCTACCTGCTGGCCGCTCGCCGGGCCATCGCGTCGGTCACGGGTCCCGCCTCCGGAGCTGCTGCGGTGGCTGCCAGTCAGGTTGCCGGCTCGGGAAGGGGGGGCCTCTGTCCCCGCGCGCCCGCATCGCCGCCAGCGCCGGCGTAGGAGGGCCTATCTTGGCGCCGGTGGTGGCTCTGTGGAGACCGCGGTCGTGGACGACGGCACAGCGCGACAGCACCGCTGGAAGCGCCGATGCCGGCGACCGCGACCGTCGTCCGTTGCCCCTGTGCATGCCACGTAGTCCTCCGACGAGCCTGATGCGCCTCTCTCGTCGGGCCACGGCAAGGCTTCCACGCCTCCTCATAGGCGGTGCTCTCGTCACCGTCGTCACCCCCCCTGTTGACTCGGACCTCATGGCCGTTGCACGTCACGAGGTCCCGCAGTCGGCTCGTGCGGTCCAGAGCAGACTCCGGTCCGTCGTCATCCACCCTGCGCGGCCGTCTTCTGAGCCGGATGCGGAGGGGTTCAAGGTGGTGCAAAGTCGTCGGCGCTCACGCCGGAAGGCGCCGCAGCGAAAGTCGCGACCAGTGCCGAAGAACCTCATCGGGCTATGCTTCAACTGTTTGAGTCGTGGCCACGTCCGCATCCAGTGCTCCCTCCCGTCCAGATGCTTCACATGCTTGGAGGAGGGCCATCAGGCTCGCGACTGCCTCCGTGCTCGGCGCCACGAACAGGGGAGGGGGAAGCGCGTCTGCTCCCCTGCTCGTGTTCCACGCCGCCGTCGCCCCTCCAGCCGTGGTATGGACGACGACACAGCCTCGATTCGAGGGGCGTTGGTCACCCCGGATCCGCCGTCGCCTGAGCTGCCTGCTTTGGTTGAGGCGTGCCCACCGGTCGTTGAGGCCGATGCCGAACATGTCGTGATTCCCCCTCCTCCGAGCCGGGTGCAGCAACTGCCTGCGACGCCCACGATGCGCGCATGTCAACAGCTGGCGAGTGGCGGTGGGGGTGCCCCGCCTCGTCATGTGCGGCAGTCGCCTGCGTCGTCTTCGTCCCCGCACCAGCCGCCGGTATCCCCTCCTCTGGATGACGTTAACCGTCCTAGGATGGAGACCTTCGTCGTCCGGAGGAACGCCAGCACGGCGGACGAGGCCGCCACACTTGTCCTTGTCGCGCTTCCTGGTGCTTCCATGCTGGATGAGCTCGTGGCGCACATCTCTCGGAAGTTTGATGTGTCTACGGTTGGGGTCGGAGGCTATGGGTGCCAGGTGGGAGGCCCCTCTTGTACAGTCATGCTGGATGATGCTCCGCGTAGGGAGTTCGATCCCATGACGGTCGAGGTGGAGCCTTGCCTTGAGCCGCCGCCGTCGCCGACGCCGACCTCTATTGCGACGCTGCTTGAGCCGTTGGGCAGTACGGATCACGGTGTTGCGGACTACGTCGAGGCCGTCCTCGGCGCGACGGCTGCCGCTGCCAAGTCGGTCGCCTGTTCGGCCGACGCGGTGAACAGCGACGACGACCTGGATTCGACTCCCTCCTCCACTGTGGACGTGCCGCTGGTGGACGGCACTGACGCGTCCGTCGTCGGCGTGAATGCCTGTGACGCCTCACTGTCGTCCCCTGCCGCAGCGGGTGGCCCGGTCCCCACGGAAGCTGATGGTGCCGCAGCAAGCGGCAATGAAGGGCCTGTCTCGATCGAGGACTTCATCGACACATTCAAGTAGCCTTTGCTGCAGCCGTTGCTCTCCACGCCGATCCTACAGACGACCAGGGAGGTACTCAACGATGACACGCTCCAGTGGCTGCCCAAGCGAAGCGCCCGCCTTGCTGCCAAGACCAAGGACAAGCCGGAGGCGCAGGCGAGGAAGGTCCTCATGAGGAAGCTTGGCTACGAGGTCGAGACAGAGCGTCCAGATGAGGCAACGTTCGAGGAATTCCACAAGGCGGCATTCCAGGTCGCGTTGGCGGGCGAAGCCGAGGTGGCCATGCAGCTGCTGCTCCATGGGAAGTGGCAGAGTGCGCATCGTGCGGCCGCTTGAGAGCTGCTAGTTCCTATCTCAAATTTGATGTCGCAAAGCGGTGTAATCATGTAATCGCAAACATTTGAACCAGTAGATAGGGCTTAGCTATGTGATGTTGGCAACTTGCCACCATGACATAGTTATTTTGTAACTTTGTTTAATCCCTCTTAATGAAAAACGGGTGAAGTCCCGGTCGCGAAAAAAGACTTATTATGTTGAAGTGATTCTACAACATATGACTGACTGAGCTGAATGCCTCTCTTGCAGATGGTTCTTCCTTGCAACCCTGCTGCACCTGAGAGCAATGGTTGCTTTCTGTTGCTACCAAACTGACACGAACCAGAGAATGAATAAAAGAATCAGAACACGACAGTGCACACAATTTATGTTCTCGCAATGGATACCGATAAAACTAGGCACAAATGCAGCAACCGTGCCATGCTATATTTGATTAATGAAACATTATTATATTAAAGTAATATATAAATTTATTATTTATATTGATGAATTGAAAAACAACCGAACTCAAAGCACTTAGGCCTTGTTTAGATTGCAAAAAATTTCAACCTAATGAATAGTAACTCGTTTGTCTTATTTGAAAAATTTTGTCCAATCACGGATCAACTAGGCTCAAAAGATTAATCTCGTGATTTCAAACTAAACTGTGTAATTAGTTATTTTTTTACCTACATTTAATGCTCCATGCAAGAGTCTAAAAATTGATGTGATGGAGAGAGAGTGAAAAAACTTGGAATTTGGAGGCAATCTAGACAAGGCCTTATGTGTGATCGGGAGAATATTCACCGCAAACATCAAATCCCAAATGACATTGCAGACTGGCATGTATGATGTATGAACTGATGCAAGCACGTAGTGGCAACAACTTCAAGAGCACTTTTTTTTTATCAAGCCTTCACTTCTGAAAGAAGTTTACCTGCCCATTTCTAATGAAATGTGGTCTTAGTCTTGTTCAGGATGTCTGCATGCAAATTGAGGTGATTGGGAAACAGTATAGAAAGGATAATGACCCAGCTAGCAGCCGGCTGCTAGCAGGCGTTATACCCATTCCACGTCACTAACAACCTTTATTAACAACGTACTGTATAATAAGCTGACCGCAAGAGCTAGGTGTAGACATTTATTATTTGCATGTAGACACGAAGTACTGCCTTCTCGCTAGCATACTGGCTGAGAGAGAGTTTTCTGTCGTATCTTGCGCTTGATCTGGTGAAATGCTAAGCGCCCATAGTCTCTCTCCTGAGAGCAAGTTTAATAATAATACAGTCTGTCTGTCGGCTATAAGGATCCTTACGGCCTTCTCTCAGTCCATCCTTATAGTGGTTAGCTTACCAGTATTAATGGGCCTTTTCTCAGTCCACCCTTATAGTGGTTAGCTTATCAGTATTAATGTGTGGCCTATTTAGACTCTAAGTTTATTTATTACCTTGAAGATATCGTAGACTTGGAGTATAAATAAGACTTAGAGTCTTGGTTTTTCTCCGTCTCTCTTTTGGAGTTTAAATAAGACTCGGAGTCTGGGCTTTTCTCCCTCTCTCTTTAATAAATATACTCTCACATCAACAAAATACAATAAATAGAAGGTAATAAATAGGTTTAGACTCTATAATAGAGTCTATATTGTGAGTGCCCTTATCTCTCTCACAAAGTTTCTCAGTCTTGTATCGAAGTCTGACTATAAGTTTACAATCAGCTTCTCTTCTCTTTCCTCTCCTCTCTCCTCCACCTCAGTATTCAGTCAGCTTGCAGTCTGCTTGTGGCATTTTTTTTGGTTGACGTGGACTTCTCTCTCCACCGGCTAAAAAACCTTACAATAAAACTGTGCAATTAGTTTTTTATTTCATCTATATTTAGTACTCTATATATGTGCCGGCATTTTGATGTGACGGGGAATAATAATTCTGCATAGTGAATTTGGTGGCCAAACTCTGGAATGCCATGGATTCGCATGCGTGGCACACAGTGAGAGATCAGGTGGACAATAAATGAACCAACCAATCACCGCAATAATTTCATTTCGCAGAGTCAACCGTGCTACCACCATGATAATTTGGTTGCAAATGATCCCGGATGGGACACGTAAGCAACATCAGCACGAATCTCCTGACACAAACCGGATGGTGGGGAGGGGATGGGTACCTGACACGGTTACCAGCCGAGTAATTTGAAAGGTTCGTCGACACGTGGACAACCAATCCAATCAAACGGCCACCAGTTTGGGTCGTTCAGGGTCCCACCCATGCATGCACAATGAGCAAATTAATGAGGTTAACATGCACCTGTGGTTAGACGTCCGATTTTCTCCATCGGCCACGTGTCAATGGGGAGCACGGAAGAGCCGGTGCACCTTGGGGTGCACCCAATTTATTTCTGATCTCAGGCAGGCGCCTTCTGAATGTACCAATTTAACAATGATTTTATTATTTTAATGCCTTGTGATCAAAAAGTCTACTGATTGTATATATGTAAATTAAACAAAGAAAGACTGCACATGGCAGGGTCCCAGTGAAACTAAATAAGTGCCCCTATGTCTGAAAATTCATCAGACTACTGGAAATGGAATGTATCGTAACTCTATTTTTTTTATCCTATACACGTGGATCACGAGCGAGCAGGACACTGGTTTATATAACTCTCCGGCTGCGACCAAGGCATGTGGGCGGCCACCGATGCGGCGAACACGGACACAGGCTATCGCTTGCTTGACAGCGGCCAGGGCGAGGGCTGCATGGGACTCGTGCCTCGGCGTACCTGGGCTGTCGCGTGGGTGCTGTGTGCTTGGGCGTCTTCTTCCTCTCCCTTCAATCATCGACCTGTCAAGGATTCTTCAGATAATAGATATGTGCTGCATAATCTAGCGTAACCACCATACATGAATTGATTATTATAGGGCAAACCGTAGACCTAGCGTTCACAAGCGTGAATTGATGTAGACAAGTTGGCAATTCGCATTTTATATATTTGTTTTCTTTAATTGACGTAGCCAGGCAAGTTTGATTTGTTTGAATGGCAATCATCATGATTTTTATTTGAATATTATAGTATGTGATCGATGTTTTCTCAAAATCATCAAAGCATATACACCATTTTGGTTGTTTAATATGTGTTATCTTAGATGTCATCGTAGCGTTAGTACGGGCAATATACTAGTCAAATTAAATGATTCAAACTGAGTGATGGATCAGATAAGCGTTTTAGGGTACAGTGTCCTATGATAATAATTTAGAGTGTACAAAAACACTGTTACAATGCTTGGACCGTATATGCACCAAAGAGCTAAGTTCTACATCAAATTAAATAGATCGCACACGCCTAATATGGGCTCCTCTCCAAGGCGAAACAAACGGGCCAACAAGGAGCCCGAGGAGGCGGCGCGCCGTGCCCTAGGGCACAAGCGCAGAAAAAGGGTGTCGCAGCCGCCGCCGCCACCATTATCGCTATCTCATTACTATATCTAGTCCTAGGTAGTTACCATATCGAGTCTTAGTAGATTTGGAAAGAGTCGGTTAGTTAATTGAACTGAGTTTGTTAGATGGAAAGGATAATCCAAATCCAATAAAGATCTCATGGAGTTTTCTTAGGAGTCAAGTCTCCTGGATGTCTGGGTTTTGGCCGGGGGCCTTGACGTGGCAGCTGACGTAGTTGATAGGAGGGAGGAGGGCAGCAGCGTGGGCAGCGGCGGCCGGTGGCGGCGCACGCATGTCTGCGGCGCGGCAGTAGCGGCGTGCAGTGGCACGGGGGCGGCGGCATGCACACGGGTAGGGACGTGAGCGCAGGAGAGCCTGGAGAGATTGGAATAAAGGAGCTTTCGCTCTATTTCTTTCTTGATTCAATTGATTATAATCCCCTAGTATATATAGTCTCTCTAGAGACTTGATTCCTAAATAAACTAGGAGATCCTTATAAGACTGGTTTCTTCTTTCCATCTAATAACTCAACTTTCTCTCTTAGCTAATCTTTCTAAAAGTGAACCTGATTCAATATAATAATTAATGACGTCCATGGGGCTAGCTACCGCGGCGGCGGCGGCCATGGCGCGCCCACCCTTGGCGTGCGCGCCTAGGGCACGCCGTGAGGCCTGCCCTACTTTGCGGCAATGTCGATGTCTCCTTTCTAGGCCTGAGTTGACCTATTCATCTTGACGTGGGAGGATACACTACTAGAACCCCCCCCCGGTACGCTATATTTGTAACGCCATCTAAATCATCTCTATATTGGCACGTAAAGACATTGTTTGGCACAATTTGAAGATCGTATCTAAGTATCACGATATTTAACATGCTTTTAAAGTCAAGAGATATCTAGAGTTATTTTTAACATGCTATTGAAATCATATTAAAATGACATGAGATTAAACATGTTTTCGGCCATCAGTAACCACTACACATGTTGTAAAGCGCATCTCAAAATCGTCAATAGGCATGTAAAGATGCTTATCTTGAAGAAAACTTCCTATGAGTTGCGATTTGGTTGGTTGCCCAAAGTGAGCCATTTTTGGGTGTTTGGTAGCAAGTGCTTCATATTGAAGAAAGGTAACTTGGACAAGTTCGAGTCTAGATCTTCAGATGGTATCTTTCTTGGTTATGCATCTCATTCCCATGCTTATCGAGTACTTAACCTTGAAACTAACCGCATCATGGAGACTTGAGAAGTTACCTTCGACGAAACCACATCTTGTTTCTCTCCTGTCTTTGAGAGTGCAGGTGATCAGGAGATTGACGAGAGCATTTTCGTGGAGGAGGAGCAGGACGATGCCAATTGGGGTGATCACGAGCCGACTCCACCGGCTGCCCTAGTCAACCCTGCGATGACCACTTCGGTTGACGGCCCCGGTCTCTCTTCTTTGACCACTTGGGGGGCCGGACGACCAGCTTCCTCAGCATGCACTAGTTGCACCTGAGGGAACTCCAGCTGCGGTTGAGGGGGAGGTGACTTCTTCAAGGGCAGCACCTCGGCACATTCAGCATCGCCATCCTCCTGAGACCATGATCGGTAACATCAATGAGTATGCAACACGCAACAGGTCGTATGAGATTTCTCATTTCGCACATTCTGCTTTTGTTGCTAATTTTGAGCCTAAAGATGTTGGACAGACTTTATCTAAGATTGGGTCAATGCCATGCATGAGGAACTAGAGAACTTTGAGAGAAACCAAGTCTGGGTTTTAGTACCACCACCACCACAGTGTCATCCCATAGGTACCAAGTGGGTTTTCAAGAACAAGCAAAGTGAGGATGGGGTTGTGGTGAGAAGCAAGGCTAGGTTGGTTGTCCAAGGGTTTTGTCTGAAAGAGAGGATAGACTTTGAGGAAACCTTCGCTCCTGTTGCCCGTTTAGAAGCCATTAGGATTCTCTTAGCCTTTGCAGCTTCGAAAGGGTTCAAGCTGTACCAAATGGATGTAAAGAGTGCTTTTCTGAATGGGTTCATAGAAGAGGAAGTGTATGTGAGGCAACCCCTAGGTTTTGAAAACCCCAAGAACCCTGACCATGTTTACAAACTCCATAAAGCCTTGTATGGTCTAAAACAAGCCCCTAGAGCATGCTATGAGCGTCTGAAGTCCTTTCTGCTGGGCAAGGGCTTTACCATGGGTTCTATTGATAAGACCTTGTTTCTCCTCAAGCATGGCAATGACACTCTCTTGGTGCAGATTTACGTGGATGATATCATCTTTAGTGGCTCTTCACATGCTCTTGTTGTAAAGTTTTTAGATATGATGAGCAGGGAGTTCGAGATGAGTACGATGGGTGAGTTGACGTTCTTTCTTGGGTTGCAAATCAAGCAAACTCGGGAAGGGACGTTTGTACACCAAGACAAGTACACCAAGGACCTACTGAAGAAGTTCGACGTGGGTGAGGCCAATCCTCTTTCGACGCCCATGTTGACCACGACGGTGATGGACCCAGACCTGGAAGGAGAAGCCGTGGACCAGAAGGAGTACCGTAGCATGATCAGGTCATTGCTATACCTGACGGTGATGAGGCCTGACATTCAGTTCGATGTCCGCCTCTACGAACGCTTCCAATCTTCACCGCGCACTTCGCATCATCAAGCCATCAAGCGAATCATGCAGTACTTGCGCTTTACTCCTGAGCTTGGTCTTTGGTACTCTACCTCTTTGACTCTTTCTCTTTCGGGCTTTTCTGATGCTGACTATGCGGGTTGTCGAATTGAGAGGAAATCTACTTTTTGTACTTGTGAGTTTTTAGGTTCGTGTCGACGAAATATCGGCGATAGTCCGACCAGGGGTATGTCCTGACCGGTAATGGATTGGTGGAAGGCGCACGAGATTGCGAGCAAGACGTAAACAGGGAGCAATCACACGAGGTTTACCCAGGTTCAGGCCACAAAGATGCGTAAAACCCTAGTCCCGCTCTGTTTCGATTATGATGTGGATGTATGAGTCTGTGCGTTATGCCAGATTCCGTCCTCCGGCATGGGGGTCCTTGCTCTCCTTATATATCGCGGGGAGCAAGGTTACAAGTCGGAACTAGCCTATCTCGGTACTAAGTTTATATACTTTACAAGTCTAAACTTTCCTATCTCGGCTAGGTCTTGTCCTCCTTGTCGGTCTTCGATATTCTTGCTGTTTTAGGTCATCGACCGGCTGAGCCGATCGGTCTTGAAGCTTGATGGGCCGGCTGGTGATAGCGTGTCGGCCCAAACTAGGCCGTGAGGGTATATGGAGTTTATACCTCCACAGCTAGTCCCCGAGCATCATGGATCTTTGAGGGAAAAAACACCGTCTTGCTTGGTTGAGTGAGAAAGGGTGGCCGGACACACGTTCGACATGTGGTCCGAGCAGGGCTGGAGGACCGTCTAATGCTTCCGACCACACTTTGCTTACACTTGGTTGACGTTTTCAGTTTTGACCGAAAGATCTATGATGCTCCTGAAAAGAAAAAAGAATTTTAAAAAGGGTCCCAAATCTGGAGACGTGGGCCCACGTTAGTATGTGATGCCTGCCATCACATGTTATCTGTCGTGATTGGTTGTTGCCTTAGCTTAGTTTTGAACTAAACTTCTTTGTAAAGAGAAAGATTCGGGCCGAGTCATGCAAATGACGTGGGCCCACGTAGTCCCCGAGGTTCTTTGTAAGATAGTATATGTTGCAGCAAGCTCTAAAAGAAGGATCTAGCCCATGTCACCTCTCGGGTGACGTGGGCCCACGTAGTCCCCGAGCTGAGATGAGGTGGAACACGTTATGTCGTGGTCTAAAAAAGAAGACAATTATATCGTGCTTTATGTGTTTCCGACCACTCTTTGAGTGAGACCGAAGCGAGCCAAATTTCATTTGGGCTGGTCGGTTTGAACCATGCCATGACTTTGTCATGATTAAGTTAAGGCAGCTTTGCTACTTAACTCGGTCCCACGTGGCCGTGAGACCATGGTTTTGAATCTAAACCCATGAAATAGCTTAGCTATTTGTTTGCCAGAATAACCGGTATCATTGGCAAAAAATCCCAGCTCAGCTGTCGGATTGTGTGGGTTGAAATATGGATGCTATACTGATGCTATACTGTAACTTGTGAATCAGTTCTTCGAGTTGTTGCTTTGCAAAGAGAAAATTTGGTATGAGTGAATGTTTTGATGAGGTATGCTTGAATCGTATTGATTTGATATAATCTATGACACGAAGTTGTATCGGATGTATTATTTAAGAATGGTCTTGGTAATCGCCTCTCCTTAGAGTTAATCAGTCCTCAGGTGTGTAGATGACCTATAGTGAATAGCGCGTTGCCGAATCACTTAGGGCCCTATTTCCGTTGGAAGCGACCGCTGTCATCCCTGTGTTGTATAGCGTTGGAGCTGTGAACACGTAGCGGGATTGATCAGAGACAGTGCATGCTGATTGTTTTCTGTTGGAGGGGTGACATACTTGGCCATTTGGTACAAAGAAAAAAGGTGTTTTTAACTTTGTAAAGAGTTTTTCGAACGTACTTTGAAGTAGTTCATGTAAAGAAATCTTTTGTGAAAAAAGATCGGTGAAGGCATGTATGTTAGGTTAATAGAGCACTTATCTGTATTTTGCTGTGAGCCACCGTCTTCCCGTGGCGGGCTTTGATCATGCCTTTGTTCCTGAAAGAATAGTGATATGGTGTGTAAAATTCTGTTATGCAGAAGGGTACGTCATGCTTATTGCAAGTTTGGAAGAAAAAATTGCCAGCAGCACTCTTCTCTTTCTCATTCAAGAGCCGACCAGTCCTTAGGGATTAGATGATCCTAAACAAACAGCACGGTGCCGGAATGTTTGGAGCCCTTTTCCTTTGGGAGCGACCGCTGGATCACTCTGTGTTGTTTGAGCATGATGCTGTTAACACGTAGCGAGTGGGACCGAGACACGGTGCATTCCCCGGTTTGCTTCGTGTTTGAGGTAAGAAATTTGTGAAAACTGGTTTTTATAAAGTGTGGTCTTTTGAAATGGAGAGGATGAACAAAAAATTTATTAAGGATGTGAGATACTTATCTTTCAACCGTCGTGTCGCGTCATGATCACGTGCGGGGCGAAAAAATATTCGCTTGCTAATGCAACCGTGCATCAGCGACCGGGATGTCACGTCAAATCCCGGGTACAATTTTCAGATTTTGGTCGAGTCAATGCTTCCTGGCGTGGTGGGTCCTTTGTGTCAGTGGCACAATCGTTCCACCTTCTGATGACCTGAGTCAGCGAGCGTGCGGGGGGTTCCCGAGGCGGGGGAAACGTATAAATGCATATTGCTTTAGTGGAGCGGTTTTCGTCGCTTCGTGCTCTCGGGGAACGAGAGGGCCGCGGGGTTTGATTACCCACGATCTCATCGGTTGCCTTCTTGATTCCTCCGAGCTCTTCTATAAATCGGGGCCTGCGCTGGGAGTTCTGCAGCGCATTCTCTTTTCTTGTCCATCTGCTTCCGCAAACTTAGGGTTTTAGATCCCATACTCGCGCCGCCGCCTCCTAGATGGATCGCCGTCACGGTAAGCGCCCGGCGGAGGAGGAGGAGTCGGTGAACTCCCCTAGGGAGGTGAGGCCGCGGAGGAGGTGAGCTTGGATTGGAGTTTTCCTTGATTAATCTTGGGGTTTTCTTCTTTGGGTGTAACCGCTATTTTTCGTTTACAATGTAGGTACACCCTCCCGACCATTGGAGGTGCGGCGGGCACCTCCGCCCGCGGCGCCGCCGAGGCGCGAGAAGAAGCGGCGGAGGAGCGGAGGGATGTACCGGGGGCTGCGGCCCCCGAGCAGGTGGCTCTGGTCGTGGAGGCCGGAGCCGCCGTTGCTGCGGCGGAGCATGTGGCTCCCGTCGTGGCGGAGGAGGTGGCGGCGGCCGCCAGCGTTTCCACGCCGCGTTCGCTGAGCAGTGTCTCAGTGAACTCTCTGGCGTCTGCGCTCGAGCGCTGTCGGGCGGAGCTGCAGCACGTCAGGGACCTCTACTCCGACGCCACCAAGCAGCTGGGGCAGGCGGAGGGGAATGTGGACCTGTTCCTGAAGGCACTCTCCTCCGCCCAGGAGGAGCCGGAGGCGGAAAAGGGCGGGCGCCGGCCGACTTCGACGCCGATGCTAACGCCGCCGTCAATGAGGCGGCGGACGAGAGGCTGGCCCGCAAGGTCCAGGTGGACACGCTGCTTCGGCAGCGCGAGGCTGCCGACATCAGGGTCGGCGGTAAGTACTGAGTTCTCCGTTGTTCATATGCCCTAAGTTGTTCTCGTCTTGGCATTTTTAATTTTTTACTCTGTTTTTGCAGAGCTGACGGAGCAGCTGGAGCAGCTGCAGGAGGCCGCTCATGCGGCGGCGGATGCGGTGAACGCCCAGGGCAGCGATGTCATCGCGCGGCTGGCGGCGATCCCCGTCCAAGTGGCCGCGGTGGCGGTTCATGGAGTTCGTCATGGTGCCTCCGCCGCTTATGCCACCGTTGACGCCATCTCGGGTGTTGATGTCCGTGGGATGGAGCTGTCGGTGGCGGCGCATGACGCCATGGAGGGCAGCGCCGTCGAGTTCACCGGGGCGGCGGAGGCCGTCGTCGCCGCGACTCTGTCGACCTGGTGGTCGGCAAGCTGTTCGGGATGACTAGATTGCTTTAGATGCAATCCGGTCCCCGTTTGTAAAAATTTTTATATTTTTAATGAAAGAATTGGATCTTTTGAGATGTGTCTTGTGCCGGAATCCTTCGAGATTCCTTTTATTTATCTCTTTATTTTGATCCTGTTTTATGACTTTGTCATGTTTATGCCGTAGGATTTTGTTTCAGGATTTGGAATCCTCTGTTTAGAGAATGTCGTAACGCGTCAGATCTGAGGGATGATTTTCCTTTGAATGACAAGAAAAATTCATGTGCTCAAGTGTTTGACACGAAGAACTTGATTTCTCATTATAAAATAGTACACATTAGATTGCTTTTTTGTCATTAGAATGACTTACAACGATGTGTACGACTGACGCTAACTTAAACCTTGAAAGGGAAATCGCCTAAAAAGAAAACTTGTGCTGATAAAAGAGGAGGACGTATCTCTCATTCTTTTTAGTTTTCCGGCTCTGCTTCTCCTTCTTCCAAGTCGTGAATCATGACCGGATCTTCTTCGGTACAGAGCAGTAGGTCGTCATCGTCTAAGGCTTGATCATCTCTGCGTCTGGCGTGGTCGGATATACTTATCCCGTTCCGAGTAGTATTGAGATTGTCCTTTTTGGAAAAGGTACATCTGTAAAAGAATCTAAGGAGCTTGAGTTCTTCTCAAACTGGCTTCCTTTTTGTACTACTTCATACCACTCGCCGTTTATGAACATGCCTTCGGATGTTTTGCGCCCTAGTGATCGGATCGTTCGATGCGCCGAAGATTGGTTGGGTTTATTGGATTAGGGAATATGTGCTCGGTGTGCGGAGGTATCCCGTCCTCGGGAGGAGTTGGACTGGGGAGCCTCCGGTTTGGTTCTCAGTCCGCAAATTGTCCAAGAAGGGAGTGATGAAACCATTACGGTTTGTTTGAACAGTCGGAACCATTCGTCTAGGAGGAGGACTCGAGCACGTTTGTATACGATGAGTCGTCGTATGGGTTGGGTACAACAACGAGGCTCATCCGTGTTAGGTGAATCCCTTGTGTCGTCCCTTAATGGGCTTATGCCGAAACTGCGGCGATTCTCTCTGGTTGCTGCCATGTGTTTCTGATGTGCTTCCCTTCGTTTCTTTTCTACATCTTGGTGTCGGTCCGCAAGTGCCCTGGCCCTGTGTGCCGACGCCATTGTCATTGGAGGGGATTGAGTTGAACGTGCTCGTGGTCGTTCAGCTCTTTGCTCTGTCGCGTTTGACGTTGCCATGGCAGCCAATATCTCTTGACGTCGCCTTTCCCTCCGTTGTTCATCACGATGAAGGGCAGCAGCTAGCTCGGTGCGTTCTGCGAACAACCGGGCGTTAGATGTGTTGTTTTGTGGGGATCGTTCTTGCTGCGTCGCCGCAGTAGGTGCAGTTGGCGGGTTCCGACCAGTTCGTCGGATTTCCCGCTGACGTCTCCGCCGTTCGTTGCGGCGTGCGTTCCTGCGATGGGCTGTTGATACGTAGCTCCGATCTGGCGTAGCTTGCTGACCGGCTTGTGTCGTTTTGACCGGATCGCTATTGCTTCGTGAGGCTTGTGAAGTCCTTGTTCTTAGATCTTGGATATCGGCCAGGATTCTCTGCCGTATGTTGCTTGGCTGGCCTTTCCGACCACCGCGTACGATGATCGGCCGTGGTCGGAGCTGCTGTGAGTTTCTGCCGCCATCTGGCCGTGTATGGTTGCCACGAGGATTTGTTGGAACGCGTCGTTGTAGATTCACCGGCTGCAAACGTGGCCGCTCGGAGCGCCCAAAAGTGACTCTACGATGGTTGTTACGCCCGTGTCGATAGATTAGGAATTCGTTGTTGTCGTGCGATTTGTAGATCACGGCCCGACACGTCGTCGGAGCGACTCAAAGTTGGCATGGGTTTCGTCAACCTCATGTCTTGTTGATGGATCAAACGGAGTAGATCCGTGTTGCGACATGCCTCCTTTGGTTAGGACCGGTCGGAGGTGTTGACGCCGTGCCGTCAACTATCGGTGGTGGATTGGTTGGGACTGCAATGGTGGTCACCGGGATGAGTTGGATCTGGTTTGGCGCGGCAACCATTGTTGGTGCCATTGTCGGCGTGATAGCCGGAGGCGTGAGAGTTGTAGTAGCGATTCTTGAGTTGGAAGTCCGGTGAACGTTCCGAAGTTGAAGGTGAGGCCGGCTTCGAAGATCATGGAAGCCGGGAAGGAAACCATCTTGATCGACGTAAAATCTCGGTGCGCACCCCCTACAGGCGCGCCACCGTCGACGAAATATCGGCGATAGTCCGACCCGGGGGTATGCCCGACCGGTAATGGATTGGTGGAAGGCGCACGAGATTGCGAGCAAGACGTAAACGGGGAGCGATCACATGAGGTTTACCCGGGTTCGGGCCGCAAAGATGCGTAAAACCCTAGTCCCGCTCTGTTTCGATTATGATGTGGATGTATGAGTCTCGTGCGTTATGCCGGATTCCGTCCTCAGGCATGGGGGTCCTTGCTCTCCTTATATATCGCGGGGAGCAAGGTTACAAGTCGGAACTAGCCTATCCGGGTACTAAGTTTATATACTTTACAAGTCTAAACTTTCCTATCTCAGCTAGGTCTTGTCCTCCTTGTCGGTCTTCGATATTCTTGCCTGTTTTAGGCTGTCCGACCAACCTGAGCCGATCGGTCTTGAAGCTTGATGGGCCGGCCTGGTGATAGCGTGTCGGCCCAAACTAGGCCGTGAGGGTATATGGAGTTTATACCTCCACAGTTCGTCTCTGATTTCTTGGTCTTCTCGCAAGCAATCGAACATTTCCCAATCCACTTGTGAGGATGAGTATGTTGCTGCCGTTGTCTGTTGCTCTCAGCTGCTTTGGATAGTTGCTACCTTGAGGGATTTTGGCCTAAACATCACTCAAGTGCCCCTTTATTATGATAGCACCAGTGCCATAAGGGTTGCCAAAAACCCAGTGCTCCATGCTAGAACCAAGCACATTGAGGTCTGCTTCCATTTCCTAAAAGACCACCAAGAGAAAGGCAACATTGACCTAAGGCATATCCGAACCTAGCACCAGATTATAGATATCTTCACAAAGCCTCTCGACCAAGCCCAATTTGCCTATTTGCGAGTGGAGTTGGGTGTTTGCTTCCCATTTTAGATGTGGGAAGTTTTGTATCTTGTTGTATAGTTCTTTGGCTTTCTCTTTTCTTTGTTTTTGCTTCTTTACACTTTTGTATCATATTGCATTGCATCTCATCATGTATTACAGAGCATTTGCCAAGCTTTATGGTTATAGCAGTTTGAATACAATTATGCTCCTATTAGTATGCCTTGTTTATATGTGATGGTGCTTGCAGCTTAGGCTCTTTTTGATCATATTGACACATGTTATGAGCTAAGCCTACTTTCTAAATATGAACTTGCTTAATACATGATGAAATCTAAAAAAATGTTCACCAATGAGGTTGGTAGCTAGCATGTATAGGTTTGTGAGATCCTTTATTCTATCTTGTGTATGCTAAGTGCCTACGGCTCATGCATTGACTCAGACCTGACTGGCCGACACCTACGTGACCTTGTGGCAAAATTAATGAAAGACTCTTATCATGGTCATAAAAATAAAATAATAAAATAATATTTCTGAGTGCATAAGGGACAAGCAAATGCCTACGTGACCTTGTTGCAAAATTCAAAGACTAGTATAAGGGACTGGTGTGCCTTTGACAGATGGATGGGTGCTGCCTAGGATAGTCCCTTAGGGTACATGGGATAGCACAAGGTTGATTTTCTCCTTATGTTTGCTATGTGCTAGTCTTAATGGTGAACCCCATTTTAAGAAATGCTTAAAATTAGTCAAAAATGCTTCAGTATCGTATTTTGTTTCATTTGATCGGTTTGAGCATTGGCTTTGACATGCGCTTGTTGCTATATACTTGACAGCACTACCTAGAGCATCTTTATACTCGGATTGCTATACTCCTGAAGCTTTGCATTTCTGCATTTTATTGCATTCATAGCGTGTTTTGAGGGGGAGTTGCAGACTCTTTTGCTTCAACCTTGATAAGTGCATTTGTCAACAAAGGGGAGAATGATCCACAAATCCAGAGAGTTCATACATTTGTGAGGATGCATTTGTCATGGGGAGTTGTGCTCCGAGCCGTTTTGCTAGATGTGTTGAGCCTTTGCCTCTTCTTGAGGGTCTAACTGTTTCGAGCTGTTTTGCTAGATTGTTGAGCCTTTGTCTCTTCTTGAGGGTCTAGCTATTTTGAGCTATTTTTATAGATGTGGTGAGCCCTTGCCTCTTCTTGAGGGTCTAGCTATTTTGAGCTATTTTGCTAGATTTATTGAGCCTTTGCCTCTTCTTGAGGGCCTAGCTGTTTTGAGCTATTTAGAGCTGTTTTGCTAGATGTGTTGAGCCTTTGCCTCTTCTTGAGGGTCTAGCTGTCTTCAAGTGTTTTCAAGTGCGTTTTGCTTTGCTAGTGGTGTTGAGCCTATTCTGCCTCTTCTTGAGGACTAGCTTTCGGTTTGCTTGGTTGCGTCGAGTCGTTGCCCATGTCTTTGGGGACCAAGCTTTGCTCAAGTTTTGCTCATTGCAAATGACCCATTTCTAGCTTCTCTTTGGCATTTGGTCATTTGGGTGAGTTGTCTCTGGTTTTGTATTGGTGTTGACAATGCACTCATCAAGCGGAGATTGCGAACACATGGCTTTTCCATAGCCATTGTGTAGCGGTTTTTGTGATGAGCGATTGTCAATATGAAAACACATTGGCGTGTGTGGGTGTGTTTCTCTAACCGTGGCACGCAGATCATGTCGAACAATGGTGTCTCTTGGCTTGTGTTATGCAGGTGTGGAGTCCAGATGCAGTTGTTGACGGTGTGGTGAAGGCCAAGGAGCACGTGCCACGATGACAAACCGGGTGCGGTGAAGGGCGGACGTGAGGCTTGGACCTAGGGACCTAGAGGCGGGGCGGGCAGCCGCGGTGGCTGACACTTGGGACATTGACAAGCGTAAGTGTACACGGCGGGGATGCGTGCGGGCTATGCTACTCGCGACAGTTTGGTGGTTTCGCCTCAAAACCATCGGCGACGGGTTTCACTGGTTTGCGCCTCAAAACCCGGGTGGAGGTCCCGATGCGGATGGACAGCACGTGGTGGCATCGGGGAGATCGCGTGGAAGCGAGGCTACCGGTGAGGAGGCGTGGTGGCCGTCGGATCATGAGAAGCTTGGACTGGACCATAACGCCCCCGGCTAAGTGGTTTGGTCTCTATGTATCCAAGGACAAAAAGGGAATATGTAATAGTGCTCATAAATAAGCATGAGGGGTTCCCCTTCCCCTTCACCTCTTTGCATTCTAGTTTTCTCTTTCTTCCTTGCTAGGTTTCCCCCTCTAGTGTTCATGGTGAGAGAGAAGTTCATGGATTCGTAGAATTCATGCTTGAACCAAGATCAAGGGAAGAGAGGCCCCTGGTCTTCTCTGTTTCCTCGAGAAGTAAAGATTTTGTTGCGTTCTTGTGGTGCTTGATTTGTTCATCTCGAGCTCCCCCTTTGCCCCTTTGTGTACTTCATGATTTCTTCGACTCTAGAGTGTTTTGATCCATTCTTTTTGTGCTGGGTTGATCTATAACGTGAGTTGAATGTTTCCACCTAAGGAAATTAGCTAATTTCTCATGAGATTAAAGATTCATGCATCTCTTGCTCTAGGTCTCCTCAAGAACGCTTTTTCTTCCCCTTTTCGATTTCTCTTGATTCTCTCCAAATTGAGCGATGATCTCTTAGAGATAGCTCCCCAACTACCTTAGGAACATACCTATGAAATTTGGTTGCAGTTGGAGTTGATTTGGAGAAGATATATTTTTTTGCTCGCAGGGAGGCCTGATAGTACCAAACTTTTTGCTTCGCATGTAATCTTGTAATCATCCAGTGAGACAGGGTATTTCTTAACTTTCTGTAATGTATCGGGATGCCCAAACATTTGATTGGGAACCCACTGGATTTGTAGCAAAAAAATGTCCACATAATCCTGTCTAGGATCCGCAGCGTCCCTAAAAAGAAGACTTCATTCGTGTGAAAAATAATCTTCAGTCTGGCCAGATATATAGTTGCTCAAACGTGCATTGCAAAAGTTCCAGATTTTTTTGCCTTCCGTAGATCATGATCCAGAAATAAAACAGTTTCATCCGCACACCGTAAAATCGAAAGACCACCATCTACAAGATGGGGTATAATGCCATCAAACTGATCCTTCTCTTTTGATCTATTAATAAGTATAGCAAGCCCGTTGTACTCATCGTTGTTTTTCTTTTTTTTTTCCTCGTCTAATAAAAATACTGCAAAGCTCTTGCTGCTTTTCTAAAAAAAAGTATAGCAAGCATATCCACTAAGATGTTAGATAAAAATTGGTGATAAAGGATCTTCATGTTGGAGTCCCTTCTTGGTTTGGAAAAATGACAAATTTCATCATTAACACTGGTAGCAACACTACCATAAGGATTTCATCCAAGCTTTAACATTGATAGCAACACTACTGCAAGCATACCTCCTGAAATAAAGGATTTCATCCAAGATATCCACTTGGACGAAAATCCCTTCATCCGTAAGGATTGTAACTCATGGATAGTTTCATGCAGTAACACAACCCGTTTTAGGATGTTTCGTCCAAGCATAAACATCGTTTGAGTTGGGCTAATAACTTCGTCGTTTATTAGATAATCAAAATTGAAGTTCGGAGCTAGACAATTATGCCAAAAAAATACCAAAACTTGAATAAAAAGTTTTGTTGTTAGATGCCTCACGGTTGAACAATCAAGCAATCCGGTGGGACCGCCGGCTAAAGCTGACCGTTAAATTGAAATAGCCATTGGAGCGCCCCATAGTAGGACTACCACGATGGGTGGTGGGACCGCTAGGTCCACCTAGGCACATGTAGAAGTGCCCAATGACAAGTTTGAGGTGGGGTGGCTATGTACCCTCCCTCCCCAACACGCCCCAACCGGCCATGGAGGGGTGTGGAGGAGTTGGAAAACTATTCTAGGGTGTTGCTACATCATTTTATTTATGACATCACTTGTTAATTTGTTTTATAATTTTTCTTCAAAGAGGATTATATCATGGGCATATGACAAGAGAATTTGTGCAAGGGTTTATTTGAAAATCAATGCATTAATTCTATTCCGTTCCCTTTGGATTATATCATCAAATGTATTTTTGACAGCCACAACCAATTTTGGTTCTCTAGCTCTTCTTGGCTAAAATGCACTAATAATACTGTTCTTTGATTTCTCTATTTCAGCAACAAATTTATCTCTAGTCTCTTTGTTTCACTGCATGCAGCAGAATACACGCAAATTGAAGTTTGCTTTTATTGCAAGGATATTGGACACATGACACACACTACCATGATGCATCCATACAACAGTGATTTTTTTTAGGAGAATTACGGCATCATGACACTGACAGGCCTATCAAAGATCCAGCTAAACGGGATAGTCTTGGGCTTCTTCTGGGCCTTGGCCGCCCTATTATGGGCTTTCTCCTCCATCCTCCGGATCTTGCGTGGCAGCCCGCACACGTAGTCCCGCGCGCGCCTCCCCTCGGCGGAGAGCCCGGCGTCGAGCTCCTCCACGCGCCACTGCTTTATGGGGTGCTCCAGGACGCTGCGGTAGTCGGAAGCGGTGTAGACGCCAGCTTGCTGCGCGGCAGCGGCATAGTGCACGTAGAGGTCGGGGTCGCGGCCGTCGGTCATGAGCGCGGCCGGCATGGTTATCCGGTGGCGCATCATGTATTCGAACGCGCGCACGGCCCCGTCCGGGTCGACCTCGAAGAGCTTCCCGACGACGCGCGTGTACGCCGCCTCGTGCCGCTTCTCGTCGGCCATGATGGCGCCGCAGACTCGCGCGAGCACTGTGTCGCCAGCCGCGCCGACGAGGCGCGCGGTGTTGCCGTGCGAGATGGCGGTGGCGCGCTCCTGGAACGCGACGTAGACGAAGCCGTGGTAGGGGCTCCGGGCCGCCTTGTTGGCCATCCCGGCGCCGATGAGGTGGTGCACGGTACGCTCGACCTGGCGCATGTCGACGCGGCCAGAGAGGTACATGTAGCGGTTGAGCGTGTCGCCGTGGCGATTCTCCTCGGCGGACCAGCCGCGGATCCAGCGCGCCCAGGCGGTGCCGTCGGCGCCTGTGAGGTCGCGCACGCCCTCCCAGCGGTTGGGCACGCTCTGGTACGTGGGCAGCGCCTCTTCCGTGATCATATTGCCCACCAGGCACACGAGGTGCTCGTCGGGCATGCCAGCCGCCCGCTCCCGGAGCTCGCGGCACGCGTCGTGGAAGCCCTCGTCGCCGAGCGCCACCGGGTCCGGCAGCAGGTCCGACGGTTGCCACGCTTCCTCCGGCGTCTTGAGCAGTGGCAGCACGTGCGCTTCGGCCCACGGCTCCAGGTGCGCCAGCACCTCCATATTCTCGGGAGCCAGGTGCCCCATCCATTCCTCCTCTTCGTCCTGCTTGACAACGACGGGGGCGGCCATGGTTGCGCTGCTCCTGCACCTCCTGCACCAACACATAGGCGCTCAACGATCATGACATGTTACATACACATGGCGCACGGATCAGAGGACGTACAGTTGCAGATAGTAGAGGAAAATGTTAGACAAAATTATTTTTTGTAATAATTCACACAAACTAAACACGTAGCTAGCTAATATAGTAGTGTAAGTTCTACCAGAGGATGATCTGTGGGAGGGTGTCTCTTGTTCTTGCTGACGATGCAAGTTTCAAGTAATAGTAGTTTTCTTTATTGTAGGGTACTCCATGTCGTCCAGGCACAGCAAGACGCAGTGGTGTTGTTGCCATCATGGCTCGCTCAAACTCGTAGCTGATATGAATAGGAAGGGAGAAAATGGAAGGCAAACTTGATCAGAAGCGTGATTTCCCTGAAATGTGTGGAGAGGCCGACCCCTGGCTGTATATTTATTTATAGATGATTGGCAGCTTATAGAATTGTTCAACGATCATGACCATTTCAATTTGTTTCAGAATCAAACTTTGTACCTGGCCGCATGTTTCTCTACCTTGTATTTGTATTGGGAGGGGGGCTAGAGATTTAACAATGCTCTCGTCGTCATGTTGTCCTATTCATTTTGCACTGGGACGAGAACCTCCACTCCACGTGCCTAAACAATTTGTTTTGTGATCGGATACCACACATCTTTTTTAAGGTCAATAGGGGAGGCGTTCCCACGTGATTTTATATATTGGCCCAAAAAGATCCGTTATATAGTTTTACAATATATTTATTTACGATACGTCCCGGCACAAGTGTAAAAGGTGAAGAAGCCACAGCAAGACACATGAACTCATCAACGATGCCTCCAGGGAGATGAATGATGCCGTAACGTAATCTTCGTCAGCTAAGCATGAAGAGGAGCTTAGCAGAGGCTTGGCGAGGCTTTCACCCGAGTCATGTGCCGAGGTGCGGAGCGGGTCGAACCAGGAGACTATAGCAAGAGCTGTGGTTCTTCAATGACGCCTTCAAAAAGAAGATCTCGTCACTAGCCCGGATTAATCTGAGCTAGGACCCAGAGCCTTTGCTGGTGCTCCTATAGAACTGTTACTCTGCAGCTGGCTACAGAATAACTTATTCTGTAGCCACTTTGAGTTACGATAATTACTATACTAATTTGCAAGATTATAGTAACTCATACCTATATGATTTACTATAACATTATGGTAAATGTCCTCATGTTTTGGGGAAATCTAAAACTCACTCGAGTAAATTGTTACTTCCCATCACTTGAATTTGCAGCCACTGGATGTTTGTTTCAT